>CM042400.1:8346377-8866377 GCA_023634145.1 Thymallus thymallus | reverse complement strand
GCTGCAGCAGTAGAAACAGAGTATGTTAAATAATCCCTCAGCACCCCTCCATGGCCTGCATACTCACCAGACTTGTCACCATTTGAGCATGTTTGGGATGCTCTGGATCGGCGTGTACAACAGCGTGGCGTGCCACAACTTCACACAGCCATTGAAGAGGAGTGGGACAACATTCCACAGGCCACAATCAACAGCCTGATCAACTCTATGCGATGAGATGATTTCCTTATATGAACTGTAATTAGGTAACATTTTTGATATTTTTGTTCAGTGTAACACTTGCACTTGACTATTTTCACCCTTATTAGCTCTGACTTTGCTGATAGCTACTTTACTGAGGAAAAATGTACTTAGTATGCCTGTGATATGTGATTGTCTCACCTAGCTATCTTACTGTAAGTATTTCTGCATAAGGGTGTCTGCTAAATTACAAAAATATAAAACAGTGAGGGCTGTGGAGGCTAGCTGTACTAAATGAGGAGTGAGGTGCCGTTAGCTAGGGAATCACTGATAACCCAGAGGGCTGCAGGCAGATGGTGCTACTGCTGCTTCTAATTACACAGGATAACCAGTGTGTGTGTGTGTGTGTGTGTGTGTGTGTGTGTGTGTGTGTGTGTGTGTGTGTGTGTGTGTGTGTGTGTGTGTGTGTGTGTGTGTGTGTGTGTGTGTGTGTGTGTGTGTGTGTATGAGAGAGAGAGAGTACATACATACCTACATGCGTGTGTCAAATGGAAACTAAGCAAGATTGCTCACTCAATAGCGAACAGTAAGATTTAGCAAGAACATTGCTGTGAAATAATGTATTGTTTACACTGTATACCCTTATCAAGGGTATGAGTTTAGGATAAGCATAGCATTGGTTTGGGTCTTCTCTGGTGGTTACAATTTCCCAATAAACATATACAGCGGGTGAAATAAGTATTGAACACGTCACCATTTTTCTCAGTAAATATATTTCCAAAGGTGCTATTGACATGAAATTTTCACCAGATGTTGGTAACAACCCAAGTAATCCATACATACAAACCAGAAACCAAAACAAATAAGTTCAGAAATTAAGTTATGTGTAATAATGTGAAATGACACAGGGAAAAAGTATTGAACACACTTACTGATATTTATTTAATACTTTGTACAAAAGCCTTTGTTGGTAATGACAGCTTCAAGACGCCTCCTGTATAGAGAAACTAGTCGCATGCATTGCTCTGGTGTGATTTTGGCCCATTCTTCCACACAAACAGTCTTAAAATCTTGAAGGTTCCGTGGGCCTCTTCTATGAATCTTGATCTTCAGTTCTTTCCATAGATTTTCAATGGGATTTAAGTCAGGTGATTGGCTGGGCCATTCTAGCAGCTTTATTTTCTTTCTTTGAAACCAATTGAGAGTTTCCTTGGCTGTGTGTTTGGGATCATTGTCTTGCTGAAATGTCCAACCTCGTTTCATCTTCATCATCCTGGTAGATGGCAGCAGATTTTTGTCAAGAATGTCTCGGTAAATTTGCCCATTCATCCTTCCTTCAATTATGTGAAGTTTGCCAGTACCATTAGCTGAAAAGCAGCCCCACACCATGATGTTCCCACCTCCAAACTTCACTGTTGGTATGTTGTTTTTAGGGTGGTGTGCAGTGCCATTTCTCCTCCAAACATGGTGTGTATTATGACATCCAAACAGTTCAATTTTGCTCTCATCTGACCACACTATATTCTCCCAGTATTTCACTGGCTTTTCCAAATGTTGTGCAGAAAACTTTAAACGAGCTTCAACATGCTTTTTTTTTAGCAATGGAGTCTTGCGTGGTGAGCGTGCATACAGGCCATGGCGGTGGAGTGCATTACTTACTGTTTTCTTTGAGACAACAGTACCTGCTAATTGCAGGTCTTGGCTCTTGGACAACTCTTCTGATTATTCTTTTCACTCCTCTGTCAGAAATCTTGCGAGGAGCACCTGGTCGAGGCAAATTTATGGTGAAATTATAGTCTTTCCACTTCCGTATTATGGCCCCAACAGTGCTCACTGGAACATTCAGAAGCTTAGAAATGCGCCTATAACCAATGCCATCATTATGTTTTGCAACAATTAGGTTGCGAAGGTCTTGAGACAGCTCTTTGCTTTTACCCATCTTGAGATGTGTCTTGTGTGACACCTTGGCAATGAGACCTTTTTGTAGGCCATCAGTTGGGACTGAACCAGCTGATATTCATTTGCACTGACAGGGGGCTGGATTGCTTTATAATTACTGATAGTTTTCAATTGTTGTCTTGGCTTTCCATGCCTTTTTGCACCTCCCTTTCTTCATGTGTTCAATACTTTTTCCCTGTGCCATTTCACATTATTACACATAACTTAATTTCTGAACTTATTTGTTTTGGTTTCTTTGTATGTATGGATTACTTGGATTGTTACCAACATCTGGTGAAAATGTCATGTCAATAGCAACTTTGGAAATATATTTACTGAGAAAAATGGTGACGTGTTCAATACTTATTTCACCCGCTGTATATTAAACAGAGCTGTGGATCCCCGAATGGCCTTACTTTTGACAAGAGCCCTATGGGTCTTGGTCAAAAGTAGTTCACTAAATAGGGAATAGGGTGCCATTTGGGACTCAGATGAGAAGTGAGTGAACAGATTATTAGAAGGGATGTAAGGTCCTGGGGTAGACGGAAGGTGACACTGAGGTGGACCAATAATGACTTATTAATTGCATTTGTCCCCTGAGGAACGCCCATCCACACCATAGGGGAATAGAGTTTAACTTTAACCCCACACAAACACATCTGCCCTTCATGCACCAGTGGGAAGACACCAGGGTCTGCTTTACCCACACACTAATTAGGTGGTTGGTTTATGTTGCTGTTTCATCAACTTAGCAAGAGAGCCCTACTTCTACTCAGCTCTAGGAGCCATGTATTACTGCACTACATTTTCCTGTCAGATTTAATGTTATGATATTTACTTATTATCCACGTGCTGTGGCTGACGCAGTACATTTCCATACAAAACACTTTATCTGTTGTAGAAAAACACATACTTTTTTATTTTCAATTGACAATGGTACAATGATACATACAGTGCACTGTGACTCTTGGCTGACTTCTCAGACTTGTTCATCTAAGCCGGTCTGGGCGCAGGTCAGTTTTAAATGGGTGTCTGAGCTGGCTGAATTGGCAGGTCATTCCAATCTACTGGACAGGCTTACCACATCATTCCAAAGTTCTGATGTGTTCTGGTCATTACTGAAGTCAGTTAGAAAGACGGACAGGGGAAAGGGAGTTGGAGTGACAGAGAGTGTGATGACAGAGTCATAAGGGTTATTGTGTGGAGACGAGGCTTCACATTACTCCTTCATTCTTTCCTCTATCTGATCTGTAATAACATTAATTTACTCAGCCTGGGCCCACACAGATCTCCAATTTATGGACACACCCTTACAAGCTAGATAGCAATGTAAGACCCGAGAGAGAGAGAGCTAAAGAGAGCGAGAGAAAGCAAGTGAGAGTGAGAGAGAGCGAGAGAGAGCTAGAGAGCTAGGTAGATGGTGAGTGGTAAATCCTGTAATTTGACCAAATGAGAGAAGATGGATAAAGTAGGAGGGGTAGAAACAGAGACAGATATACCATTGTTCAGATGGAGAGGTAGAAACAGAGACAGATATACCATTGTTCAGATGGAGAGGTAGAAACAGAGACAGATATACCATTGTTCAGATGGAGAGGTAGAAACAGAGACAGATATAACATTGTTCAGATGGAGAGGTAGAAACAGAGACAGATATACCATTGGTCAGATGGAGAGATCAGTAAGGAACGATAAAAATACAACCACAACTGTTCTTATACATTAGTCTCATGGCATAGTAAACATTGACCTCTAGCTTACAACAAACAGAAAGAGACTTCTCCCTGCAGGCAATCTGGTCAGTTGATCGTAGTGCAGATCTCTAGCAGAGATCACCACCTGCTGTCTCTGAGATGCTCACTAGCTTCTGCTCCTCACCCACCCGACCAACCAACGGCCAATCCCCCTGGACCAGAGCACACAGCTCAGGGAGGAGTGATGAAGGGGGTGGGGGAGAGGAGGGACTTAGGGAGAGGAAAAGGCTACTGGCTAGTTCTCCCTTTCCCTTTCTCCATATTCCCTCCTTCCTCAAGCCCCAGGGGCTGTATGGAACATCCAGCCTGAATGAACCGTGTCACATGGAAAGGGACTTTGAGGGGAACATTCAATAAGGTGCTGGAGTAGATTTGCCAGGCCACGATCAAGGCTAATCAAGCCTCTCTTTTTCTCCATCTGCTACTTATTTCCCACCCTTTGTTTCTTTCTCTAGTCTCTTTAGACAGACGGGTTGCTTCCGGCAATGTACCAAGAGGACCCTCACAGGATTTTTTTTTTATTTGTTTATGTCCGAAAGAAGCAGACATCCTCCCCAGACCTTGTGCTGTTGCCTAACTAGCTTACATTGCTCCAAGGTCTGGGACTACTCTTTCTTCTCTCTCTATTCACTCCTCCCTTTCCCTGTCGATCTTTATCCACCCTACATCCTCATATTCTCCTGTCTTACACCACAAATCTAAATGTTTCTTTCATCACTTCCTCTGTCATATTCTCTCACCCCTCCCCCCTCTCTGAGGTCTCAAGATCACTCTCTCCCACCTGTCCAGTCTCCTCCTCCTGTCACGGTTGGCCCACGGCATGCACAAACAACAGCGGCCTCTCCACGGCACATATGCTCACAGGGGTCAAGCGGCTGAGACAGCTGGGACAACACGCCCAGGCAGCACACCCAGGGGACTCCCAGGGCTGTCCCCTCATTCTGGCTCCCATCAACAGGCCATGGTGGGGGTGATGGAACTGACACTACTCCAGTCCTACAATTACACATGTACAGGTGCAATATACACACGGAAGTACACAAACACGTACAGTAACGCTACGGCCTCAATACTTAGGTGCCGATACAATATATTGCGATTCAATACGGCGATTTGATGTTCAAACTTATTGTTCACTATAGAGAGACAAAGTATTGAAAATTTGTTTTGATCAGTCAGGGAAATTAAAGTGCTGAAAACACGTTGGCTCACTATTTCAAAAGATAGAGAACAAGCTATATGATGAAAAATACTAATGTTTTGGCGCAGATACAGCCAACTAACGCCAGCTAACGCTACATACAGTAGAAAATAAATCACTTTTTTTTTTATATCGTCCCAAAATATTGTGATATGTAACTGTATCGACCTCCCCCTCCCTAGCAATAATATTGTGATATGTAACTATCTTCCCCTCCCACGCAATAATAGTGTGATATATAACTGTATCGACGCCCCCCCCACGCAATAATAATGTGATATGTAACGGTATCTACCCCCCCACGCATTAATAATGTGATATGTAACTGTATCTACCCCCCTCCCAATAATAATGTGATATGTAACTGTATCTACCCCTCCCCACGCAATAATAATGTGATATGTAACGGTATCTACCCCCCCACGCAATAATAATGTGATATGTAACTGTATCTACCCCCCTCCCAATAATAATGTGATATGTAACTGTATCTACCCCTCCCCACGCAATAATAATGTGATATGTAACTGTATCGACGCCCCCCCCGCAATTATAATGTGATATGTAACTGTACCCCACCCCCCCCCCCCCCCCCACTAAGTAACGCGCACACACAGACAGACACAAACGCACACAGTGTGAGACGAAGTGTCCTATGATTTACACCATGTCTCAGCGGCGCTGCCCTTACTAGCCAGACCGCAACACAAACAAGACCAGCTCCCTCCCATTACAGAAACTGCAAGTAGGCAATATAACTGGCTAGCCAGGGTCTACTATTATTGACCTGAATATATCTATCACCATAACCAGAAGTGTTGAGAGGATGAAAGGATCAACCTGAGGTTGCTCAGGTTTCAAGTGTGGAGGGAATGCTAAGAGAACAAAGCATAGAGGCAGATACTATAGGAACCATGCTGTTCATGTGCACTTGTTATGGATTACGAGGCACAGGAAATACAATAACCTGACATAAATGGGGTGTTCCTGACACTCTTTTCTTCCACACGCATGCCGCACACAAACAACCCCCAAAACAAGGACAGACCCCTTAGCGTCACCTGTCCATGTAATAAACGACCATAGCGTCGTTAGTGATGTTCACATCCCTGAGCAACACGGAGATGGAGGGGGATCGAGATAAATTCTAACACACATGCTACTGGACATAAATAGTCCAACGTCCCCAGCCCCAAAACCAAGCACACCATAAATTATTTAGTCCCAGCCATCCCCATGGGCAGCAGATGGTTCATGTTACTGAGCAATGTGGCATATCATACAAGTGCATATTTAATTTCTATACTAGATAAGCATGCTTTGTATTACAAAGACTAAATGGGAAAAAGACATCAGTTGAAGAATCAATACCAATGTATTCATAGAGTATACCCTCTCTCCAGTTTACACACAATGACAAAGGCTTACCAAGTCGTATCGTTGCTCCAACACTGCCAACTTGAGGGTGGTGTTGGTTGCAATCAAACAGATAGTAGTTTACATTCTAGGGGAAGTCTGAGAAGTAATCAATCAGTGAATCAAACACAACGGAGAGGTAGTGGATCATTAATATATGTATTCATCCTTGAAGATACTGTCTGGTGGCTTCCAGTAAAATAGACATTTGAAACACAGAGCATCAACAAACACACATAACAAAATGGGGCACCTACTACAATTCTACAAGCCTGACAGTACGCTTTTTATTTGACCAGATAAGTCCATTGAAAACCAATTCGAATTTGCAATGACGTCCTAAAAAAGATATGTACACACACACACACACACAAAAAATATCTGCAGATTTAATTACAGCAGCAGCAGCATACCAGTATTATTTAATACATTCACACTTAAATACACCTTATGAAAAATGGATGCCATACTAAAAAAACTGGGTATGATTAAGGACGTTTTTTTCTCATCTTATGATCATGTGCCCTTCGAAGAAAAAACCAATGCCAATTATAGTAGAAAATGCTCAATTTTCAACGGGAAAGATGGGCAGCAGAGCATTAAGCAGTATTTCTGTGATACTAATTTCTCCTAGAGTATTCTGCTTCTAACTAAACAATAACATCACATCCATGCATTGCATGTCACGTTCAGTCAGATACACAAAGATCCTGTTCTGCATGTATTATAGCTGGACACAGTATAGGTCTATCGTGTGCATATAATATGCATTGAACTGTCTGCTGACTGACAGATCAAACTGGCTATACAGAAGAACACTACAGGGAAAAGATGTAGTAAAGGTGAGAAACCTGAGGATTTCAGAAAATACATGTTATAGCACCATCTACTGGAGAATGTAAGAAAGGTCAAGACAAACTGCACAAGGAGAGGTGCGAGATGATGCAGGTGAATTAATAAAACTATTACAGCACTCCAACATGCCCAGGGCAGGGTTGTATTCATTAGGGTATGAAACAGAAAACATTTTAAACGTTTTGCAAGAGAACAAAATGTAGCATTTCTTATTGGACAAGTCCAAGTAGTCCATCCCCTTTTGTTTTTTACAGTTTAGTGCCAGGTCTATACAACCCAGGATTCTATCCAAAATAATGACCACTAAAAACAGATCACATGAAGTGGTCAGTCAATTTAAAGTAGTTGTTGCTTTGATACAAAGGGGCAACAAAAAGATAAAATTGCAAAACGTAAAAATATTTTCACCCAGGCCTTAATACCAGGAGTTGTGAGACAAGGTAGACAAAACATTTTATTTTTTTTAGACACGATTATAACATCCAGCTTCAATGTTATGTTGGCACATGAACACAATGACAGTTTTGCCATATAAAAAAAAAAGAAATCTAAATGGGTCCCACTTTTAAATAAATAACTTGTAAAGGATTTCATTAAGTCTTCATTAGAACTACATAATAATGTATTAGCAAAGTACTATGACATAAAGGGTAATATAACAGGTCCTTGCATCTATGCCAAATGTGTCCGCCCCCCCCCCTCCAACACCATCGGAGGATAGACTGCCTTAAACTCTGTCCCGTTGTTGTTGACGTCCACTAGGTAGGCGTCAAAGGGTTTATGCATCCTTAAGTTGTTTTTTCAAAATGTGACCTTAATTTTCTTTCTAGTACAATCATCCCACACTCACAGACTAAAGAGAGGAAAGGAGATATGAATTAAGTGTTCTGCTAGTACACAGTAACAAACTCCCGGTCTCTAGATTAGAAAATACAACTTAACATTTCAAGCATGCAGACACAAACATAAATAGCAATCCTATGTCAAGCTGCAAAGAAAACAAAATGACAAGTCTACATATTTCCATTTTTTTTTTTTTTAAAGCTAACTGTTGAATCTAATAGTACATTAACTGTACTTTATAATTGGGGAGAATGGAACTCCTGACAAACTAGAGGGATAGATAGCGATTTCTCAAACCCAGTGTTGGCTTGAGCCCCACAGTGAAGGCTCTACAGTTCAATGTACACATCTCCTTCTTCTGCAACTCTCCCTCCCCTTTCTTCCTGCTTTGCCCCGGCAGGGCTCTCAGGCTCCATCTGCAGGTGGAAGCCTACACTGCGCCACAGCAGCGGTTCAGGAAGAGCTGCTCGATGACCGAGGAGTCAGCTAGCGTGGACACGTCGCCCAGGTCCCGCTCGTTACGGGCAATCTTACGTAGCACGCGGCGCATGATCTTACCTGTGTACACAGAGAGGAAGAAAGCCAATTTGGTCATTAACTCAATTACAAGCTCTCATTCAGAATGGCTTTCAAATCATAGTGTACAATGTTTCATCACGTGCTACCCTCTCACCTGATCTGGTCTTTGGAAGGCTTGGGGCATTCTGTATGAAGTCGGGGGTGGCAATGGCACCAATCTTCTCTCTCACTGTCACAACAGATAATACAGATAATAACAGATAATTAGTCATCTGAACATCGTCAATTCCAGTTATAATACATCTGCCTTAACACAGGAACCCATTGTCTCTGAGATGCATGTAAACAAGAACGGTGCCTTGTCGGATAATCCCCTTTGTCATGTTCAGTGACAGTACTTGGCCTAACACGCGCACGCATGCAAACACCTTGTTTTTTGAGCTCGGCCTCCAGGGTGCGGTTGAAGCAGACTCCATCGGTGAGTGTGACAAAGCAGTAGAGACTCTCCCCCTTGACAGGGTGCAGCCGGCTCACCACCGCAGCCTCAGCCACCGCCGCGTGCTCTCCCAGGGCTGACTCCACCTCCGCCGTGCTCAGCAGATGACCTGGGGTGTGTTCAATAGGAAGAAAACGTTTAGAAACGGGGAGGTACTAGCTAAACCTGTCCAAAACAGATACTTTTTTTGTTGCAAAATATTTTGCCCTACTTAACACAACCTAGATATGCATACAGTAAAACAGTCTACTCATCTCTGAATTATATTTTTGTGCTAAAGCACTCAAGGTAACATTCTCTATCATCAGTCAGACCTTCCTGGAAGACTGACTACCTAATATTTCACAACAGCAGAACACTTTATGATTCTGAAAATGAATCCAGACAATGAGGAAATCCCTGATTTAGCAGTAGTGCAGAGGGCAGAACAAGAGACCACATAGTACAGACATTCCAACACTATGCATTACATTTTCACAGAGTTCCAGATGATAGTACGGACCTGAGACATTCAACATGTCATCCATCCTGCCTGTAATCCAGTAGTATCCATCCTTGTCCCTACGGCAACCTGGGAGGAAATGTTTATAAATAAGTGGCGTTTACAGAGGGTCTTGATTTAAACAAGTATACATAAAACAAATTGGAAATCTATAATATGATACCACTTAAAGAATACATATGGTAAAATGTTTGCGGTATTCTATAAACATCAGTCATGATGTTGCTCAGGACCATGTTAGACTCATCTTACCATCACCAGTGACGTAGTATCCAGGGAATTTCTTGAAATAGGTGGTCTCAAACCTCTGGTGGTTCCCATAGAGAGTCCTCATGACTCCTGGCCAGGGCTGTTTGAACACCTGAGGAGGGGGACAAGATGCAAGGATGTCCCTGATGAGTAAGATGGCGCCAACGGTGATGGCCGCCTCACGACTAGCTCTTAGGAACCTTTGCAACGAGCATTCCGTTACACCCGCAATAATATCTGCTAAACACATGAATGTGACCAATACAATTTGTTGTCCAAAATCAAAAAAGCATTGAAGATCCAATTCATCAAATGACGACAACATATTGCATATTGGAGAGAATTAATAAAACGTTTGCAGCCAAATTAAAGTACTGGGTAATTTCTACAGTTTTCTTACCAGGTAACCCTCGCATGGTCCCTCCAGCTCCTCCCCAGACTCATTCAAAATGGCTGGGACAACTCCAAAGAAAGGAAAGGTCTGGTGGTGGTGGAGGGGAAGACCAGAGAGCAAATTAGACCAACTGCACTTATGACAGGAGGCAGGCAGGCAGCATCTTAGTGGGAAGGAATGGAAGACTTAATAGTAAAAACATAACACTTACAGCAGAGCCAGGCTTCATGGGTGTGGCAGCAGGTAGAGGAGTCAACACGTGGCCACCCTGAGAGAAAAACAAATGGGAAGAGAGAATAGTATTGATTACAAATGGGAGAACCAAGGAGACAAGTTGTTCCTAATGGGAGGTTCTGGCTAGTGTTTACAGAACTGGTTCTCAGAAATTAGGATAAGGACCTGCAATTGTAACAGTAAGCAACTGTAAACTACTGCCATAAGAATTTGAAAATTTTAAATGGGTGTAGTTCTGTACCTGTCTGTTAACACTATGTACAGTCGTGGCCAAAAGTTTTGAGAATGACAGTATTGGTCTCCACAAAGTTTGCTGCTTCAGTGTTCTTAGATCTTTATGTCAGTAGTTACTATGGTACACTGAAGTATAATTACAAGTATTCCATAAGTGTCAAAGACTTTCATTGACAATGACATTCAGTTTATGCAAAGAGTCAATATTTGCAGTGTAGACCTCTGCAATCCGCCCTGGAATGCTGTCAATTAACTTCTGAGCCACATCCTGACTGATGGCAGGCCATTCTTGCATAATCAATGATTGGAGTTTGTCAGAAGTTGTGGGTTTTTGTTTGTCCACCCGCCTCTTGAGGATCGACCACAAGTTCTCAATGGGATTAAGGTCTGGGGAGTTTCATGGCCATGGACCCAAAATGTTGATGTTTTGTTCCCCGAGCCACATAGTTATCACTTTTGCCTTATGGCAAGGTGCTCCATCACACATGAATGGTCTGAAGATGCTTTACTGTTGGCATGACACAGGACTGATGGTAGCGCTCACCTTGTCTTCTCCGGACAAGGTGTTTTCCAGATGGCCCAAACAATCGAAAAGGGGATTCATCAGAGAAAATGACTACCCCAGGCCTCAGCAGTCCAATCCCTGTACCTTTTGCAGAATATCAGTCTGTCCCTGATGTTTTTCCTGGAGAGAAGTGGCTCCTTTTCTGCCCTTCTTGACACCAGGCCATCCTCCAAAAGACTTTGCCTCACTGTGCGTGCAGATGCACTCACACCTGCCTGCTGCCATTCCTGAGCAAGCTCTGCACTGGTGGTGCCCCGAACCCGCAGCTGAATCAACTTTAGGAGACGGTCCTGGCGCTTGCTGGACTTCCTTGGGCGCCCTGACGCCTTCTTCACAACAATTGAACCACCAATTTTTTACTTTATTTAAGTAGTTCAGTACCTGTCTGTTAATGTTATATATTATGTAATTGTATGTAGTTTTGTACTTCAGCTGTACTTGTCTATTGATGTTTTGTATTATATCATGTTTTATGTGGACATTTGTGGCGGCTGTGGCTAATGGGGATCCTAATAAAATTCTAAATACATTCAATAAACTCATCCATGTCTTCAATGTATTCAACATCTATTCAGTAACATCACATGGTGATATGCGTGTTAATCTCAAATCATTAAAAACAAACAAGTGGGTACTGACTGTCTCAGTCTGCCAGAAGGTGTCGACCACAGGGCACCTCTTCTCCCCCACCACGCTGTAGTACCACTGCCACGCCTCTGGATTGATGGGCTCCCCCACCGTCCCCAGCACCTTCAGAGACTCCCGATTGTACCTGACACACACAGGGAAGGAATGTGTTAACCTGGAAGACAAACTCCCATAGCCTTACACAAAAGGACAAACCCAAACAAGCAGGCATTTGCCAACACTTGTGTATATAGCAGTATATATAGAGGGCAAAGACAGACCTTCTACACAGTAGACATACTAAAAGGATAATTTAAGCAGATGGAGCACTCAATAGCCCCATCTGTATGCTTTTGCTGTATGAAGTCCTGTCATATTCAGGCCTGGGTCGTGTTCAATAGGGTAGAAATGGTTGAAACGGGGTCAAACCAGGAGGTACTGTACAATCAGAAGAGTTTTATTTATTTTCTGCTGCAAAACATTTTTGCTATGGTGTGCCCTAATGAACACAATCCTGGTTAGAAACAGGGTGGATGAGCCAGGTGTGTGGAGACTCACTTCTGGACAGGCTCGCTGCCATACTTCATGAGGAGGCGGATGGCTGTGGGAGCCGTGTAGAACTTGGTAACTTGGTACTTGTCCACTATCTCCCACATGCGGCTCACGTCCGGGTAGGTGGGCAGACCCTCGAACTGTACACCGGTCAGATTCACGTCACAGAGTCAGTCACAGATTGACAACAAAACAGAGTCAAAGGCAGATTATGTCAACACAACACTATGATCATAAACTAAGTCATCATTGGCTGGCTGATATCAAAGATAATGCAGTCTGAACTACATGAGAAAGGAGGGGTGGAAAATAACATCTTTGATCGCACCCCTCCTGTTTATAGACATTTTATGGGATAACATTTTAATGAGTTGCTGTATAAGATGACTAACAATAAAACCATGACTTGGTTATAACAAATATCTCTTTACAGTTTGTTAACCTGGACTATGGAGGTTTCTGACACCATTTAAAATCATACAATATTATAATCCTTTTGCACAACATTTGAGCCTTTTTTCAATAAGTGGAAGACCAGAAAAGCAATGATAAGTTTATCATATTTACAGCGCATTCGTGAAAGTATTCAGACCCCTTCTCCACATTTTACAGCTTTACTCTAAAATTATTTTTTAAGTCAATCTACACACAATACCCCATAATGACAAAGCAAAAACATTGTTGCAAATGTATTACAAATAAATAAACAGAAATACCTTATTTACATAAGTATTCAGACCCTTTGCTATGAGACTCGAAATTGAGCTCAGGTGATTTCTGTTTCCATTGATCATTCTACAGATGTTTCTTCAACTTGATTGGAGTCCACCTGTGGTAAATTAAATTGATTGGACATGATTTGGAAAGGCACACAAATGTCTATATAAGGTCCCACAGTTGACAGAGCATGTCAGACCAAAAAAACAAGCCATGAGGTCGAAGGAATTGTCCGTAGAGCTCTGAGACACGATTGTATGAAGGCACAGATCTGGGGAAGGGTACCAAAAACTTTTCTGCAGCATTGAAGGTCCCCAAGAACACAGTCGCCTCCATAATTCTTAAATGGAAGAAGTTTGGAACCGCCTATTATGGTAGAGTGGCCAGACAGAAGTCACTACTCAGTAAAAGGCACAAAAGGCACCTATACAACATTCTCTGGTCTGAAGAAACCAAGATTGAACTCTTTACAACATCCCTACGGTGAAGCATGTTGGTGGCAGCGTCATGCTATAGGGATGTTTCTCAGTGGCAGAAAAAGGGAGACTAGTCAGGAATGAGGGAAAGATGAACGGAGCAAAGTACAGAAAGATCCTTGGTGAAAACCTGCTCCAGAACGCTCAAGACCTCAGACTGGGGCGAAGGTTCACTTTCCAACAGGACAACAACCCTAAGCACACAGCCAAGACAACGCAGGAGTGGCTTCAGGACAAGTCTCTGAATGTCCTTGAGTGGCCCCGCCAGAGCCCAGACTTGAACCCGATCTAACATCTCTGAAGAGACCTGAATAGCTGTGCAGCAATGCTCCCCATCCAACCTGACAGAGCTAGAGAGGATCTGCAGAGAAGAATGGGAGAAACTCCCCAAATACAGGTGTGCCAAACTTGTAGCGTCAAACCCAAGAGACACGTAACTGTAATCGCTGCCAAAGGTGCTTCAACAAAGTACTGAGTAAAGGGTCTGAATACTTCAGTTTATGATTAATACATTTGCAAAAATGTCTAAACTTGCTTTTGCTTTGTCATTATGGGATATTGTGTATACATTGAGGGGAAAAAACAATTTAATACATTTTAGAATAACGCTGTAACGCAAAAAAAAAGTTAATGAATACTTTCCAAATGCACTGTATTACTGTGCATTGCCTTGAATGATTTTTGCCTTTAGAGACTCAGTGTCCCAAATGGCACCCTATTCCCTATATAGTGCACCAGATCCCAAACGGAATAATGTGTCATAGACGCAGCCCTGCCTCCCCTAAATGACAGTAGTAAGCATGTGGCCCTCCACTAACCAGGATGCTGGTGGCACCGTTGGCCAGGGGTCCATAGGTGATGTAGGAGTGGCCTGTGATCCAGCCGATGTCGGCCGTACACCAGTACACGTCGTCAGGCTGGTAGTCAAACACCAACTTGAAGGTGGTGGCCACGTAGAGCATATAGCCACTGATTGTGTGTAACACACCCTGATGAGAAGAGACATGATCAGGGGGAGGCAAAAAAAAAAACTGAAAACGTGACCGAGAAAGATAAAGACGTGGAGAGAGAGGTGCACACAGAGACACAGAAACAGAGTGAAATTGCTGCATGTGATAGTGTACCTTGGGTTTTCCGGTGGAGCCGCTGGTGTAGAGGATAAAGAGGGGGTCCTCAGAGTCACACCACTCTGGCTCGCACTCCTCAGACACGCCACTCAGCAAGCTGTGCCAGCACTGATCCACCTCAGGGTTCCACGGCACCTGGCGGAACCATACACACACACTGGTAAAACCACACAGAATGATTGACCGGGTGACATGGATAGCTGAATGTTTACAGCCATTGAGCGAGACCGCATCAACAATAAAGATTAACCCAACTGATTCTATTCAGTGAAGTGCAACAAGCCTAACTGATAGCACTCGTATTAAGCAGTAGGAAGAAGTATAAATGATTTTAATCACTTAATCAGAAGTCAGAATTTTAGCTTGAGCAGTCTGTGAAACAACGGTGAGAGACGTTAGCAAATAATGTAACTTTCAGAGTTCATAATCAAATGCATCTCCCAAACTGCTGTTGTTGGGGGTTTAAAGGTCACTCTATATTGGGTGGGGCTAATTAAATATACTGTACTGATGTTCTTAAACTATGGGTAGGGCCCTGTGTTTTCAGCCAACTTGTACCGGCATAGTATTTCTGAAATATGCCATACATGCACATATACTGATATGCACTGAGTGTACAACATATTGGGAACACCTTTCTAATATTGAGTTGCACCCCCTTTTAGCCCTCAGAACAGCCTCAATTCATCGGGGCATGGAGTCTACAAGGTGTCGAAAGCATTGCATAGGGATGCTGGCCCATGTTAACTCCAATGCTTCCCACAGATGTGTCAAGTTGGCTGGATGTCCTTTGGGTGGTGGGCTATTCTTGATACACCCGGGAAACTGTTGAGCGTGGAAAAACCCAGCAGCGTTGCAGTTCTTGACAAACAAACTGGTGCGCCTGGCACCTACTACCATACCCAATTCAAAAGCCCCTTAAATATTTTGTCTTGCCCATCCACCCTCTGAATGGCACACATACACAATCCATGTCTCAATTGTATCAAGGCTTAGAAATCCTTCAGCAACCTGTCTCCTCCCCTTCATCTACACTGATTGAAGTGGATTTAACAAGTGACAAGAAGGGATCGTAGCTCTCACCTGGTCAGTCTGTCATGGAAAGAGCAGGTGTTCTTAATGTTTTGTACACTCAGTGTATATTGACAGTGCTGCACAATCACTGTAAGAAAAATATTGACTAGCAGGAAACCAAAGGCCCCACTGACGGCATGAGAAGTCAATGATGATACACTACATCTACATGGTGAGTCAGGGGTCAATTGCCTTTCATCTGAAAGCTTATAGTCATTGTTTATACTTCAGTGTTACTTTCAGGTGAATTTAAACCCAACAAATGTTATCATCTTATCTTAAGTATAGCTAAAAGTAAAGGCTAAAGCCAGGCAGAGATGAGGTAAGGGACCCAGACCAGTTGTGAGCCAAGTGCTGTTAGTAAGACCACAGACAGACACTCCGACAGAGAGAGACCCTCGAGACAGCAGTTAGAGGTGAAACACACGATCGACCCCCAGGGTGAGGCTACCGCTGAGAAGAGGATCAGACAGAAAGGTGTTAAGAAGAAAAAGAAATTGAGAAAATTAAAGCTCAGGGAAATCTGAAATACCTGAGGGACGGGACGGATTTTCTTTACTCTGACTTTCTGTTTCTCCTGCTAGAAGGGGTTAATAGAAACGGATATTTCAACAGACATAAAAAACGGTGGCTTCATGTCATTTGAACCATGACGTCTGAGACAAAGCCGTACAGCTTTTTCAGAGGGACTATCTATACTTTTCTACTTAAACAAACACCAAGGAAGAAGGCAAAAGCTTTGATTGTTTCAGGAAATACAAGTGAAAAACAAACACAGGAGAGCGTTAACATTAAAAGCGATAACAACTTAAGTCATTAGTAAATAAACAGTAGCCCCAGTAGCATGTGTTAAAGGTGAGAGACCTGGTCTATGAACAAATGGGTCGTATTCATTAGGCACCAACTGGAAAAGGGAGGGACTACCTGAACTTGTTAATAAGCAACCCATTTTGATTTTCCTTTGCAAAACATTTTACTACGGTGTGCTCTATTAAATAGGACAGTGGGGCTCCTGCTGCCAGTCTCACCTGCAGGTCAGGACAGGGCCGCTTGGCCGGGGGAGACTGGGAGACCAGCAGAGTGGCCTCCACCTCCTTGGACAGATGTTTTAGCATGATACACTTATGAACTGGGAAACTCCTGACAGACGGAGAAGAGAGAGGGGGAGTGGGAAAGAGTAGGAAGACGAGGAAGAGAGAAAGAAGAGAGGAGAGAGTCGTGAATCACATGAACAAAGTCTGCATGGTCCTTTCTAGGTAAACATACAGAGGAGATGGTGGCAAGCATGGGCATGTGTTGTTGGAAATACCAAGACAACAGCAAAGAGAAAGTAGAATGTTTCGACTAGCTAGTCCAGTGGAGGCTGCTGAGAGGAGGACGGCTCATAATAATGTCTGGAATGGAGCTAAAGGAATGGCATCAAACATGGAAAACATGTGTTTGGTGTATTTGATACCCTTCAACGTATACCACTCCAGCCATTACCACGAGGCAGTCCTCCCCAGTTAAGGTGCCGCCAATCTCCTGTGAGCTAGTCAGATAGAACAGTACGTCACGAAGGGCTTGGTCCTTACTTGTCCCTGCATTTCTGCAGCGCGTCGTCAGCGATCACCTTCAGGTTGATCAGCTTATCTCCTCTGTAAAAACCATCTGAGAGGGGGGGGGGGGGGTCATGACAGGGTTGGGGGAGTTCAGAGTGAGTGAGGTGAAAGTGTGCACAACGATCTCTCAGGACAGTCATTGCCATCGACACGGCGTTACTCGTACTGTAAGATGTGACTGTCAGTGAATTGGCACAAACCTGTCACAGCCTGGGAACAATCTTCAAAATTGATATTTTGAAATCCCATAACTAAGAAAAGGAATGATTCCGTCTTAGATTTTTTCATTTTAGTTAGCCTTTATTTAACTAGGCAAGTCAGTTAAGAACAAATTCTTATTTACAATGACGGCCAAACTCAGATGTCGCTGGGCCAATTGTGCGCCGCCCTATGGGACTCCCAATCACGTCCGGTTGTGATACAGCGTGGATTCGAACCAGGGTGTCTGTAGTGACACCTCTAGCACTGAGATGCAGTGCCTTAGACCGCTGCGCTACTCGGGAGCACAATTATATTTATAGCTAAGTGGCAAAACATTTGAGTATTGAGTGTTTTCAGATGCCAAACGATCATAAAATGCATAGGTTTTAGTGTAATTGAATAGCATCCAGCAGACTTCACTAATGTGCAACATTTTTTATAACTTTAATTCCCCCTGGCAACAGTCTTTATCAGAGGGGAGAAATTGCCCATGACCACCCCACTGTCGCTCACAATGGGACCCCAATCTAAGGAGGTTATGATTATGGCGGTTATCCGAATAGCGTAGTCATGCAGTACGCCTATACACTGGCTAATTAACACTGGAATAGGTCATAATCTGATGCCACAGAGATAATCTGTGGCACTATAATCCATCTACTAAGAGTTTAATTATTACTGCAGTTTAGTTTGCAGGCTCACCGGCCGTGATCAGCAACGAGCATTGGGAGTTCAGGATCCTCTCGCACAGCGACGCCGCCGAAAAGCCTGCAAACTGGAAAGTACACAAATCAAATACACTGTGCAGTGTGTGCGTAAATGTTTGCCTGTTCGGTTTGACTTGTAGGGTGTGGGTAGATAAGATTTGTTCCAATGAAATCTGTATGAGGAAAAGCTGTTAAAATAGCCATTCCATCCACAGCATTTAAGTCTGAGCCTAAATCAGGCTGGTATGATATGTGCCTATAGGCTTCATCCAGACATGTTTGAGATGGTGGCGTTTAGCTACTCACCACGATTGAGTGCACAGCCCCGATGCGGACGCAGGCCAGCATGGCCACCACAAGCTCCACCACCATGGGCATATAGATGGACACGCGGTCACCCTTCTTCACCCCCTGGGACTTGAGCACGTTGGCAAACTGGCAAACCTGCTGGAGCAGCTCTCTGTAGGTCACAGTCATCTCATCGCCAGGCTCATTCCCTTCCCTGTGATGGGGCCAACAAAAGAGATATATCATACGTTTGCAGAATTAACGTTTTCCTGACCAAGACGGACATAGTTTTAATCATGTTGTCGGGAAGCCAATGTCCATTGTAGTGTTCTATTTAATTCTATGACTTAACACACACACACACACAAACAGTGTTAACTAAATAAAACCAACCGAAAAGGACAGGAGTTATATGGTATAGACGTCATCCCAAAAAATGATGATCTGAAGATAAGCATTCAAACTAAACCACTGATTTATACACAGTCAGACTCAAAACATTCACTCACACCAACATGCTCACAAAGCTAACATTCACGGTGGATCAATTCTAGCTAAGTCTCATGTGCCGAAGGCTGAAGTAAAACTGACATTGTGCCTCTGCTTTACTCAGCAATGTGCCCGAGCTTTGGAGTTTGTCTCTTGAAATCTCCTCTTAAATAAGAAACGCATGACTGGCAAACTCTAAGGACAAGCTCTTAAGACTGCAGTCGGTGCACTAAAGTGTGGTTACTGGACATGTTTGATTCTCTGTTAAAGCACTCTGTCCCTTCTAACACATTTGGCCCTATCAAACGCTCTATGTGGAAACCCTGGCCCATAACAGGAGCCCCTAGAGACTGCTGAGAAGTCAGAGCAAAGGTCACTTATCAAGTTCACCAATTTAGCCCACATTCTGCCCAAGGATAGCAATCACTGTGCAATGCTAAAACATACTTTCATGGGGGGTGGAAAGCAGATTGTGAAACTCAGATTGCTTAAATTTACACAAGTCTAGATGGAACTGATTATAAAATAACTGACAATATAAACTAGCCAACGCCCCGTCAGAAATGTTCCCTCTAAACTGTGTTTGTGCGAATTGCCTGCCTGCACAGAGACGCAAAAACGTACACCATCTTTCCTGGCTTTATACACATAAACTTTTCTTATGCAGAGTGACTTACAGGTGCAATTAGGGTTAAGTGCCTTGCTCAAGGGCACATAGACAGATTTGTCACCTAGTCATCTCAGGGATTTGAACCAACGACCTTGCGGTTACTGGTCCCACACGCTTAACCACTAGGCTACCAGAGACAAGTGCAGCCATGATTGCACACTTGTTGATATTATTTATTAGTTAGTTAGTTACTAGCCCAGTTACAGCTAATTTTGGGTCAGCAATGGGGGAGTCATTGCTTCCTACAAGAACACAAATTTGTACATATCAGTCTTTGAAAAGCGAGCTTGTCTTAAAAGAAGCAAAGAGTGTCATATTTTGAGACCGGCTTGAATGTGAAAATTAGCCAATAGGCAGAGGGTAGCATAGATTTTTGTATGATTCTCTGTATGGTAATAATAATAAATGTACATTTGTAATAGATAGCGCAATTTCAAGTAACCTATCATTTCAGTCTCACGGTAATTGACCGTTAATTAACATAAACACATTTAGCATCTCCTGGCTTCCACAAATAGCCTACAAGCTACTGATGCAGACCTTTGGAACATACTGTATATCTACAAGTCTAATAAAACCATGTAATATAGCCTACACCGTCACAAAGCCATTATTTATTTTTAGACAGGTCTAAAGAAGCATGATATGAAGAAAATGTAGTCTATTTCAGAAGAACCGAATAGCATACTCCGAGTTGTCTTTATGTTAGGTCCTGAACTGGCTAGGCCATATGGCTGTTGGCTACACTAGTTCATTTAGCAGACAAGCTTTGCTTAGAATCCATGGCATTATTTTATAGTATGAAGAACACAATTGAACAAAGCTAAATAAAATAGAAAGGATATTTTCTCCAAACGATTTGAGGTAGTGCGCATATGCAGCTATTCTTTGATGAACGGTTAACAAAGAAATGGGTAATCCTATATGCTTAATTTAGAGTTATTAATGTAACTTTAGTTGTTCTACAAACGTTGGGCTATATGTTTACATTTTTTATAAATTGTAAGGCTGCATGATGCGACTAATGATTTTTTAAAAAGTCTCTTGAAAGGCATGAGCTACGCTTTGTTTTTTTGCGCAGGCTGTACAGACTTCATCAGTCTCTCATTCACAATTTGACAAGCACTTGATAATGGCTCGAATTTCCCGGCGGCATCTCCTTTGTGTCTGTAATGCACACCAACAAAAAAAGAATCCATGCCTTTTGCGGCCATTGGCCGTTGTGCCTTTGGCCTGAAGCGATGTGTTGTGCCCTTCTCCCGGAGTGCTGCCTGCTCCGAAGCACCTCTCACTCACATGGCTCTCAAGTCACGTGATCAGGTCTTTCTTACAGGCTACAAGTGAAGACATACACATCGGCGACGCACCTGTGCGCGTCCTTATCCAATTCCAAAGGTGCATATTGAAAGAACTGTCCACATATATTTTCCGTCAAGCTAACAAACAGCAAAATCACTAGCCTATGCCCATCTACTATCCCCATAATAAAAACGTTGACCTATTCTATTCTGTCCAAACATAGTCTGGGACAATTGTGGGATGTGATAGAGTCCAAATTAATACAACCACTAGCATAAAAAAACCTTTTTATACAATGTGGCTGACAAAACAGACCAGAATGTTTAGCTTAAAACTTTGATAAACTATTAGGCTACATTTCATCACATTATAAGCGCAGCTATGCGCACAAGGCAGTAGGCTATATGTGCAAATGGCAGAGCTAAAGCGCTGTTTGTCAGACCAGGAGACATCACAAAAAATCTCACAAAAACGTCTTTAGCGTCCAAACGGTTTGGCCTACAAATTAATATGACCACTACGGAAAGATAAGACTCAAACAGACGGTGTTCTTCGTTTTGTTCTACAACCCCCACAAGTGCAATGGGACTCGTCTGAAGTAGTTACCGCTGATGAGTCACCTTCGGTCTATAGCGTCCAAACTGCTTAGGCAACAAACTAATATGACCCCACGATGGGAAGGGGAAACACACGAACACGATGGTGTCCTCCGTCTGAAGGTAACCCCGTACCGGTTTAAAAAATGTTTATGGAAGTAGTTGTGCCCACCCAAAAAATGGGTTAAATGTGTAATTGTTTTTTTTATATAATAATTCCTGAGCCTTCTCATATCTCCTAGATATAGAAGAGACACTTCATAACCTTAATCCTTATGACCGAGTTGAACGCCTTTTGCCATTTATGAATGTGTTATTCAATGCGTTTCTATGGGCTATAGCAGTAAAGGACAAATTCAATATTTTATTATAAAAATTTAGAAAATGCTAAATCAAATAGCTAAATCATGCATGGTATGATCATCTTAAAACAATTCATCCATGGGTGTGGCGAAACACACACACACACACACACACACACACACACACAGTACTATAAATACTCTGCTGCCAAACACACTATCAGCACTCACGGTCAAGATGTCAAAGTATAGATGACAAACACTCCAGCACTGTTGTGGAGGTTGGCAGAGGACAGGGAAAAAAAACTTCCTAGTACCTACATCAGCACAGAATAAACATAACGAACTACAGAAAAAATGTGGCCATTTAGGGACAAAACCTATTAGGCTGTGTCTAATAGGAAATCTAAAGGAAAGTGAGTCGTGGTGGGTCTGGCTGTGAATTTAGATTGAGAAACACAATAGGCCTGCCAGATACTGTAGAGGGCCACTGTGTTATCTCGCAACTGTTTATGTGCAAAGAGTGCAAGGATGAAAAGACCCATGCAAAGCTCTGCTTTCACACAACATTGACTTCTCAATAGACTGCCCACTGCTCCCTTTTAGATTGATGTTTATTTATGAGCTTCACTCGGCTCTCTGGCAGAGCCTCACACGACTGCTGGCAGGTCAAGGTCATCCAACTAGTTTCCCTCCCCATGGTTGTGACCAAACACACACACGAGTCAAGACACCCAGTCCTATAAAAACAATTTCAGGACTCACGGCCAAGATGACAAACACTTCAACACTGTTGTAGAGGTTGGCAAGAGACATAAAAAAAAAAAAAACAGGCAGACCCTAGTACCTACATCAGCACAGAATAAACAACGAACTAGAGTACGAATTAGAGCATTTTGGGAAGAAACAGCTAAAATAGCCTAGCAACAGACGATAGGATAGGCTTTCCTATTAAAACACCAGTACGAGACTAAAAAGGAATTCATAAAGAATATCCATTGGACTGAATAAGATGAGAAGTAGCAGGGCCAAACTAAATGGTATGAACAGGCCGACAGTACATGGAAACTGATGGGACAGACATTTCACACTTGAGAAGTCATGAGCACTGAGCGACTGCAGAGAGTATGGCCTTTTAAGCTACAGCAGTGTAAGACAGAACTTTGGAAGTTATGCTAAATCTCTCCTAACTATAACCATTGTAATGAGCAGCCTGTCGGCAAGGAATACACTTCTACTAGTGAAAGCATCTCCTGTAGTGAGAAGTCAGTTTTCTAAAATCAGAGTTGAGACCGCAGTCACCCTAGTACGCAGTACAAGTCAAGTGTAGGCCTAATGCTGTTCATCATTAGCAAACAACTGTGCAATAATTTGCGAGACAAGACACGAAGACAGCTAAATGAATTCAACTTTGATGTGACTGGGAGTTTAGTGTCCGTAAATCATTGCATTGAGACTACAGAGGACATTATGTCAAAACTGCAGTCTGGTGTGGTTCATGGGGTGAGCAAAGACTATAAATAACCAACAAGGCACAAGAGGCAGTGCTGTATCATGAATAGTCACAGGCAAATGGCGTTGTTCGGCCCGACTTGATAGCAGAGGGCGAGTCACCCCAATGACCGGTGACTATATTCATGATACAGCACTGCCTCGCTGCCTACTTATTGCTTTTACAAAACATTACCAACATATTAAAATAACAATTCATTACATATTTTCATAAGTAAATTCATAGAATTTATATTGTACCACCAGGAGATAATGTCCGGAAAAACGTTATATTGGTCATGTTGCTACAGACACGACCAAATCGTAAATAATTTTTGCATAGTTGCTATGCAAAAAGAATGTTTGTCCATTCTAAACAAAATTGTTGCTATGCAGGCTGTATAACACTCATCACTTGCAAGTTAGCTAGCTAGCCCTCCAACTAAATTGGACCTGGAATAACAGTACACTAGCTGCATTTTCATTTGTTTGCTTTGTTTATATTGGCATTTACTTGGATACGTCCATGATAAAGTTATCGTCTGGGAAGGATTCACTCTATTGCACTACCACAGATTTTCTAAACCCAGAGGCGCAATATTGCGAGACTTGCGGGAACGCTTACCAAACAAACCAGGTTTGAGAAGTCAATGAGAGAAGTGACGAATGCTTACTTAGTTGTTAATCTTCTACTTACTTAGTTGTTAACAACCTAGATTTGAGCCAATGTCCTAAGTAGTTGAATATGTTATTACACCAACCTTGTGAAAGTGACAAGTTTTCATTTTTGTCAAAAATGTATTTATACCGAAGGAGTGCCTTTGATTTGACGGCCTGCGCGTGTGCTGTTCAGCAAGAGACAAGCGTTAGACCCGATGACATGTTTCTACGCATGAGCTTTGCTGGCCAACGTCACCTACAAGTGGGATCAGGGATTTATATTGGATAAGCAGTTTCAGCCTGTCTTGGATACTACAGAGTTTGAAATTAAAAAGTGAAACATTGTTTCCGAAAACAGACATGAAGACAGCGAGGCTTATATTAATTAAGCCCCGCTGTACCAAACTAAATGCTAGGCTGGAAGCATGGGGAAATAATGCATGAGTTGAGATAAATACAAGATGATTCGGACAGCAACATGAACATGATATTCTTATGCTGGACGTTGCTCGTCCTATCAGCAGCCAGGATCCAAACAACCAATTTTATAAGTGTATTTTTGCGTCTCTCTTATACCAACATAACACACAAACATCTACCACATTCCTAAATAACCCATCCAGCAATAGAAGTCCATTTGTCCTCATGGATTCACTATTCATTCATGGGGACACCTTTGACCTGGGGCTAGCTTCACAGGTGTGCGGGTCTTGAGCATTAGTCATATCAAACGAGGCCAGAGACAAAGGACAGAGGATCACTGTTGAACCATTTAGCCTCCTCTCCAGGCATTCCATCCCATTGTTCCCAAGGGGCACCCCCTCAAGCAGAGAACCATAGAACAGCCAACAATAGAGAGTACTTTGACAACCTCCGTAATCCCCCTTGACACACACTGACCAGTAGAATGCCACTTTGTCCCCAAGCTTCCTCTCGTGAACGTTGCGGTCCAGGACGTTGTAGCAGATGTTGGTGGTTGCCCCCTCCATGCACTTGATGTAGATCTCCCCCTTTGTCACGTCAAAGTTGTAGTCCAAAAACTGGCCGGTGTGCTTAGACTTCCAGTAGAAGTCTTTTGCAATGTCACCCCAGAACTCTGGAATAAGGAAACAATGATGAGCCATTATGATGACCACTAACTGGTGGTTGAAAGGGATAATCATGCAAGGCAACCTGCAGCCGCCAACACCAGGAAGCACAGAAATGTCAGACAGATCCATTTCTTGTCACATTTGCAAATGTATAAACACTCATGAATTGCCATCCATGTTAGACAGAAAAAAAACATTATTACTGCATGATGTGGCTAGTTATACTTATCCACCCCTGCAGAAAGGAGGGGTGGAAGCTAGGGAAGTAGGGAAGGGGCGTATTTCATGCACATTAGCACAGAAATATGAAGGATATGCTGGCAAAATGTATACATTGTTAGGTCCGAAGTAAAACAAGACCTACTGGCATAAGTTTAGTTTATTAGGTTCCCCATGCAACAGCTATTCTTCCTGGGGTCCACATAAAACATACAAATACACAAAGTACAGAACAGTTATAGACAAGAACATAAGATATTACATTAAATTCAAAATAAAAATCAAATGTAAAGCTACAAAGAAACAAAAATACTATTTACACACTAGTCATATATACAGTAATTAGATCTTTAGAAAGAGTAGAGGTGATGTGATACAAGATGTTTGTTTTTTTAAAGCTAAACTGTTTTTTGCCTGAGTAACCTCTGATGGCAGAGCAGTCAATGACGACATGACTCTATACTTAACGGAGTGACGCAATAAATCTGTTTTTGGTTTGGGTACTGTGAAGAAACCCATAGTGGCGTGTCTGGTGGAGAATGTCTGAAGTGTATGCAAATACATTATACATGGGGTTAGGCATTTTCAGACATTTTTCATAAAAAGACTAGAAGTAGTTAATTTCTCCTCTAGCATGAAAGACTATCACGCATGGTTGTTGATGTTATTTCTTGGTATGCGGTTAAGGGCAAGGCGTGCTGCTAGGTCTTTCTTTTCTGCACCTTAACATATAACTGGACGGTAATCAAGATAAGGGCCTGAACAACTAGCTAGTACAGTTGATTTTAGTGTCAAAAACACAGAACATCTTTTTATAAACAGACATACCTCTCCCATGTACACAATAACTGACCATACAGTCGTGGCCAAAAGTTGAGAATGACACAAGTATTGGTGTCCACAAAGTTTGCCGCCTCAGTGTTGATGGCAATTTGCATATACTCCAGAATGTCATGAAGAGCGATCAGATGACTTGCAATTAATTGCAAAGTCCCTCTTTGCAATGAAAATGAACTTATCCCCAAAAAACATTTCCACTGCATTTCAGCCCTGCCACAAAAGGACCAGCTACCATCATGTCAGTGATTGTCTCGTTAACACAGGTGAGAGTGTTGACGAGGACAGGGCTGGAGATCCCTCTGTCATGTTGATTGAGTCAGAATAACAGACTGGAAGCTTTAAAAGGAGGGTGGTGCTTGAAATCATTGTTCTTCCTCTGTCAACCATGGTTGCCTGCAAGGAAACATGTGCCGTCATCATTGCTTTGACCAAAAAGGGCTTCACAGGCAAGGATATTGCTGCTGGTAAGATTGCACCTAAATCAACCATTTATCGGATCATCAAGAACTTCAAGGAGAGAGGTTCAATTGTTGTGAAGAAGGCGTCAGTGCGCCCAAGTCCAGCAAGCGCCAGGACCGTCTCCTAAAGTTGATTCAACTGCGGGATCGGGGCACCACCAGTGCAGAGCTTGCTCAGGAATGGCAGCAGGCAGGTGTGAGTGCATCTGCACGCACAGTGAGGCAAAGACTTGGAGGATGGCCTGGTGTCAAGAAGGGCAGCAAAGGAACCACTTCTCTCCAGGAAAAACATCAGGGACAGACTGATATTCTGCAAAAGGTACAGGGATTGGACTGCTGAGGACTGGGGTAGTCATTTTCTCTGATGAATCCCCTTTTCGATAGTTTGGGCCATCCGGAAAACACCTTGTCCGGAGAAGACAAGGTGAGGGCTACCATCAGTCCTGTGTCATGCCAACAGTAAAGCATCCTCAGACCATTCATGTGTGGGGTTGCTTCTCAGCCAAGGGAGTGGGCTCACTCACAATTTTGCCTAAGAACACAGCCATGAATAAACAATGGTACCGACACATCCTCCGAAAGCAACTTCGACCAATGCCTTTTCCAGCATGATGGAGCACCTTGCCATAAGGCAAAAGTGATAACTAAGTGGCTCGGGGAACAAAACATAGACATTTTGGGTCCATGGCCATGAAACTCCCCAGACCTTAATCCCATTGAGAACTTGTGGTCGATCCTCAAGAGGTAGGTGGACAAACAAAAACCCACAACTTCTGACAAACTCCAAGCATTGATTATGCAAGAATGGCCTGCCATCAGTCAGGATGTGGCCCAGAAGTTAATTGACAGCATACCAGGGCGGATTGCAGAGGTCTTGAAAAAGAAGGGTCAACACTTTAAATATTGACTCTTTGCATAAACTGAATGTCATTGTCAATGAAAGCCTTGTAGAATACTTGTAATTATACTTCAGTGTACCATAGTAACTACTGACATAAAGATCTAAGAACACTGGAGACCAATACTTGTCATTCTCAAAACTTTTGGCCACGACTGTACAATGTTACTCTTAGAAGTATAGCTTCTTCAACTTGTTCAATGGTCACACCCTTTATGCACAACTCCAGATAAGGTTTAGGTCTAAGAGAATGCTTTAAACCAAATACAATGTATTTGATTTTAGATTAATTTAAGAACAGTTAATCACCCATTCTGAAACTAACTCATTGCTATGAGTCAGTGAGCTCACTGGCTGTAGGTGCTGTGTGCAATCAGAATACATAGTCATTTTAGCTTCTTGTAAGACAAGAAGCAAATCATTTGTAAAGAAATAGAAATGAAAGGTGTTTGTTCATACAATACTTGTATGTGTGTTGTTGACAAGGCTTTGATGCGTGTATTTTTAGATAAACCTACCATCTGGATTTTCAATAGATTTCAGGTAGAGTTCTTTGTAATTCTCAAAGTTGGGTACATGAGCAGTCTTCTTCAGGTCTCCTCCTGCATGAAAAACGTCCTCCTTCGGTGCTTTGTCTGGAATCATTTTGCCCTCGAGTCAGCTGGCTAACTAGCTAGCTAGCTATCCTACCTATCGATTAGATGTCGAAATACGGGACAGATACGACCTTACCTAGAATGGTTATGAGGATAAATTGTGCTAGTTGTTCGTGCCCACTGCAGCTCTAGCAACGTACAAAGCAAACCAGCCTCAACTGTGTCAAAGAAGCCAACTAGCTAACGTTAACTGGTTGCACATTCAATCAATGTTGCTAGGCAGTGGAACCCAAAGAAACGAACCAGGAGCTAACTACCTACATTATCAGCTAGCCACCTCTTGTTAGAAAATAGCTAAGTTCAAATATAAGCCACTTTTTGGCTATGCAAAGAGGTTTCAATGCAACTGTTAGTTAGACCAGTCTCGCTAGCTGGCTAGAGTTCAAATCCTTGTAAGTTTTAACTAGCTAGCGCCATACAATAGCTCCCTAGCAGCTAGGAAGGTAGTTAGCGAGCAAACAAGATTCACTTGGGACTTGCGAGACAAGGCCTTTCTGTTCGACGTGCTAGGTCGGACACCACTTGACTTGATAGACTCTTGCATTCATAATGAAACATGGAATTGTTTATCTGCAAAAGTATTCGTTTTGCCCTGAAGTGGAGTTGGTCTACCGTTCGTCCAAATCCCAGTTCATTTGACGGCAGGGACAACGCATGGGAGCGCCGAGGTGTACTCAGTTTGACCCACAAACTTCTTCTTCTTCGGTGGGGTTTATCGGCGGTTGGCATTCAACGTTATATGGTGCGTTACCGCCACCTATTGTACTGGAGTGTGGGCCAGAGACAGTGAGAAACTAAATCCCACCTGCCAGCAACGTTGCAATTAAAAAATATAACAACATATTTGAGACTATATCTAATGACGTTCTACTCAATAGTACTCTTTAAACGAATTTCCTTTATCCCCTTCTCCCTTATACTAGATCACATCCTCTATCTTTCCCTCCAGTAATGTGTCCCACCCTTAATCTTGCAAATATAGCCTCCTCTCTTCTGTCCCTTCCTGCTGTCCTCCCCTCCCCAACTTTCCTCTGTACTTGAAATAAATGCCTGCCCTTAGTATCTCTATTCCACTGCTCCTGCCATTTATCCACACTTTTTGCCTCTGCCTTGCTCATTGAAACTATAACATCAACATCCCCACTACATAGTGCTTGTTTAGCCAGTACATCAACTGCCTCATTCCCTTCCACTCCCACATGTGCTGGGACCCATGTAAATATTATCTGCAAACCCATTTGTTTACTCCTGCTGTGGGTTTGTATTACATCATAAAGCAGGTACAATCATGCTCCCCTGAGGACTAATCACGCTCCCATGTGGTGTACCATTATCCACCATGTAGCTGCCTGACAGAGGCTTCTGCACCCTCACCTGGATAGACCTTCCAAACCAGAAATCCTTTATCCAGTTGTATGTTCTCCCTCCTACCCCCATAATATCAAACTTGATTAACAACCCTTCCTTCCACATCATATCATACGCCTTCTCCACATCAAACAATATACAGTTGAAGTCGGAAGTTTACATACACTTAGGTTGAAGTCATTAAAACTCATTTTTCAACCACTCCTCAGATTTCCTACAAACCTGACTCAGTTACACCAGTTCTGTCAGGAGGAATGGGCCAAAATTCACCCAACTTATTGTGGAAGCTTGTAGAAGGTTACCCAAAATGTTTGATCCAAGTTAAACAATTTAAAGTCAATGCTACCAAATACTAATTAAGTGTATGTAAACTTCTGACCCACTGGGAATGTGATGAATGAAATAAAAGCTGAAATAAACCATTCTCTCTACTATTATTCTGACATTTCACATTCTTAAAATAAAAGTGGTGATCCTAACTGACCTAAAACAGGGAATTTTTACTAGGATTAAATGTCAGGAATTGTGAAAAACTGAGTTGAAATGTATTTGGCTAAGGTGTATGTAAACGTCTGACTTCAACTGTATATATACTGTACACTCTTAGAAAAAAAGAGTTCTTCAGCTGTCCCCATAGGAGAACCCTTTGAAGAACCCTTTTTGGTTCCAGGCAGAACTATTTTGGGTTCCATGTAGAACCCTTTACACAGAGGGTTCTACATGGAACTCAAAAGGGTTCTTCAAAGGGTTTTCCCTTCGACAGCCATTACAGCCTCGAGTTTTCTTGGGTATGACGCTACAAGCTTGGCACACCTGTATTTGGGGAGTTTCTCACATTCTTCTCTGCTCTGTCAGGTTGGATGGGGAGCGTCGCTGCATTTGCAAAAATGTCTAAAAACTATTTTACAATGAGGCTGTAACGTAACAAAATGTGGAAAAAGTCAAGGGGTCTGAATAATTTCCGAATGCACTGTATATATATATATATATCCTGAGCGTTCTTATATATCATAGATATAGGACAGACACTTTAAAACCTTGTTTCTTATTATTTATTTTGCTATTTTGTTGACAGCTACCACTTCGCATCTGAGCATTTGTTACTCCTAGACGATTCCACTTCACAATAACAATACTTACAGTTGACCGGGCCAGCTCTAGCAGGGCAGAAATGTGGCTGAAATAGCCGAATCCAGCAATTTGTATAGATTTTTTTAAGAAGAGCAAACAAATAATTTTTTATACATACCTGCCAAACTCGGACGACACCGGGCCAATTGTGCGCCGCCTTATGGGACTCCCAATCACGGACAGTTGTGATACAACCTGGAATCGAACCAGGGTTCTGTAGTTACGCCTCTAGCACTGAAATGCCGTGCCTTAGACCGCTGCGGCCACTTGGGAATATGGGCCCTGTTCCTCTGTACTGTCTACGGATATACTGACATTTGTGAGTGAAATAAGGTACAATAGAGAGTTCCTGGCCAGGGCACAACTTTGGTTTTAGAAGTGGAGGGGACATAACTTTTTATTTTTATCCAGTCGGATAAACACTCCAAACAGCCTACCCGACCGCGTACTGTATTTTAGCCTTTTGAGAGTTGGGCACGGTGTTCTGTATTTTAGCCTTTTGAGAGTTGGCCAAGGTGTACTGTATTTTAGCCTTGTGAGAGTTGCGCACGGTGTACTGTATTTTAGCCTTGTGAGAGTTGGCCAAGGTGTACTGTATTTTAGCCTTGTGAGAGTTGGGCACGGTGTACTGTATTTTAGCCTTGTGAGAGTTGGGCACGGTGGTGAGCACCAGTGAAGTTTGGTCAGACGCACAGCAGATGGCGACAGCGTTCAACTCAGGTAGGAAGCGGATCTGATGGCACCAGTTATTGTGCTAGGCCTGAGAGAAGGAGGGGGGGGGGGGGGGGGGGTGTATCCTGTATCACTGTATAGTCAGTGATACAGGATACGTCCCTTTCTTTTCACAACTCTATTCTATTTCCTTCCTCTCCAACAGCCTAAAATAGAGTTTTGCTAACAAAGGAGATGTAAAGCTGTCGACAATAGAGAGCTTATCATTAATGTTAAATCCTTTACAACATTTATGATAGAGAGGTCCACCCAAATCTCCACTGTAGTCAAAATGATCTACTGATCTTTCCTCTGGTCCAAAAAATAATAATATCCCAATGCCCCAGGGCAGTAATGGGGGGGCATTTCGCTGTGTACCATGCCATCTTTAGGATGGGACGTTAAATATGTGTCCTGACTCTCTGTGGTCGCTAAAGATCTCATGGAACTTATTGTAAGAGTGTCCTGGCTAAATTTCAATTTTTGGCCCTCATACCATCATGGCCACCTGTAACTATTCCCCAGGTCATTTCTGTAAATGAGAATGTGTTCTCACTCAGTCATCTTACCTGGTAAAATAAATGCAATTGCTGCTATCAAATCTGGTCTGAGGCATTGACGCATCTCTGAACAGAGTGCTGGCCGTAATTTTCAAACCGACGACTACCAGCGGGTGGTCCCTACAACACACCGCGCCGACAGCAAGCAAATTAACGGTGAACAAATGCTTCAAGTGGTCCAACTGATGAGGGACAAACAGAGGATGGTCAAAAGTCAATACCTCGTACAGTCGGCCCAGAACCATATACCTATCTTATACCTATCCATTCCCAGATCTACATGGCTAGGAAGGAGGGGCTAGGAATCTAGTTGGAATTGAGGGATAGAGAGTCTGGCCATTGAGCTTTTAATTAAAAGCATTATGATACATGTTGTATATAGACACCTGGCTGGAGCTTATTCAGATTGGATCACATTACTGAGATGGCATCCAATACAAGATTCAGAGGGTTTAGAGATGTTGCAACATGAGATGTTGGTATACTCAGTCAGGCTTTACAGAAGCACAGAGGTTAACTGAGAGCCCATGGATAGACTCGAGGTAATCAGCCTGACAACTGTGTCCACAGTGGCCCACCCTACTCAAGCAGGTGGTAAGTGTGGCGCCCCCTGTCCCCCGCGGAGCTGAACTACGTCGTCTGATTTATTGCCATGGCAGGTGTCTACGGTATATCCATGGATGAGTCATAGTAGCCCACTTTAAAATAGACTAGGTGGTGATGGGACATCCATCCATCCTTCTCATTGACTCAGCTAATATTGTCATCCTCCCACAATTTCACTCAGTCCAACTGCGAAAGTGAAGTGTTCTGGTGCGCACACACTCATAAAGACGTGAATGTACACACGTAAACGCTAACATACACACGTTCATGGTAAGTGTCAGTTTGAACCTCTCGCTCCAGTAGTTGAGGATGCCTTCTCGGCTGATGGAAAGGAAGCGTCCCAGCTGGGTGCTGGTTTTAGGCCCTGCCCTGCCCTGACCCTCGTTCTTCTCTGCCTGGGGGAGTCTGGAAGGGGTAGAACTGCAGCCGGGCGATGGGCTCACTGTGGGCACTGCAGAGAACCAGACAGAGAAACCCCACAGACCACACAATCTACCAAGACATCAGTCAAATAACAAAACCTGATTGGTATTAAACATGCGGCGTTTCTTAGACAGATATTGGGCATACATTGTCTGGCTACCCATCCACATCGCTCCGGCCAAACGCCACGCCCACTGACATTCTCCGGGATGAATGTATGTAGCGATGTATAAAACAGCGGAATTAAATTCAGTATGAGTCGTGTAAGGGCCGACACACTGAGTGATCTACTCCCAATTACACTGTAAGTAAGAAGAGTAGCAGAGAGAGAATTTAAATTTGAGAATGCAAAGGCAGTGGGTGTAAAAAGTAGGAGTTAGAGAGTACTTAGGAGATTCACGGCCAAAATCCGTTTGAATAATTGGCATGTAAAATTGCAGATGGACTGTTAGATGCAAATAATCTCTTTCACTCTCTCCACATACGTACAATAGGGAGTAGTTGTCCTAGTCATTATGTTATAGCCAACCACAATGGGAACCATGCATGTCTAGCTGTGAGCCATCACTCATTTGTCTCACATACAGCAGTAGCATCTTATCTTTCTCCGGTCGCCCCAGGTGTCCCAGGCAAGGCACCAAAACATGACAATACACCTAACCCAGGGTTGTATTCACAGACTAAAAGAGGGAGGGACTACTTGGACTTGTTTTCCATTGCAAAACGTTTGGCTATGGTGTTTCCTAATGAATACAGGGACGATCCTACAGGCAGACAGGCAGGCACACATCATGAGCTAATGTACTTTATGTCCTAGGGCACATCTGAAATGGCACCCTATTCCCCACGTGTGATATAGAGAGTATGGAATAGTGTGTCCTTTTGAGACGTGGCCATCAAGGACTAAGGAGAAAAGTGTGTATTACAATGGGATCATGTACTATTAAAATAAGTCCCTGGATGTTGCATTCCAGTCTAGTCTATAGAAGTCTGGCATGTTTCAGTGTCTGTGTGTGTGTGTGTGAGTAGTTCAGTCTTCAGACATTTCATATAGGAGATTCCCACCATAGTATTCCTCTCTGTCTCAGCACACAGACATCCCTGGTCTAGCCCTCTGTCTAGTAACAGGGCAGGGCTCATCCTAAATAATGGTTTGGGGTTGCAGCTGGGGTTTTGACTCAGAGGGGGCTCACTGTCTTGTGAGGGATACAAGTGGCATTCTATCAGACATGCCCACACAAGTATGTAAAAAGCCTGAGGATGGAAGGATTTTAACCCTATTTATCCCCATAATTCTAATTACCCACCCATTAACCCCTATCCTGAGCCATAAATTAGACTGGTGTAACTGAGTCAGGTTTGTAGGCATCCTTGCTCGCACACGCTTTTTCAGTTCTGCCCACAGCTTTTCTCTAGGATTGATGCCAGGGCTTTGTGGTGACCACTCCAATACCTTGACTTTGTTGTCCTTAAGCCATTTTGCCACAACTTTGGAAGTATGCTTGGGGTCATTGTCCATTTGGAAGACACATGTGCGACCAAGCTTTAACTTCCTGACTGATGTCTTGAGATGTTGCTTCAACATATCCACAAAATGTTCCTTCTTCATGATGCCATCTATTTTGTGAAGTGCACCAGTCCCTCCTGCAGCAAAGCACCCCCACAACATGATGCTGCCACCCCCGTGCTTCTCCAAAAAGTACAATCTTTGTCCCCATGTGCAGTTGCAAACCATAGTCTGGCATTTTTATGGCAGTTTTGGAGCAGTGGCTTCTTTCTTGCTGAGTGGCCTTTCAGGTTATGTCGATATAGGACTTGTTTTACTGTGGATATAGATACTTTTGAACCTGTTTCCTACAGCATCTTCACAAGGTCCTTTGCTGTTGTTCTGAGATTGATTTGCACTTTTCGCACCAAAGTACATTCATCTCTAGGAGACAGAACGGGTCTCCTTACTGAGCAGTATGACAGCTGCGTGGTCCCATGGTGTTTATACTTACGTACTATTGTTTGTACAGATGAACGTGGTACCTTCAGGCATTTGGAAATGGCTCCCAAGGATGAACCAGACTTGTGGAGGTCTAAAAAAAAAATTCTGAGGTCTTGGCTGATTTCTTTTGATTTTCCCACAATGTCGAGCAAAGAGGCACTGAGTTTGAAGGTAGGTCTTGAAATACATCCACAGGTACACCTCCAAATGACTCAAATTATGTCAATTAGACTATCATAAGCTTCTAAAGCCATGACATAATTTTCTGGAATTTTCCAAGCTGTTTAAAGGCATGGTCAACTTAGTGTATGTAAACGTCTGACCCACTGCAATTGTGATTTAGTGAATTATAAGTGAAATAATCTGTCTGTAAACAATTGTTGGAAGAATTACTTGTGTCATACACAAAGTAGATGCCCTAACCGACTTGCCAAAACTAGTTTGTTAACATGAAATCTGTGGAGTGGTTGAAAAATTAGTTTTAATGACTTCAACCTAAGTGTATGTAAACTTCCGACTTCAACTGTATGTCAGGTGTTCAACAAGGGAGTTTCACAGAAAATGATTGGCATTCCAGAAGAGCTAATGCCCTTGATGTCAACACAATAACCTTAGAACATTTCTGCCATATCAGTCTTCACACATTGCACCTTTATATTAGAGATAAAAATAAACCGCAAACAAAACATTTACATGGAAATACTGTTTTATTGTTTGTAAAAAACTCGATTCAGCAAACACAATTTAAGAAACGAAATAAGAAAAAAATAATGAATTTCCCGCTGAAGAGTGGGAGAGAGAGCGAAAATGTGAGCAAAGGTGGCACGAGGCCCACAGTGTACAAGAATGTCATGGCCCACAGTGTACAAGAATGTCGGTACAGATTGGTGGTACATGGCCCACAGTGTACAATAATGTCAGTACACATGGTTGAGAAAGTCACAGTGGAGATCTGATGAGCACCACTGATCTTTTGCACCCCCAAAACATAAAGGCTGCTTACAGTGTGTGCTTTGAGTAACATCCTTCCAATAACCACTCTACTCTAATCATTCAAAATAAACAAAACAAATATGAATCAAAAGGCAAACAGAAAGTTGATTGAAGTTTGAGGTCAAGATTGACAAAAGGTTAGATTAAAAGAGGCCACTGGGGAGGGGCTGTGCCACTTGCATATAAAATGCACTTTACAAAGACAATGGAAGCGTTCCAAGTTGACTATATCGCAGATGCATGCCAGATCTCACAACACCTGGATAGGTGTTTAACATCAGCAAACCGCATCATATCATATAGCAGATTGATACCCGACTGAGCAGACAATGACATAGCACATAACCATTGGATGATGCAATGTAACACCTTTAATGTAGTTGGCCTGGAACAGACCAGTGTTTTTAAGATTTGTCTTGGCAAAACCCACATACCCACAATATCAGCCACCGAAAGTGCAGTTGTTTCAGTTTTTAAACAACCAATTGCCTGACATCAGTTCAATTATTTGAATTCCATTTCGTTTTTGTTTTTTTCTTTTGAGCTCAACGTGCACATTGCATTTCTCTAAAAATAAAACGTGGCAATTAACTACAATGACCATAGTCCATTGCGCATATACTTGTCTGGTCTGTTTCTTTAGAATGCGCGATCGGGTTGGGTTGGAGGGATATGGGCCAGCTGTTGTTTCGAGCAGTATCTCTACCAGAAAATGATCTAACTGATTGACAGTTGGTATTCAGCGGTCAAAGTATGCCTTATTTACTTGGAAGAACTCCGGCATATGCAGAAGAGCTGAGATGACTTGGAATTAAAATAATGTCATAAAATAAAACAAATTTAATATACACAACTGAAATATTTCATTTAAGGAAAGTAATATGAATAAATTACGGTTAATAAGTGATGAGCAGTCACTACAATTATGGGACTTTGTTTTATTCTTTGTTGTTACAGCATTCAACCCAAATAATCAAAACCGAAATACGTGATTATTTTTTTAGTAATGAAACTGAAACCGACCTCAAAAAGCACACTGGCTCAGCGCTATGGAATCTGCTAAAAAGGATCGTCACAATTAGGTCTGTGTATCAAATATACACGTTCATGTCCCAATACATTCCGGAAAATTAGGTTTAGGAAGTGGTTATGCTAAAAAGTTGACACATTGAACTAGAGTTGTGATCCTGAAGAAGCAATGGACAAACATAACAGTAGAACATGATAACAATTATGACACCAGCAGGGGAGCCTCCAGTGATTTTGGGCCCCATGAAAATATATAACATTGGGCTCCAAAATGTTTTTACCTAATGCTGGAATAATATTTTAGGGCCCCTGTCAGTCACAGGCCCTTAGAATCATCCTAACTTTTCCCCCCCATACGGCGCCCCTGGACACCAGGCATCCCCATCAGTAAAGACTTTGCATGACATTCAAACTTCCTTCATTGCCCTGTCAGTGCCTAAGGCCTAGAAAGGGCCAGTTTTAGTGCCAGATAACTGAAGTACCCTGAAATTGTTAAATCTGTGTGTTGCTCCCATGTGTACTCCAAACCAAAATGGCAATTCTTTACCATAATCAGCTACAAGCAAAGCTAATGACGCCTCGCTACGCGCATCCAATGGATCCTATAGATCGCATTATTGTTCAATTTATACACATTATTTAATGAGCCCTGCAAGGAGGCAAGACTTTGGACTGGCCAGTTATGTATTGCTAATCATTGGAGAGGTAATTTCATTCAAAAGTTAGGTGGCACCAGTACACCAATAGGTTCATAACACGTCGATGAACCATCAATGGTATACAAATGTCATTGGCTTTTGTATAACTGGAAGGCTGAAAGTCTATATAACAGCCTAAAATACCCAAGCTTCTGCCGGATTCTCTAGTATTCTTTATTTTAGAGCAGCAGAAAAAAAAACTGATAGGAGCTTAAATTACAATACTTCACGTCATATTACAAATATCTGCCCCCCCCCCCCAAAATAAAAATATATATATATATAAAAAGAAAAAGTAGATCAAAGTCACATCTATCAAGGTTATTAAAGTTAAGAACAATGCATTAAGAAAAGGCCATCCATAATACATAAAATCTGATCTTCTAGTGCAGACTGGCAGTTCTATTTGCAAATTAGTGTTTTGGGCCTTATGCATCGAACACACCGACTGCGTTATTGCATTTTGGTACACCAAAAGTACATTCATTTCCAATGGAACGCTGCGTTTGCCTTGCGTTACAGAGGCAGTTGCAGTGCGTTCTGTGTGGTGCATACTTTGGATTTATGCGTAAACGGGTAGACAGAAATGGTAGCAGAAGGTGAATGTTGAACTTTTGTTGCACACATATCTAGATGATGCTGCATACTATTTTGTACAATGAAGCAGTGGGTGTGTTCAAAGCGTTAGAACACGTCACTGGTGCAGTTGCTACATGATCAAAACAGATTCAAACTCACAACTGGAGTGTGTTAAAACATGCTACAGAACCAGGAGTATATTTTGTTGTGGTTGAGGAAAAAAAAAACTGCAAAGTCACTCACCTTTCGCATTCTTTAAGAGGATAAATTAGACAATAGAGGCTAAATCAAGTTCAAACTTTTACTCCCTGCTAACTGACAAATTATAGATTGGGAGAAAAGCCCAAAACCCGAAGTGGGTAGTTTGGGATGGGCTTGGGACCAGGAGAGTTTATGGCATCCACAGCGCACATGCCTTCGAACAGCCATGAGACAACCAAACACATAAATCACGCACAAAAGTATTCCACCGTAAATTTGTAGAACTAACATGTATCTTCAGCATTAAATATTGGCATGTTGTTATGAGTTGTCCTGTATCTTTGAGAGAGAGAAAAAAAATCCACTTTCTTGGAATAAATAAGAGCACCATTTAAAACCGGTTTATCTCCAAACTGGATGAGACCAAATTAAAGTATTGTGAAATTAAATAAGTTTGAGGAATAAGAGTTGTGGGTAGTTGAAGAAAATTGTTCCACGATAAGTACATTAACCACCCATTAAACCCATCTAAAACACTTTCTCTATTGAAATGATTAGGAACTCTGAACTAAGAAACATACTTTTGTACAAAAGTGAGTGCAGGTACCAACGAACTTGTAACTCCAATTCACGGAAGAGACAGAAAACGATGGGAAAGACCAAGAAAAAAAGCAGAATCTTACAGACGGACTGCTCACTCTTCTGGACCCAAATAGAGCCAAAATAGTCGCCTTCTTCCAACATGATGCCGAGACCGACGCAGGCCAAGGCCAATAGAACGACCCAAAGAAGGGGCTTCAGCGGAAGAGGTACTTCACACTACTTATTTCAATTTGATTTTACAGACAAAAAACATTTTTGATATACAGTCCATTCAGAGACCAAGCAATGCATAACATGATCCGGTTGTTTTGGGGGTGGATGGGAGCTGTTGTAGCTGATTGAAGGGGTTGGGGGGGTTATATTAAAAGTTGCATGATCCAGTCTTGAACATTAGAATTCCTCGTGGTCCTCTGACTCAGCGTCCGGTATGACGAAGCCCTCCTGAAAGCACAGACAGACGGATAAAGAGGATATTATCTGCTTAGATATTAGGTTACATAGTGGAAATACACTCAAATTTTGATCTAAGCCTGACCTTTCAAACACTTGCGAGGCGTTCGATTTGATTTTCCTGGTACAGGGGCACAAATGGAAGTGCCAGTAGTGCAAATGACACTAAATCAAGCGCACCAGTGTTTTGACATACAGTATATTTGACCCAGATCTATGCATGAATGAGTGTCGAACAGACTGAACCAATCATGCAAGGCCTGATGGAAGGAAACAGCACGGTTTGTCCAAGCTGTACGAGTATACCTTGGCATTCCGCTTGAGCTACATACATGCCATTCTACTAACGGAATTTTAAGAGGGCATCAGCAGTTGCTTGAACCAAAACCCATGGGCTTAAATCTAAGAAAGCTGACCCGTGAGGCTTTGTGTGTAATGTTGACTAAACTCACATCTGTGGCATAGAGTATATCCACGATCCTCTGCAGTGTGGGGTCGCCCTCTCCTTCCTTCTCTTGGCAGATGAGCTCAATGTTCCTCAGTTTTCCAAAATAGAAGTCCCTCTCCTTCTCCATGTCCTGGATGGTGGACTTCAGTATATTCACCTGGGAGGGAAGGGGCAAGATGTATATCTGAACTTTGGCTAGAACTTCAGTCAAACCATGTGAATACAGCAATTGTTATTTCTAATACATGTCAAGGCATATGAAATTGAAGGATGGATGACAGTACCTCCTGGATGAGTTCTGCCCGCTCCTCGTCACCTCCGCCAGCCCCTGGTCTCCGTGCTGAGCTGGGCGCCATTTTGGGTGCTACCTTGGCAACTGCTGCCCGCTGGGGCGCTGAGGGGAACAAGCAACTAATTAGAATGGAGATGGGGAGAGATCATTATTGACAAGCTCAGTAGATTTCAATATGGAAAAACAACAGCCATCTCTAGACTGCTTAAAGCAGCGTTTTCTTAATGTTTCTATTCTCGCCCCAACCCAAACCATTGGGTTTTAGTTGCTTTCGATTTACAATTTTAGTTTAAAAGGTCTCAAGATGTTAATTTTGGGGCCTTTCTGCCCTGCCTGCAACATTATCTAGGGGAACCACTCCTAAAAAGAAGTAGTACAGTGAAAATTAAATAAACAAAAATCATGGCACAGGCTGAGCCACCACTCACCAGCATTGAGGATCTTCTTGGGTTTGTTGAGGGCAGACATGGCAGGGCTGGGCATGGTGTCTTGGCCCTGGCGAGCCTCCACAGGGTCATACTCCTTCCCATCATAGTTGGCATCAAAGAATTTCTTGAACCACTGCACAAACTCAAAGTTGTCCTGGAACTTGCTTTTTATCAACTTGTCAACAGGGATGATCTTGGGAAGAACAAAGCACCATGTTAGTGGATTCAACACCACAAAAATGGGTTAGATAATCACTAGTGGATGTGCACGCCATACACAGTTGATTTAGCCTAAACATGCATTGCAGAGGTGACTACCGTTAAATGCTGAATGATTATGGATAGAACACGGACTAGGAGACAAGGACAGTCCATTTCTGTGATGGGAGAAAATCTAGCCTAAATCTCACACACTCCATCTCACACACTCTTCACTGTGCAGTAGCAGAAGCCAACAAATATGCCATCCAACTACTAGATGAGAACTAATGACTAACTAACAGAGTGGAGTGTGTATAGGATGCCAACAGTCATCTGGCACAGGAAAGTAAATATCAGTGAGCCACAGTAGAGAGGCCATGCTAGCTCAGCGGGAAACAATTAGCAAGCAGTGCCAGAGAAGTATAAAGCAGGGAACTTTACCGTTTAAGAACCAAAACGGAAGCAAACAGAAAGAAAACGGGGAGGGCCCTACATGAACTTATCCAATAGAAACTGTTGTTTGCGTTTTCCATTTGGAGTAAATGGTTTGTTGTAAAACGTTTTGCAACAGAATCGCCGTAATGATTACACCCAAGTTGACATCATTGGTACAAACACACACTATGGCCAACTCAGATGTGTAAATCCAAACGAGAAGCCAAAGAGCAGGATATTAAGTTCAGAGAATATCTAAGAGAGACAAGTAGGCCATGTATTTTGATTCCTGTATGCAAGTGGTGATGTTGTTGAAAGGTTAACATGTTGCAAGCCAACACATGGTAAAGACCGGAAGCTAAAAAATGTATAGATACATATGCTTAAAAAGGAACCGGTTCAACAGATGAAAAAAAACAAATATACGTAGCTCGGCAAATAGGTACCGCTCTGGATGTAGACTAGAACAGCGGTATTCAAAGTCACTGTGGTGAACTGCAGTGGAGTAGCCAAAATGTATATTTTTAAACGAAGAGGATTATTGTATGGGACAATATATAAAATGTTTTTTTGAGAAAGATCATTAAAAAATATATTTTACTGAAATGTGTTTATTTTTGTTTTGATAAGAGATTCAAATGCAATGAATTTAAAGTTATTTGTTGATGTAAAAATCAAAATGTACGTATTTTATGGTTGTATTATTAGATTTGGGGTGTGGTCGCGAGACATTCTTGGTGAAAAATTGGTTCCCCATCAATTCTGCCGGAAAAAAATGGGGTCCCCACTGAAAAAGTTTGAATACCTCTGCTCTACAGCCTAGGCTATGCTGAGGGAAAATAGAATAGCCTACTTACTTTGTCAACACCCATTCTTTTGAAGCCAGCTTGCAAGATCTTGTAGTTGTGAATGAATTCGTGCTCTAGTTTTGCAGCAAATTTGACTTTCTTCAAAGGCACACAGCCGGGAAAAAGCATGTCCATGAACTGGCAGTATGCCGCACCTTTAGAAGACAGACACACCAGTGGTCATCACAAATCCTAATGAACTATTCTTCTTTGATCACACAACAGGAAATTAGGCCTGTAGCCTACATCAATTACAGGATTTTCTTTCATTTACTCAAGTATAAGTGTATGCCGTAATGTGTAATGCAAGAACAAATGCAGTTGTGCCATCCATACCCTGCCCCTCACCTGAACATAACAGCTCTATCTTGGTAAGGTTGATCTGTAACGATTCGTTAATCCATGCAAGCATATCATGACGACTCAAGTTGTCACTGCACACTGAGGTTGAGTAAACGTTCACAGCCATTTTCTGTTGAAGCACAAAGGAGAGATTTGATTTCAAGTTTATGTCACTTTAGAAAATTCACAATTCTTCATTTCTATGCCATATAACAAAACTGTCAAAGTTACTAGCTAGTAATCATGTCAGAGGCACAACAGGTGGGGACCTAGCACTGGTTCAGTGGGGGACCATTCCTGAAATGAGGAGAAATTCTCATTTCAGGACAAGATGAGTTAACGAAAGGTGCAGCCAGTTTTGCCTAATAAATCAGGACTACTAGTAAGAGATTGTACCGTCTCTGACCGGTCTTGTATGCCAGATACCGTTAGTTGGGTAGATAGAATGGGCCTAAAAAGGCTAACAAAACAGTAGTCAGCTAGCCAGCTAACACCCCCAAAGGTAAATCAGAGCCAGCGTTAGCTTGCTAGCTAACGTTAGTTATAACACCACCAGGAAGCCTGCTTCTATGCGCTAGATAGCTAGCTAAGATACTACATAGTTTTTGAACTAGCTTCTGTATTCAAGGTAGCGGACGTTAGAATCTTAGACGTTAACGCGTTACATGTAATAGTTAGTTAACTAGTGAGTAAACTAACTAACGCTAGCTAGTTAAATAACTACGTCAGCTGACTTATACTGGGTGGCTAGCTAGGTTGCTAGCTAACTATTATACCAACACCCGCGCCCAACTCAGAAGGCTAGCGTGCTGCCTACTACAGCTAGACTCCCAACGCAACGAGATGCATTCAAGCCTCCCCGGCCCTGCGCCCCCTCCTTGGCATTATACAGTCAGGTAGCTAAATGCTAGTTAACAGTTTAATGGCAAAACCAATACTTGCCTTGTTTTGGAATGGCTTTCAGAGCTCTAGGTGTTGCTAATATATTAATTCAATTTAAACTGTTTCTCATAAATACAGACGTCAATGTTTGCTGCTCTTTTCTTCTCCTGGTAGCCAGTTCTGAGTTCAATATGCCGGCGGTCGCGGGTTGATTCCTCTCAGTGCGACTGCGCGCGTTTGTTCTCAGACTTTACGTTTAGACGCAGGCTTGAGCTTCACTGGTAGAGATGGAGAGCAGGTTGGTCGGTGCTATCTGGGATCCTTGGGACGTCCCTACCCAATTGAAGTTAACATTTAAATTGGTTATGGGTACGGACGTCCCAAGGAATCTGAATAGCACTGACCAGAGCAGTTTGTGTGAGGCTAGACCTACACTGGGCTAGACTAACACTTTCTGTATCAACCAATTATGTATATCATTGGTGCCAACCAACCTTTATATATTATTATTACTACAGACAACATACGTAATCTGCAACATAGTAATTTGAACACTGGCATCCAGGACCTCTATACCAGGCGGTGTCAGAGGAAGGCCCTAAATATTCTCAAAGACTCCAGCCACCCATGTTATAGACTGTTCTCCCTCCTACCGATCTGCACTGCAAGTGGAACCGACGCACCAAGTCTGGAACCTGAACAGCTTTTAACCCCAAGACTGCTAAATAGTTAACCAAATAGCTACCTGGATGACTATCTGCATTGACCCCCCCATTTGCACTATTTTGACTCAAATGCTGCTGCTACTGCTTATTATTTACCCTGTTGTCTAGTCACTACCTATATGTATAAATCTACCTCAATTACCCCATACCCCTGTACATCGACTCGGTACCGGTACCCTGTGTATATAGCCAAGTTATCGTTACTCATTATGTATTTATTCCTCATTGTTATTTTTCTTTTCCTCTTCATTGTTGGGAAGGGCCTGTAAGTAAGTATTTCACTGTTAGTCTACACCTGTTGTTTACAATGCATGTGACAAATACAATTTGAAACATATTTACACTTTTGACTGTGGTCTAATTCTACCTTATGTTGGGTAATAGGTATGCTTGCGTCCCTTCAATCGTTGAACTGCTAAAGTTGTATCTCAAATGTACTATCACTGTGACGTCAACCCTTTTCTCCTGTTTGGTTGTAATGTAGTCACCAAAGGCTCCTTTGTGCTATGAAAGGGACATTTCTTCTGAATAGTCTCTTTTCACAAGAGACTTGACCACTGGCATGCATGACACTACACATTCACAACACAATGCACACACACGCATGAATGCATAAAATGAGAGCAAGAGAGAGAGAGAAGAGAAAGAGACACACACAAATTAGGTCATTATCTACATGGACATTGGGACATTTCCAGTGAAGACATTCAAGATGGAGCTCATTATGATGAAAGAACAGTGGTTGTTCCCAGTGCTGCCCGGCTCACTGCTTTGAGGTAGGCCTGGCTCAAATGTGAATATTTGACCCCATGATCTTGTGGGCAAGTATTGTATTTTAACTTATACTGAACAAAAATATAAACACAACATGTAAAGTGTTGGTCCCATGTTTCATGAGCTGAAATAAAAGATCCCAGAAATGTTCCATACTCACAAAAAGCTTATTTCTTTAAAATGTTGTGCGCACATTTGTTTACATCCCTGTTAGTGAGCATTTCTCATTTGCAAAGATAATTCCACCTGACAGGTGTGGCATATCAAGAAGCTGATTATACAGCATGATCATTACACAGGTGCACCTTATGCTGGGGACAAAAGGCCACTCTAAAATGTTCTGTTTTGTCACAGAACACAATGCCACAGATGTCTCAAGTTTTCAGGGAGCGTGGAACTGGCATGCTGACTGCAGGAATGTCCACCAGAGCTGTTGCCAGAGAATGTAATGTTAATTTCTTTACCATAAGCCATCATTTTAGAGAATTTGTCCAACCGGCCTCAACTGCAGACCACGTGTATGGCGTAGTGTGGGAGAGTGGTTTGCTGATGCCAATGTTGTGAACAGAGTGCCCCATTGGGGCGATGGGGTTATGGTATGAGCAGACATAAGCTACGGGCAACAAACACAACTGCATTTTATCAATGGCAATTTGAAAGCAGAGAAACTGTGACAAGATCCTGATACTGACCAGACATATCACGCATTGAGCATGTTTGGGATGCTCTGGATCGATGTCTACGACAGCGTGTTAGAGTTTCCGCTAATATCCAGCACAGCCATTGAAGAGGAGTGGGACAACATTCCACAGGCCACAAGCAATAGCCTGATCAACTCTATGCGAAGGAGATGTGTCAAGCTGCATGAGGCAAATGGTGGTCACACCAGATACTGACTGGTTTTCTGATCCACACCCCTACCTTTTTTTTAAGGTATCTGTGACCAACAGATGCATATCTGTATTCCCAGTCATGTGAAATCCATAGATTAGGGCCTAGGACTGATTTCCTTATATGTACTGTAACTCAGCCAAATCTTTTACATTTTGTCATGTTGTGTTTATATTTATGTTCAGTATATATTGTATCAATCTACAACATTGTCATTTGTGGTGGACTCACCCAATGCAATTGATTTATGATATAAAACACAGCCATGACAAAAAATAATAATATTATTTGTATTATTCATTTAAATTAACAAAATAGGACATCCCCATATAGCCCTTGGTTTAGCGCCACAGCGAAGATTTTGTGAATTACACATGATTTTGTCAACTGCCTCCTTTCGCACAATCAAGGAACCATATAAAAACATGCTGCAGTGCCGTTTTGTTTTTTACAACTTTTTCACTATCTATTAACAATGTGTGTCTGTCTGGTAGTGCGTCATAGGGGGGACACAATATCCTCGCGAATGGGTTTTGGAATATTGACATGTTGCAGTTGATTTGAAAGCCATTTATTTTATTGTATTACGCAAAATAACAAACAAAGGCAAGACCGCGACCATGAACTGGTGTGCAGGTGCACAAAAACAGGTGGGAAATCAATGAACTTAAATAGGATCCCCAATTAGAGACAATGCAGCGCAGCTGCCTCTAATTGGGGACCAAAAACAAACTAAACATAGAGTCCACTAGAACTCTTTAGTCAGGCCCTGACCGTACAAACATAGAGAAGCCCAGAGACCTCCCTTCGGAATCGGATACATTGAACAAAACCTAAGGACATTTCTAAAGGCCGGAAGCAGACATCACCAAGAAGGAGATAATCATCACATACTCTGTTGCTACTGTTTATTATTTATCACTTTATTCCTAGTTACAGTATATGTACATATCTACCTCAATTACCTCGTACCCCTACACATCGACTCGGTACTGGTACCCTGTGTATGTAGCCAAGTTATTGTTACTCATTGTGTATCTATTATTACTTTTATAATTACGTGTTTTACTTTTCTATTATTTCTATATTTTCTTTCTCTCTGCATTGTTGGGAAGGACCCGTAAGAAAGCATTTCACTGTTAGCCTACACTTGTTGTTTACGAAGCATGTGACAAATAACATTTTATTAGAATTTGATTTGAATCAGTCAGACAGGGTCACCAATGAGTTATTCTTATGAACAGAGAGAGATTAGCCTAAAGATGTTGTCACACTGGTGTGGTCCTGGGTTTTTCTGAACACCCACATAACAGTAGACTACGTACTGATTAAATGCATTGAATTCACTTTTAATCTAAGGTTTCAAGAATCAATGGGTTTGAGAAGAAAGGATCAAGGATCAGCTGAGTGGTTCTCTTTGGTCCAGGGTGGAGACACATACCTGTTCATCCCAGGGATGTTGCCCCAGAAGTATTGCGCTCTGTGGGCCGGGCTCACTTTCACCCCATCCACCAGAACTGGGTTGCACTGATAACAACAACCTATCAGTTAGTTGGGTTCTAAACTACAGAATACCTCTGTTTTCTCATGCAATTGCATAGCCTATAGAAATGTTGCTCTCATGAAGTGTTTGATTAGATTTTTGATTCTATTTGCATTGATGTCAGAGTGATTAGAGGGACAATAGAGTGCTGAGTACCAGGCAGTTAGCAAGTTTGGTAGGCTACTAACGACCATCAGCAGCATCAGAGCTTGGAGAAGCCTAATTACTGTGACTAAACGGTCACATGGAATTTGACTACCTTCATGACCCGTGACCGCCACTGTAACAGCCCTAGGTCAGGCCAGGCGTCTGCCATCCTCTGCACCGTCCTGTCCAGGAAAAGGCACTGGGATGAAGGGGAAGAGAGAGTCCAAGGGTGCCACGTCGGCAAATATCTCCTTGAGGTTGTCGTTGGTGGTGGGACAAAAATGAAAACATGAGGATACATGTGGACTAGTATTTCATACAAGCATTTCGTACCACAAACAAATGAATAGAGCAGAGAGAGAGAGAGAGAGAGAGAGAGAAGTTGTGTGAAGGCTTTGGGTCTTTGGCGGTTTAGCAGCATTAGCAGGCAGTATGTGTTGTCCAGCCCGAGCCTCCAGAGCATCACACTCCTGGCCATTGTGGTTGGAGTCAAAGAACACCTTGAACCGCCGTAGGAAGTCCAGGCCTGCATCAGAGCTTCCTCGGATCAGATCCTCAACTTGGATTGACTAGGGAAGGAGAGAGATGTTTCAGAGAAAGAGATGAATGAACTGCAATGTTTTTTATAAAATGTTTTACACTAAACATTACACAACTAAATGACTGTCACAATATACATGTTAAATGTAATAAGTATTATATTACACATATCATATACTGTATGTAACAATACTATGTTGTTACTAGAGTAATTGCAGTATTACTACACATAAATAAGAGCAACGTAATGTAGACTTTGTATGTACATTATACGCAGTCCTACTAGACTACAGTATATCATGAACAGGGTATTGGTGTAGAGAGTAACTCACTTTGATCGCCCACTCCTCCTGAAGTCGGCCTGCAGCACACTGTAGTTGTGAAGGATATTCATTTCATCCCTGGCCTGGAACCTCACTCTCTATATGTCCACAGAGTCAGGGAACAGCCAGTGCGACAGCTGGCAGAATGCAGCGCCTAGTGGAACATACACGCACACACATATATAATCATACATCTATGCCTAGGCGCAGAGGCCTAAATTGTTAGCATTTTGGTTGCATATGCTCCTAAATATTTAGCTTTTCGACGTAAATTATGTCTGAGTTTTGGAGTGTGCCCCTGCTCCGTTCATCTTTGCCTCGATCCTGACTAGTCTCCCAGTCCCTGCAGCTGAAAAACATCCCCACAGCATGATGCTGCCACCACCATGCTTCACAGACGTGACGCTTGATATTCAGGCCAAAGAGTTCAATCTTGGTTTCATCAGACCAGAGAATCTTGTTTCTCATGGTCTGAGAGTCATTAGGTGCCTTTTGGCAAACTCCAAGCAGGCTGTCAAGTGCCTTTTACTGAGGAGTGGCTTCCATCTGGCCACTCTACCACAAAGGCCTGATTGGTGGAGCAGAGATGGTTGTCCTTTTGGAAGGTTCTCCCATCTCCACAGAGGAACTCTAGGGCTCTGTCAGAGTGACCATTTGGTTCTTGGTCACCTCCCTGACCAAGTTGTCTCTAATTAGGGTATGTTCCACATCGGGGTTGTGGGTCATTGTGTATTATTCTCCAGTCACGGTCACAGTAAGTGTGTTTCAGTTTTGTAGTGTTATACCGCGTTTTGTTTGATCATTTGTCATTTTTGAATTTGTAATAAAAAAATGTTGAACTATTACTGCGCTGCGCCTTGGTCTCTCACCGTCCCGACTCGTGACACAGCCATGACAGGGGGGTGGGGTGGGGGGGTTCATCTCTTGTGTGTGTTCACACCTGGCAAGGGTTTGTACATTCACTCTGCCAAAATAGTACACAGTTAGTCAGTCACCCTTCTAGATAGCTCTAAACAGTCTAACCAGGTCTAGGCCAGCTAGTGCTAGCCAACTTCTTTCGCCAATTAGCTTCAGTTGATTATTGTGCGACTATGGCAAAGTTGGTTTCACTTTTGATAGCCTATCTCTGGGGCTAGTTAGGGGCCGTCATATTACACAATGTGGGACAATATTTTCATGTTGCACACAATGGTGTCCTACGTTTTTCTCTATGACACCCACAAGTGTCGTGGTACTTGTACAAAGGTAAGCTCTACAAATTAATGGAAGTACGGAGGTAGTTTTGTGCCAATGAAAATAAGGGGTCATATATGTGACTCGTTTCAGGAAACTAGGCGTATGTCACACGTCACTACTTCACAGGAGAGCGAATTGAATGTAACGTTTTTTATTTCGCAAAATGCAAAATGCAAATTTTCAAGTGCCTTAATAACAAACGTGTATGCCATCTGTAGTTACGAATACAATTGTTAAATTACGAGCCTAGTTGGTTTAGCCACAGATAAAGACAGCAACCTTCCCGCCAGCCATGATTGGCTGAGATAATGAGTGGCCTGAACATACCGAGAGATGAGTTTGGATTGGTCTGCCATGTCGCACGCTTCTGTCTATTTGAGCTGGTCAGTATGTGTAGTAGGTAATCCTTTCTAACACAGCTTTAAAAAATATATATATCACGTAGTAAAACTGCATAAGTGTTGCTCTCCACTTTCTGGAGGACCAAGTTTTGAAATCAGTGGAATTAGAGTATGATAGCTAAGGAGATGGAGAAAACACCTTTCTCCGGATTACATCTTCAAACTAAGGGCAACCATGGCATCCGTGACAGAGGGTGAAGCGTCCATTCATGTATACGGGCAAGATGGTCTAGGTAGCTACGTTTTCAGATATTACATGTTTCTAATTTTGTCAGAAAGTTGTCTTCATTTCAAGTTAAAGTGTACTATTAGCTAGCTAGCTGATGTTAGCTGGCTGTCTCGCTAGCTAACGCTATGTGTATGAGCACTCTCATCTGACTGTGCCAGAGCGCATAACAACTGATGAATTTACAAACGCTCAACAACCGTTGAATACGGCCGGTGTCAGTAAACGTTGGCAAAAAAGCATAATTAAATTGTTGCCAGCAGCACAGTTGCAGTCACCAATGCTCTGGATTACATAAATACAGCCTATCCAGCTCTGTTAGGGTGAGTAAAATGTTCAGAGTGAGCTGTTCTCTCATTTGTGACTAGAAGTAGCTAGCAAGCTAGCCAATGTTAGCCAGTTAGCTTGGGTGCATGACTGCTGTTGTTAGGATAGAACACTCGGATCAACCGTACTCCTCGGCCAGTGTCCAGTGTGCGCTCTGGACGCTCCTTAAAGAGATAGACGGGGCTAAAGCTTAAGAGGGAGTGAACGATGCTGAATGGGTGTAGACAAAGAAGAGCTCCAGTATGTGTACCAAAACATTCAAAGGCCATTTTCTCAAAAGTGAGGTTACAAGTTTATCAACTTTCATAGCAGAATTTCTTTCCCATTGTTCCTCAACTGTAGTGTATGATATACCATTTTCTACCTCTACTTTTATCCAATGTAAAAAACACAATTTTAAATGTTGCTACATAAGACTGAATCGAGCCAGTCGGTCACATATGTATATAAAAAGATATATACTGTATATATTACCTGAGCTTTCTTATATCTCCTATAGGACAGACACTTCAAAACCTTATTCCTTGTGATTTAGTTTTTACTGTCTTTTTTGCCATTTATGAATGTGTTATTCAATTTGTTTCTATGGGCTATAGTAGTAGTAAAGGCCACATTCAATATCTTATCAAATAGTTGTAAAATAGTTTTTTTGATGCCTAAAGGGGTCCTAAAATTCAAAATCAAATAGCTAAATGATCCCCCCCTCCCAATGGCTTACACTTTTTAGAATGAAGGCTTTTTTTATTGAATAAAAGTAACATATATCGAGTACACAGAAATACTTTCTTTCTACTTTTCCAAAAAGTACAAAAGTAGTATAAAAATAGCAGACTGGTCTTTTTGAATTACTTGCACTTCAAACCACAAGTATTGTTTAAAAAAGGTAAATGAAAAAGATTCGAACTCACAATGAAAGTACAGTATTATTGGAGAAACTATTTTTCACAAAAGAGAAATCATACACATCTAAAATGTTTTGCAGTTGCACATCTAACATACATTGACAATAAAACATCCTATTGATTAAAATCATGTTCTAAAATGCACTATAAAAGCATTAATGTCAGCCTTATATACAGTATATTGTGCTACTATTTCAAATATTGTTGCAAGTAAGCAGATCTGAGTATATAAAACTAAAAAATGTAAAGGTGTAGTCATAAAATCATAGAACAAAACATGTAGAATATTCAAAATCATAAGCATGACATTCAGCAAACTTAAAAGGATACAGTAGTATTAATAAAGCATGTAAACGATTGATGTATGTTGGCATCTTAGTAAATAATAACCTCTGAAGTAAAGCAAGTGCTGATTGTCATGGACACACAATCAGTGCGTTACTGAACTAAGCTCTTTGAACATACTGCTAAAAGGCACCCTGAATTAGTGAGTAGTACTGAGTAGTACTCAGTGAGTAACTCAAAAACAAAAACAGTCAGGTTGCCACTGTGCACATGATATGTAACATCTATTAAATGTCCAGTATTAAAAAAACAGTAAACTGTACATATTCAATTACCAAAACAAAAAAGGGCTACAAATGTAGCCAAAATAAGTAGAAAGAAAGTGTATATTGTACTTCAATCTGAAGTCCAGAGTACTTTAAAGATGGTAAGGGCACCATACTGGGGGTTATCAACCGCTGAAATTCACAGATTTAAAAATATAAATTTTAAATGAAATTAGGACATTCAAACTCCCAGTCAAATCAAATATTGTTAAATCTTGTAAACATTTTCATATATACAGTTGAAGTCAGAAGTTTACATACACTTAGGTTATAGTCATTAAAACTCATTTTTCAACCACTCCACAGATTTCATGTTAACAAACTATAGTTTTGGCAAGTCGGTTAGGACATCTACTTTGTGCATGACACAAGTAATTCTTACAACAATTGTTTACAGAGATTATTTAACTTATCATTCACTATATCACAATTCCAGTGGGTCAGAAGTTTACATACACTAAGTTGACTGTGCCTTTAAACATATTGGAAAATTCCCGAAAATTATGTAATTTCTTTAGAAGCTTCTGATAGGCTAATTGACATCAATTGGAGGTGTACCTGTGGATGTATTTCAAGGACCACCTTCAAACCCAGTGCCTCTTTGCTCGACATAATGGGAAAATCAAAAGAAATCAGCCAAGATACTACAGTAGACCTCGACAAGTCTGGTTCATCCTTGGGAGCAATTTCCAAATGCCTGAAGGTACCACGTTCATCTGTACAAACAATAGTACACAAGTATAAATACCATGGGACCACGCAGCAGTCATACTGCTCAGTAAGGAGACTCATTCTGTCTTCTAGAGATGAACGTACTTTGGTGCGAAAAGTGCAAATCAATCTCAGAACAACAGCAAAGGACCTTGTGAAGATGCTGGAGGTAACAGGTACAAAAGTATATATATCCAGAGTAAACAGACATAACCTGAAAGGCCGCTCAGCAAGGAAGAAGCCACTGCTCCAAAACCGCCATAAAAAAGCCAGACTACGTTTTGCAACTGCACATAGAGACAAAGATTGTACTTTTTGGAGAAATGTCCTCTGGTCTGATGAAATAAAAATAGAACTGTTTGGCCATAATGACCATCGTTATGTTTGAAGGAAAAAGGGGGATGCTTGCAAGCCGAAGAACACCTTCCCAACCGTGAAGCACGGGGGTGGCAGCATCATGTTGTGGGGGTGCTTTGCTGCAGGAGGGACTGGTGCACTTCACAAAATAGATGGCATCATGAGGAAGGAAAATTCTGTGGATATATTGAAGCAACACCTCAAGACATCAGTCAGAAAGTTAAAGCTTGGTCGCAAATGGGTCTTCCAAATGGACAAGCATACTTCCAAAGTTGTGGCAAAATGGCTTAAGGACAACAAAGTCAAGGTATTGGAGTGGCCATCACAAAGCCCTGACCTCAATCCTATAGACAATTTGTGGGCAAAACTGAAAAAGCGTGTGCGAGCAAGGAGGCCTACAAAACTGACTCAGTTACACCAGTTCTGTCAAGATGAATGGGCCAAAATTCACCCAACTTATTGTTGGAAGCTTGTGGAAGGCTACCTGAAACGTTTGACCCAAGTTAAACAATTTAAAGGCAATGCTACCAAATACTAATTGAGTGTATGTACACTTCTGACCCACTGGGAATGTGATGACATCATTCACTCTACTATTATTTTGACATTTCACATTCTTAATATAAAGTGGTGATCCTAACTGACTGAAGACAGGGACTTTTTACTAGGATTAAATGTCAGGAATTGTGAAAAACTGAGTTTAAATGTATTTGGCTAAGGTGTATATAAACCTCTGACTTCAACTGTATAGTATAACAATAAAGTGATATAAAACATTCCAGTGACAAAAAAATAGGTGTAAATAATGTTTGTTGTTTTTGCACAGATAACCAAGGTGGATTTTCAGATGGCCTGAATGAACAGGTAATGCCCACTTATTTTGTGTGAAAGCAAAAAAACAAACAGTAGCAGATGACAAATGTCCAATATTGAGATGTCTTTACATGTCATTGCATTGATTTCTACTCATTCATTAAGAGATCTATATAAATTCTTAGATAAGATAATTTATATAAATCAGTGTGGCATCAAAATTTGTTTGACCTAAAACAAATGGTAATCACAACAAATCCAGTCAAAGACAACATTAGATCAAACTAAAAGCAGTGTTTAAAACCTTAAAACCCTAAAATAACACTTTGGCTACCAGGGGATAACAAGATGGTCTAACTTGGCATTGGCACTTCTGATTGACGATCAGTGGTACTTTCCACTCAGCACAGCCATTTGCTACAGGGAAGGCTATATGAGTCGGACCCTCAAATTATCCCCCTATGGCAGGGCTGGTTTCGCTCAGTAGAAGCAGGTTTGGCTCCTTGATTGTAGGGTATTTTTAGAGTGTGTTGGATGAAAACACCTTGGCTGAACAGAGAGGGGTGAGAGCAGTCACCATGTGAGAGCAATCACCTCTCCCAGTCTTGTGTCCTCCTGCTCTTCCAGAAGGGGCGCTCCCCTCCCCTCCCATTACCTACACAGCCTCATGATTGGAGAAGGCCAAGGTGAGGTGTGGAACGGATAGAGTGATGGGTCAGGGAGGGAATTATTCACACGCAAAGTAGTCCTTCAGTGGGGCAAACAGGTGTCTGATGACAGGCACGCTCCAGGACCTGCCCAGCAGCTTCTGCCTGGCACCGCGGCCCATGTTGGACACATCTGTGTAGTGGACTGGGAAGCCAAAGATCCTTGAGGAAACAGAGGATCAGAACAATGTTGTATCACAAGGTGTCCCACAAGGCTCAGTGTTAGGTCCATTACTGTTTAGTATTTACATGCTACCCATTGGTCAGATCCTCCATCAATTTGAACTCAGATTTCACTGTTATACAGATGACAAACAGATCTACAGTGACACAAAACACAACTCCACTCTGCCACCCCCCTGTGTTGTTGACTATCTCTGTGAAGGATGAGCAATAACTTTTTCAAAATCTAAATGACGTCAAAACTCAATGGCCCCAACTCCCTGATAAAGAAACTGGGTCAACTCAACATGGCAATTGAAGGCTGCACCATCCACTCCAACTTCACAGTCAGGAACCTTGGTGTTAAATTTGACCCCACTCTGTCATTTGAACCCCACATCCGAAACATCACCAAGTCAGTGGACTTCCTCCTCAAAAACATCTCACAACTCAGACCCTCTCCCACTGACCCCAATGTTGAAACCCTAATTCACGCCTTCGTTTTCTCACACCTGGACTACTTCAACGCTATTCTCTACGGACTCCCCGCCAAAACACTGGACAGACTTTAACATATTCAACTGCACAAATCCTCACACACACCAGGCTCTGGGACCACATCACTCCCACTGGCTCCCAGTTCAATACAGTATCATCTTCAAATTGCTCATGCTCACCTACAAAGCCCTTAATGGACTGGCACCCACATACCTTACTTACCTCCTCCACCCTTACACTCCCACCTGTTCACACCAAAGACACACCCCTTCACACAGGCTTATTCGGATTCTCTGTTGTCTTAGCTTTTATCCTCTGTCTAGTTCACTTCCCTGGTTTGTCTGTCATCATGTTTAGTGTTCTCCATGGTTTGTCTGTCATCATGTTTAGTGTTCTCCATGGTTTGTCTGTCATCATGTTTAGTGTTCTCCATGGTTAGTCTGTCATCATGTTTAGTGTTCTCCATGGTTAGTCTGTCATCATGTTTAGTGTTCTCCATGGTTTGTCTGTCATCATGTTTAGTGTTCTCCATGGTTAGTCTCATCATGTTTAGTGTTCTCCATGATTAGTCTGTCCTTATGGTTAGTGTACTTTTATATACTTATTTAATATGTGATTTTATTTATCCTTCTGACCCTCCCTGTTTCAGTCTGTTTTCTTTTGTTTGATGTCTAGTGAATATGACCCAGGAATGTGATTTTCCATTGTTTTTTAACAGATGAGTGGCACAGTCAGATTAGAGTTGTGGGTCTAGGTCTCACCTCTCCAGCTCGGTGCACCACAGGATGTCCTCTTTGCCATTCATCATGACGGGGAAGTGCTGGTCTTTACCTTGCTTGATAGAGTTAGAGCGCGTGGTAATGGTACGCACCTTTCCAAACTACAGGACAAAGAAAATGCACACTCATATTAATAAACTAATAGTTATATATACACTAATATATACACAGTGCATTCTGAAAGTATTCAGCTCCCTTGACTTCCACCACATTTTGTTACGTTACAGCCATATTCTAAAATTGATTACATTTTGTTTTCTCATCAAGCTACACACAATACACCATAATAAGGCAAAAACAGATTTTAATTTGTTTTTGCAAGTGTGTGTGTGTGTGTGTGTGTGTGTGTGTGTGTGTGTATATATGTGTATATATATATATACATATAAAAACTGAAATATCACATTTAAATATAAATATAAACATAAATATTCAGAGCCTTTACTCAGTACTTTGTTGAAGCACCTTTGGCAGTGATTACAGCCTCCAGTCTTCTTGGATATGACGCTACAAGCACACCTGTAATTGGGGAGTTTCTCCCATTCTTCCCTACAGAACATCTCAAACTCTGTCAGGTTGGATGGGGTGCATCGCTGCACAGCTATTTTCAGTTCTCTCCAGATATGTTCGATCAGGTTAAAGTCCGGACTCTGGCTGGACCACTCAAGTCATTGTCCTGTTGGAAGGTGAAACTTCACCCCAGTCTGAGGTCCTGAGCGCTCTGGAGCAGGTTTTCATCAAGGAACTCTCTGTACTTTGCTCACTTCATCTTTCCCTCGATCCTGACTAGTCTCCCAGTCCCTGCTGCTGAAAGACATCCCCACAGCATGATGCTGACACCACCATGCTTCACCGTAGGGATGGTGCCAGGTTTCTTCCAGACGTGACGCTTGGCAATCAGGCCAAAGACTTCAATCTTGGTTTCATACGACCAGAGAATCTTGTTTCTCATTATCTGAGAGTTCTGTCATGTGCCTTTTACTGAGGAGTGGCTTCCATCTGGAGCGCTTTCAGAGTGATTATCGGGTTCTTGGTCACCTCCCTGTCCAAGGCCCTTCTCCCCCAATTGCTCAGTTTGGCTGGGCGGCCAGCTCTAGGAAGAGTCTTGGTGGTTCCAAACGTATTCCATTTAAGAATGATGGAGGCCACTGTGTTCTTGGGGACCTTCAATGCTGCTGAAATGTTTTAGCACCCTTCCCCAGATCTGTGCCTCGACACAATCCTGTCTCGGAGCTTTACGGACAATTCCTTCGACCTCATGGCTTGGTTTTTGCTCTGACATGCACTATATAGACAGGTGGGTGCCTTTCCAAATCATGTCCAATCAATTGAATTTAACACAGGTGGACTCTAATCAAGTTGTAGAAACATCTCAAGGATGATCAATGGAAACAGGACGCACCTGAGCTCAATTTCGAATCTCAGAGCAAAGGGTCTGAATACTTATGTAATTCTGTTTTGAATTTTTTATAAATTTGAAAAAAAACAAACAAAAAAAAAACAAGTTTTTGCATTGTCAATATGGGGTATTGTGTGTAGATTGATTGAACAATTTAATACATTTTAGAATAAGGTTGTAACGTAACAAAACTTAGATAAAATTTCAATGGGGTCCGAATACTTTCAGAATTCACTATATATATACACACAGACACACTACCATTCAAAATAAATACAGTGTAGACATTGTTGTAAAATTTTATGGAATATATACAGAGGCCCATTATTAGCAACCATCACTCCTGTGTTCCAATGGCACGTTGTGTTAGCTAATCCAAGTTGATCATTTTAAAAGGCAAATTGATCATTCGAAAAACCTTTTGCAATTATGTTAGCACCGCTGAAAACTGTTGTGCTGATTAAAGAAGCAATAAAACTGGCCTTCTTTAGACTAGTTGAGTATCTAGAGCATCAGCATTTGTGGGTTCGATTACAGGCTCAAAATGGCCAGAAACAAATAACTTTCTTCTGAAACTCATCAGTCTATAATTCTTCTGAGAAATGAAGGCTATTCCATGCGAGAAATTGCCAAGAAACTGAAGATCTCGTACAACGCTGTGTACTACTGCCTTCACAGAACAGCGCAAACTGGCTCTAACCAGAATAGAAAGAGGAGTGGGAGGCCCCGGTGCACAACTGAGCAAGAGGACAAGTACATTAGAGTGTCTAGTTTGAGAAACAGACGCCTCACAAGTCCTCAACTGGCAGCTTCATAAAATAGTACCCGCAAAACACCAGTCTCAACGTCAACAGTGAAGAGGCGACTCCGGGATGCTGGCCTTTTGGCAGAGTTGCAAAGAAAAAGCCATATCTCAGACTGGCCAATAAAAAGAAAAGATTAAGATGGGAAAAAGAACACAGACACTGGACAGAGGAAGATATGGCAAAGCCTTATTTGCTTTTCTTTCAAAAACAAGGACATTTCTAAGTGACCCCAAACTTTTGAACGGTAGTGTGTATATATATTGAAATAAAATCACTTAGTGATTCCTGTCCAGTGCCACTGAATGAAGGAGAGCTAGATAGTGTTACCTTAGCCACACGGCCATGTTCCAGACAGTCCTGTAGCTCTAGCTTGTCCATCCCAGATGCACACCGAGGCCTGACACAAGAATGGGAATTAGAAATGGAATCCTCCAAGAGATGCATAAAGTGAAGTAAAATGGCTAGCACGTTATTTTACAGTACAGTTTACACTAGTATTCAACTGGTAACAATGTGTACTTTCTAGCATTTACGTATTCAACACAATTAGCAACTACCAAATGGTGCCAAGTGGTGCTTTTAATGAATCCCTAATGAACAAACAAGTAAAAGTAATTCATTTGTTATTACTGTGAAATTACTATTAGATTTTACCATGCAATTTGGTCATTTTTGTATTGTAAAGTTGCAACAGGAATATGAAAGATTGTGTTAGTATAGGAAAACATGTACACTGTGGGCATCACACACCTGTTCATCCCTGGTAGGTTGCCCCAGAAGTACCTAGCCCTGTGAGCCGCAGACACCTCAATGGCATCGATCATTACTGGATTGCACTGTAGGACACGCACGCACATACAAGCACATGTTTAATTTAACATACCACTGCTACTGTGGGTTACACATTTTCACTCCTTCTGTTATGTTGTGAGTCACTAACAATATATAAAGACGAAGTAGACAAGACAACTTCTCAAATTATCTCAAGAGGTAATGCTAAAGACCTTTGAGATTGTCATTTGTTTTGATCCATTGATATTTAATTGATATTGTGGATATAACAAACCTCGAGGAAACGGGAGATGTCTCTCTTGTCGTTGACGCCCATGGCGACCACATTCTCGAACATCCAGAAGAAGGGGCGGTCCTCGCCCTCCTTGGGCTTGGCCTCACTCAGCAGGCGGTAGAACTCAAAGAACAACCTCCCTGTGCCCTCTAGACAGACAGACAGACAGGGGATGAGGAGAACACGCTAGGAGATTCTTACTACAATCCAAAATAAACAGAATAAAAATATACATAAATTACAATTAGGGCTGGGCGATATGACCAAAATATCATATCACAGAATGTTTTACATTTTTGACGGTATTTTATGTTCTTTAATAATAAAAGTTCTAAATTTGCTTAATGAGTGGTGCGTAACCCTAGGGTTCAAAGTGATTTCAATGGGTCTCTCTCCAATCCGATTGTTTTATACTGTTCAATGAAACTTCAACACCCAAAAATTATTTCTGCATTTCCTGTACTCATTTGAGATCATTCCCACACTACCACGTAGGGCTGCACGATATTGGCAAAAAGATCTAGGCCTTATTTTTAACCAAATGTTGCAATTGCGATTTGACTTGGGATTTAGATCAAAACAGTTGGGTGAACTGTTGGAATCTTGGAAAAATTATAATTATTCTAATTCAAAGTGCCCACTATAGAAGATAATAGTGGGCACTTTGAATACAGTGTTATTTGACATGACAACGAATTAAAATGTCAGGGAGGAGTTTTTGTGACAGGGTAGGAACCAAAGTGTTGGTCAGTGTTTCCTAGGAGACACTATAATTTTTGGCTACATTAAATAATTTCTCTTAGCTACTTCATTTAGCTAACATATTCGTGCTTTGCCTATTCCTCTTTGATTTATAAGATACAGTTACACAAACAACACGATTAGCATTAGCGGCTAACACGACTTAGCCACAACCTGCTAAGAATAGACAAACTAGTAGTTTGCAGATGTAAGAAACACAAATTAATAGTGTAATTATAGAACATTGTAGTCATCAACATTGTTGCATATGCTGCATTGACCATGCAGACTGAACGCAAGTGTCTCATGGTCGAGCAACAACAAACGCGCTCCTTAAGTGACAGGGGGCGGGGCTAGGTCTGTGTGGAAAACAGCATGGAGAGAGATGACTCAATTAGCGGAGTAAACTATAAAAATTGACGTTACACACGGCGTATCACATATAACAAACCAATCATTCAAATACTGTTATAGAAGGTAGAGTAAAAACCCAACCGGTCTGTGCATCAATACCAGTATATAGTAAAATACGGTATACCGCCAAGCCCTAATTGCAATAATACATGTGCCATTATGAGTTTCAAATATCCCTCTGATTATTATACCTTACACGTTGCCCTATACGTTTAGAGGTAAAAGTCTATAATGTACATGTATGAGGGAATGTATATAACTATATTTCATGAGAACTACTTTTAGCCTGTAACACCTGGCATGGATTTTAAAGTGTAATTGGAGTGAAGTGAAGCATGCTTATTATTTCATCTCTGTTCCTAACAAAACAAAACAAAACACAAGTTTGATGAAAATTGATTATTTTGACTAGGTTTCTTACCGTACAGTCCCTTCCTGGCAGGGTTGACGATAGACAGGTCATTACAGGGGCTTCCTCCAATCACCAGGTCAAATGGGCCCCACTCTTCTATCTGTGTGAGACAACCGCACCACCTACTGTCAGACTGAGTGTAACACACGTCAATGCCTTGGCAGCAGCTAATGGGGATCCATAATACAGTCGTGGCCAAAAACTTTGAGAATGACACAAGTATTGGTCTCCACAAAGTTTTCTGCCTCAGTGTTGATGATGGTAATTTGCATATACTCCAGAATGTCATGAAGAGTGATCAGATGAATTGCAATTAATTGCAAAGTCCCTCTTTCCCATGAAAATGAACTTAATCCCCAAAAAACATTTCCACTGCATTTCAGCCCTGCCACAAAAGGACCAGCTGCCATCATGTCAGTGATTGTCTCGTTAACACAGGTGAGAGTGTTGACGAGGACAAGGCTGGAGATTACTCTGTCATGCTGATTGAGTCAGAATAACAGACTGGAAGCTTTAAAATGAGGGTGGTGCTTGAAATCATTGTTCTTCCTGTCAACCATGGTTACCTGCGAGGAATCTTGTGCCGTCATCATTGCTTTGCACAAAAAGGGTTTCACAGGCAAGGATATTACTGCTGGTAAGATTGCACCTAAATCAACCATTTATCGGATCATCAAGAACTTCAAGGAGAGAGGTTCAATTGTTGTGAAGAAGGCGTCAGGGCGCCCAAGAAAGTCCAGCAAGCACCAGGACCATCTCCTAAAGTTGATTCAGCTGCGGGATCGGGACACCACCAGTGCAGAGCTTGCTCAGGAATGGCAGCAGGCAGGTGTGAGTGCATTTGCACGCACAGTGAGGCGAAGACTTTTGGAGGATGGCCTGGTGTCAAGAAGGGCAGCAAAGAAGCCACTTCTCTCCAGGAAAAACATCAGGGACAGACTGATATTCTGCAAAAGGTACAGGGATTGGACTGCTGACGACTGGGGTTGAGTCATTTTCTCTGATGAATCCCCTTTCCGATTGTTTGGGCCACCCGGAAAACACCTTGTCCGGAGAAGACAAGGTGAGCGCTACCATCAGTCCTGTGTCATGCCAACAGTAAAGCATCCTGAGACCATTCATGTGTGGGGTTGCTTCTCAGCCAAGGGAGTGGGCTCACTCACAATTTTGCCTAAGAACACAGCCATGAATAAAGAATGGTACCAACACATCCTCCGAGAGCAACTTCTCCCAACCATCCAAGAACAGTTTGGTGACGACCAATGCCTTTTCCAGCATGATGGAGCACCTTGCCATAAGGCAAAAGTGATAACTAAGTGGCTCGGGGAACAAAACATCTACATTTTGGGTCCATGGCCAGGAAACTCCCCAGACCTTAATCCCATTGAGAACTTGTGGTCGATCCTCAAGAGGCGGGTGGACAAACAAAAACCCACAACTTCTGACAAACACCTTTGACACTTATGGAATACTTGTAATTATACTTCAGTGTATCATAATAACTACTGACATAAAGATCTAAGAACACTGAAGCAGCAAACTTTGTGGAGACCAATACTTGTGTCATTTTTTTAGCCACGACTGTACATTCAAATACAAATTCAGTAGTAGTACAGTACCTTCAGAAAGTATTTATACCCCTTGACTTATTCCACATTTGGTTGTATTACCGAATTCTGAGCCTGAATTCAAAATGGATTCAATAGATTTTTTTCTCTCACCCATCTACACAAAATACCCCATTGGTTTTTAGACATGTTAGCAAATGTATTGAAAATATGAAGAGTGGTACTCAGTGATGTGCTGTGTTGGATTTGCCCCAAACATAACACTTTGTATTCAGGACAAAAAGTTCCTTTGACACATTTTTTGCAGTTTTACTTTAGTGCCTTATTGCTTTTGGAATATTTTATTCTATACAGGCTTCATTTTCTTTTCACTCTGTCATTTAAGTTAGTATTGTGGAGGAAATACAATGTGGTTGATCCATCCTCAGTTTTCTCCTATCACAGCTCCTTAAACTCTAACTATTTTAAAGTCACTTTTGGCCTCATGGTGAAATCCCTCATGGTGAAATCCCCCATTCCTTCCTCTCCGGCTACTCAGTTAGGAAGGACGCCTGTATCTTTGTAGCGACTGGGTGTATTCATACACCATCCAAATTGTAATAAATATCTTTAACATGCTCAAAGGAATATTCAATGTCTGTTTTTTTTTTTACCCATCTACCAATAGGTGCCCTTCTTTGCAAGTCTTTGGAAAACCTCCCTGGTCTTTGTGGTTGAATCTGTGCATGAAATTCACTGCTCGACTGAGGGACCTAATTGTATGTGTGGAGTACAGAGATGAGGTAGTCATTCAAAAATCATGTTAAACACTATTATTGCACACAGAGTGAGTTCATGCAACTTATTATGCAACTTGTTAAGCAAATTTGAATACTTATTGACTCAAGACATTTCAGCTTTTCACATTTAATTTGTAAAAATTTCTAAAAACATAATTCCACTTTGACATTATGGGGCATTGTGTGTAGGCCAGTGACACAAAATCTAAATCGACCCCCCCCATCCCCACTTCCCTACAGAACACCCCCCTCCTCCCCAGCTCTACATAGGGGCCTTTTCATCTGTGACAAAGCCCTTGGATAGAGAGAGAGGGTGAAGGTTCTGCAAGCAGGGCCAGAGCAGACCCTCCCCGGGCCAAGCCCCTCTTTGAGGAGTGCTCTGAGTCGTGGACAATGGGGTGAATGGGTTCTGGGGGATTTACTCTGAAAAGAGGCTGTGCTTTGTCCTCTAAACCAGATGACGTCACGAACTCGCATGCGACCCGGCAGCGTGCCCCTCTTTGCAGCTGTGGTGGAGCTATGTGTTTAGATTCGACTTGGGAGTAGAGGGGGAGTTGTGTTTTGTTAGGAACAAAGATGAAAGCTGGGTGGATCAAGGTTGTGTGTGTGGCTACTGTTGTCTGTTGGTATGTGTGTGTGTGTATTTGCATGTTTGTGCTCTTGTGTTGAAGCTCCCATGAGTCTGTATATGTTTCATTGTGGATCCACATAATGTAGGGCAGGGGGGCATTCACTATAAGGTGAGGCTCATTAGGCTACAATAAGGTACTACAGTCCTGTCTGGACAGGCAATGGCCCACAGAACAAACAATTAACAGGGGTGTGTTGTATGAATGTGTGCAAATGTTTGATTTTCCAAGACCCTGACAAGGACTACTCCTTATGACCAGTGTTGGTAACACTTTAAGGTAACACTTTAAGTAATCAGATTATGTTTATGAGTAATGGAGTAAAGTAATGCATAACTTTTTCAAATTGGGTAATATTTTTAGTTACTCTACCTGGCGCGTGTTTTGTGTAGTTTATGAAATAGTACCAACATTTATTTGTATAGAGGGAGCTACAGGACTGTCATTTTATTTGGCCCCCCCAAGTTTCAAAAAAATATTTTATATATATATTTTTTTGTTGTTGTTGGACATAAAATATTGTAAAAACAACAGGAAATCAGCTCCAAGTGATTTTAATTTAAGAAATCTGTTCCTAAGTATCCCCACGCATTATGGAGAGACACCTGATCGTATACAACTGTAAGCAAGCTTTGAAATGATAATATTTTAGTCAAACATTACATCTGTTTGGGCTTCTTGGGTTTAATTTGCAGTCTACGATTGCTCAGTTTGGCCAGGCGGCCAGCTCTAGGAAGATTTTTTTTTTAAAAGTGAAGGGGTCTGAATACTTTTGTATTTGGCTAATTAAGCAGCCCATATGATGGAGCAGCACTTGTAGACTAGTACAGGAAAGCAGCGCCACTGATGAAAGGAGAAACTAGTGATCAAACCTGAGTTAGTAAGTAGTCTATCTTTGGTAGAGCGCGCGGTTCGCCTCGCTCCCTCCGACAGTCAAACAAACAGGGAGATTTAGATTTTTTTAATGAAAGTAACGCAAAGTAATATAATGCATTACTTTCAACACAAAGTAATATTGCAAAGTAATTTTACACAACAACATAATGAGTCATTGGGGAACGGATTGGATCTTTGCTTTAGAGACAAACCTAGTACTCTACTCTCCCCTCTCTCACCCCTCCCTCTATATGATTTAACACACTCAATTGGTTCTGCCCTCCCATCTGATAAAAATGTGAAGAGAGATAGAGAGAGAGAAAGAGAGATTTGATCCGCTTACATTCTTCCTGGTGATGTTGCGCACGTCGTGCACATATTGGATTCTTCCTTCATGTCGGACGACCCCCACCGATATTGAATCTTCACACACCTCTGACGCAATATAATGGTCCACTTTGAATCCTAGGTCTCGTAGCACTAAGTAGCCTAAACACACACGGGCAAACATATGTCAAGCAATTTTTTTGCGGGTTCCGAATATTACACTTGAGTAATGCGTTGACACCTATGCACGCACACACACACTTACCAGTGGCGATGCCATCGAACAGTGAGAGCACGCGGATGGGGCGCCTCTGTTCTGCAGGGACAGCCCGGTAGATCTTTGGGCTTTCCTGAGAAACATATAGACCAAATCAAAATGTTTATATAAACAAACACAGATACTGTATGTACTGTAGTAATGTTGCTATGAGTGGGACCCTGCAGTTTTCCTGACCCTGTGACCTGACCAAGAAGAACGCTATGAGCTATGTTAGTTTGGCCTCTAATGGGACAAGGGTCAATGTGAGGAGTTAACTAATGGTGGGACTCACAAACTCATGGCCGTTGTCGTTGACGAAGAACTCCTGCAGCTTCATGCTCCAGTCGTGGCGTCGTTTGAGCACCCCGTAGGTCTGCAGGGGCTGGCACATGAAACAGCGCCACGGGTCCAGGTTACGGGCACTGTTCGACGCCCCCGCACCCACCAGAATGTCCAGACAGTCTACACAGAAACACCTGCAGGGGGAGAAGACAGACGGGGAAGACAGTTGTGATAAGGTCGAGGGGGGAGAAGGGGATGTAGGGAGTGGGAGGAAAGGCAGGCGGAGAGAGGGGGAGGGGAGGGAAGGGATATGGGGAGGGGGAGAGAGGGATATGTGGAGTGGGGGAGAGAGATATATGGGGGGAGGGGGAGAGAGATATGGAGGGGAGGGGAGAGAGATATATGGGGAGTGGGGGAGAGAGATATATGGGGGGAGGGGGAGAGAGAGATATATGGGGGGAGGGGGAGAGAGATATATGTGGGGAGGGGGAGAGATATATATGGGGAGGGGGAGAGAGATATATGTTGGGAGGGGGAGAGAGATATATGGGGGGAGGGGGAGAGAGATATATGTGGGGAGGGGGAGAGAGATATATGTGGGGAGAGGGAGAGAGAGATATATGGGGGGAGGGGGAGAGAGATATATGTGGGGAGGGGGAGAGATATATATGGGGAGGGGGAGAGAGATATACAGCGGGTGAAATAAGTATTGAACACGTCACCATTTTTCTCAGTACATATATTTCCAAAGGTGCTATTGACATGAACTTTTCACCAGATGTTGGTAACAACCCAAGTAATCCATACATACAAAGAAACCAAAACAAATAAGTTCAGAAATTAAGTTATGTGTAATAATGTGAAATGACACAGGGAAAAAGTATTGAACACATGAAGAAAGGGAGGTGCAAAAAGGCATGGAAAGCCAAGACAACAGCTGAAAACTATCAGTAATTAAAAAGCAATCCAGCCCCCTGTCAGTGCAAATTAATATCAGCTGGTTCACTCCCAACTGATGGCCTACAAAAAGGTCTCATTGCCAAGGTGTCACACAAGACACATCTCATGATGGGTAAAAGCAAAGAGCTGTCTCAAGACCTTTGCAATCTAATTGTTGCAAAACATAATCATGGCATTGGTTATAGGCGCATTTCTAAGCTTCTGAATGTTCCAGTGAGCACTGTTGGGGCCATAATACGGAAGTGGAAAGACAATCATTTCACCATAAATTTGCATCGACCAGGTGCTCCTGACAGAGGAGTGAAAAGAATAATCAGAAGAGTTGTCCAAGAGCCAAGGACCACTTGTGGAGAGCTTCAAAAAGACCTGCAATTAGCAGGTACTGTTGTCTCAAAGAAAACAGTAAGTAATGCACTCCACCGCCATGGCCTGTATGCACGCTCACCACGCAAGACTCCATTGCTGAAAAAAAAAGCATGTTGAAGCTCGTTTAAAGTTTGCTGTACAACATTTGGAAAAGCCAGTGAAATACTGGGAGAATATAGTGTGGACAGATGAGAGAAAAATTGAACTGTTTGGATGTCATAATACACACCATGTTTGGAGGAGAAATGGCACTGCACATCACCCTAAAAACACCATACCAACAGTGAAGTTTGGAGGTGGGAACATCATGGTGTGGGGCTGCTTTTCAGCAAATGGTACTGGCAAACTTCACATCATTGAAGGAAGGATGAATGGGCAAATTTACCGAGACATTCTTGACAAATATCTGCTGCCATCTACCAGGATGATGAAGATGAAACGAGGGTGGACATTTCAGCAAGACAATGATCCCAAACACAGAGCCAATGAAACTCTCAATTGGTTTCAAAGATAGAAAATAAAGCTGCTAGAATGGCCCAGCCAATCACCTGACTTAAATCCCATTGAAAATCTATGGAAAGAACTGAAGATCAAGATTCATAGAAGAGGCCCACGGAACCTTCAAGATTTGATGACTGTTTGTGTGGAAGAATGGGCCAAAATCACACCAGAGCAATGCATGCGACTAGTTTCTCCATTCAGGAAGCTGTCATTACCAACAAAGGCTTTTGTACAAAGTATTAAATAAATATCAGTAAGTGTGTTCAATACTTTTTCCCTGTGTCATTTCACATTATTACACATAACTTAATTTTTGAATTTATTTGTTTTGGTTTCTTTGTATGTATGGATTACTTGGGTTGTTACCAACATCTGGTGAAACTTTCATGTCAATAGCACCTTTGGAAATATATTTACTGAGAAAAATGGTGACGTGTTCAATACTTATTTCACCCGCTGTATATGGGGAGGGGGAGAGAGATATATGTGGGGAGGGGGAGAGATATATATGGGGAGGGGGAGAGAGATATATATGGGGAGGGGGAGAGAGATATATGTGGGGAGGGGGAGAGAGAAAGCAGCGATAGAAAGCAGGTGGAACTAGTGAAACAAAAAGCTGACACCGAGAGGAAACATAAACAGCGCTGTGAAAAAAGTATTTGCCACCTTCCTGATTTCTATTTCTGCATATTTTTTATACTGAATGTTTTCAGATCTTTAACCAAAACCTTAGATAAGGGAAACCGGAGTTTACAAATAACCAAAAAAATGTATACCTATTTTATTTATTTAATTAACAAAGTTATGCAACACCCAATTCCCTTGTGTGAATAAGTAATTGCGACCTTACACTCAATAACTGGTTGTGCCACCTTTATCTGCAATGACTGCAACCAAATGCTTCCTGTAGTTGTTGATCAGTCTCTCACATCGCTGTGGAGGAATTTTGGCCCACTCTTGCATGCAGAACTGCTTTAACTCAGCAACATTTGTAGTTTTTTAAGCATGAACTGCTCGTTTCAACTCCTGCCACAACATATCAATTGGGATTAGGTCTGGACTTAGACTAGGACATTCCAAATCTTCAAATCAAATCAAATTGGTCACATACACGTGTTTAGCAGCTGTTATTGCGGGTGTAGCGAAATGCTTGTGCTTCTAGCTCCGACATGCAGTAATATCTAACAAGTAATATCTAACAGATTCACAACATACCCAAATACACATAAATCAAGTAAGGAATGAGTTAGGATTATACAGTATACACTACCGTTCAAAAGTTTGGGGTCACTTAGAAATGTCCTTGTTTTCCATGAAAACATACAAGACATTAGTTGCAAAATGAAAAGGAAATATAGTCAAGACGTTGACATGGTTAAATAATAATTATTTTTTAAATTGAAATAATTGTGTCCTTTAAACTTAGCTTTCATCAAAGAATCCACCATTTGTAGCAATTACAGCCTTGCAGACTTTTGGCATTCTAGTTGTCAATTTGTTGAGGTAATCTGAAGAGATTTCACCCCATGCTTCCACAAGTTGGATTGACTTGATGGGCACTTCTTAAGGTCAAGCTGCTCCCACAACAGCTCAATAGGGTTGAGAACCGGTGACTGTGCTGGCCACTCCATTATAGACAGAATACCAGCTGACTGCTTCTTCCCTAAATAGTTTGGAGCTGTTTAGGAGGAAATTGGCTCTAATTAAACGCCGTTCACAGGGTATTGCATGGCGTTGCAATATGGAGTGATAGCCTTCCTTCTTCAAGATCCCTTTTACCCTGTACAAATATCCCACTACCATCACAAAAGCACCCCCAGATCATCAAATTGCCTCCATCATGCTTGACAGATGGTCTGCGTCTCGCAAATGTTTTTCTTTGTGATCCGAACACCTCAAACTTAGATTTGTCTGTCCATAACACTTTTTTCCAATCTTCCTCTGTCCAGTGTCTGTGTTCTTTTGCCCATCTTAATCTTTTCTTTTTATTGGCCAGTCTGAGATATGGCTTTTTCTTTGCAACTCTGCCTAGAAGGCCAGCATTCCGGAGTCACCTCTTCACTGTTGACGTTGAGACTGGTGCTTTGCGGGTACTATTTAATGAAGCTGCCAGTTGAGGACTTGTGAGGTGTCTGTTTCTCAAACTAGACACTAATGTACTTGTCCTCTTGCTCAGTTGTGCACCGGGGCCTCCCACTCCTTTTTCTATTCTGGTTAGAGCCAGTTTGTGATGTTCTGTGAAGGGAGTAGCGCACAGTCAGTTTCTTGGCAATTTCTCGCATGGAATAGCCTTCATTTCTCAGAACAAGAATAGACTAATGAGTTTCAGAAGAAATGTATTTGTTTCTGGCCATTTTGAGCCTGTAATCAAACAAATGCTGATGCTGCAGATACTCAACTAGTCTAAAGAAGGCCAGTTTTATTGCTTCTTTAATTAGCACAACAGTTTTCAGCGGTGCTAACATAATTGCAAAAGGGTTTTCGAATGATCAATTAGCCTTTTAAAATGATCAACTTGGATTAGCTAACACAACGTGCCATTGGAACACAGGAGTGATGGTTGCTGATAATGGGCCTCTGTACGCCTATGTAGATACAGGTACAGTTTGTACATATGAGATGAGTAATGCAGTCAGTCTCTCTGTCCCAGCTTTAATGCACCTGTACTGACCTCGTCTTCTGGATGGTAGCGGGGTGAACAGGCAGTGGCTCGGCGGGTTGATGTCCTTGATGATCTTTTTGGCCTTCCTATGGCATCGGGTGCTGTAGGTGTCCAGGAGGGCGGGAAGTTTGCCTCCAATAATGCGTTTGGCAGACCGCACCACCCTCTGGAGAGCCTGGCGGTTGTGCGCGGAGCAGTTGCCATACCAGGCAGTGATACAGTCCGACAGGATGCTCTCAATTGTGCATCTGTAAATGTTTGTGAGGGTTTTAGGTGTTAAGCCAAACTTCTTTAGCCTCCTGAGGTTGAAGAAGCACTGTTGCGCCTTCTTCACCACACTGTCTATGTGGGTGGACCATTTCAGTTTGTCGGTGATGTGAATCTTTCCACCTTCTCCACTGCAGTCCCATCGATGTGTATCGGGGGGTGCTCCCTCTGCTGTTTCCTGAAGTCCACGATCAACTCCTTAGTTTTGTTGCTATTTAACTATTTTCGTGTAGACTTGAATGTGTGTTTTGGATCATTGTTTTGCTGCATGACCCAGCTGTGCTTCAGCTCACAGACGGATGGCCTGACATTCTCCGATACAGAGCAGAATTCATGGTTCCTTTTATTAAGGCAAGTCATCCATCACATTTTCTTTGTATTTTACCCCCTTTTTCTCCCCAATTTTAGATCTTGGCTCATCGCTGCAACTCCCCAACGTGCTCGGGAGAGGCGAAGGTGGAGTCATGCTTCCTCTGAAACATGACCCGCCTAACCGCACTCCTTAACACCCGCAAGTTTAACCCAGAAGCCAGCCACACCAATATGTCGTTGGAAACACTGCTCAACTGGCATCCGGGGTCAGCCCGCAGGCACCCAGCCCGCCACAAGGAGCGGGGCGGCAGGCGGGGCGGCAGGTAGCCTAGTGGTTAGAGTGTTGGGCCAGTAACTGAAAGGTTGCCGGATCGAATCCCCGAGCTGACAAGGTAAAAATCTGTTGTTCTGCCCCTGAACAAGGCAGTTAACCCACTGTTCCTAGGCCGTCATTGTAAATAAGAATTTGTTCTTAACTGACTTGCCTAGTAAAATAAAGGTTAAATAAAAATAAAAGGAGCCGCTAGAGCGCGATGAGCCTAGTAAAGCCCCACCGGCCAAACCCTCCCCTAACACGGACAACGCTGGGCCAATTATGCGCCGTCCTATGGGGCTCCCGACCACGGCCGGTTGTGGCACAGCCCGGGATATGAACCCGGGTCTGTAGTAACGCCTCTAGCACTACATGCGATGCAGTGCCTTAGACCGCTGCGCAATTCGGGTGGCCGGTATGAGGTTCTTACTGTGGAATGTAGTGTTCGGTTTTCGCCAGGCATAATGGGACCCACGTTGTCCAAAAAGTTATACTTTTGACTCATCTGTCCATAGAACATTCTTCCAAGAGTCTTGATGATCATCCAGGTGCTTCAAGGTACTTTTTGGCAAACTTGAGTCAACGTTTTGGACGAGATGGGTCCCATTATGTCTGGCAAAAACGAAACACTACATTCAGTATAAAAAAATGTAAAAATAGAAAAAATCAGAAAGGGGCAAATACTTTTTCACAGCACTGTACATCTAATCAACAGGTAAGAGAGAAAGGAGAGTGAAAGAAAAAGTAGAAGCTGACTGAAAAGGCAGAACTTAAAAGAGTGTTGAAATGAACTAAGATACAGCAGATTACAGTTAAGACGCAGAATATTACACTTAAGATACAGTATAGATACAGTCCCTATATAGTGCACTACTTTTGACCAGAGCCTATAAAGTAGTGCACTGCACTTTTATAAAAAAAAGGGTTCCAAGAGGGTTCTTCAGCTGTCCCCAAAGGAGAACCCTTTTTGGTTCCAGAGAGAACCCTTTTTGGTTCCACGTAGAAGCCTTTTGGGTTCCATGTAGCAACCTCTCTGGAAAGTTCTACCTGGAACCAAAAGGGTTCTATCTGGAACATAAAATGGTTCTTCAAAGGGTTCTCCTATGTGGACAGCCGAAGAACCTTTTTAGATTTTAGAAAGCACCCTTTTTTCTAAGACTGTATAAAGGGACAAGGGTGCCATTTGGGACACACTCACAGTAGATTACAGAGATACGGTTAATGACGTGAGTGTTGAGTCCCACCTGCAACAGTTGGTGTTCCCACACAGTAGCACCTCACGGCCCCCGCAGCACACAGTGCAGTACGATTGGTAGCCATCGTCATCATACATGTAGGATATCTCCAGATACACGTCCTAACACGCACGCAGGCACACACACAAACACACACACACACACACAACGTTCAAATTAGTGGATTTGGCTATTTCAGCCACACCCGTTGCTGACAGGTGTATAAAACTGAGCACACAACCCTGCAATCTCCATAGACAAACTTTCAACGTGGCACCGTCATTAGATGCCACCTTTCCAACAAGTCAGTTCATCAAATTTCTGCCCTGCTAGAGCTGCCCTGGTCAACTGGAAGTGCTGTTATTGTGAAGTGGAAACATCTAGGAGCAACAACGGCTCAGCCGTGAAGTGGTAGGCAACACAAGCTCACAGAACGGGACCGCCGAGTGCTGAAGCGTGTAGCACGTAAAAATCGTCTGTCCTCACTACCGAGTTCAAAACTGCCTCTGGAAGCAACGTCAGGATTGTTTGTCAGGAGCTTCATGAACTAGGTTTCCATGGCCGAGCAGCCGCACACAAGCCTAATATCACCATGTAAAATGCCAAGTGTCGGCTGGAGTGGTGTAAAGCTCGCGCCATTGAACTCTGGAGCTGTGGAAACGCGTTCTCTGGAGTGACGCTTCACCATCTGGCAGTCCGACTGACGAATCTGGGTTTGGTGGATGCCAGGAGAAGACTACCTGCCCAAATGCATAGTGCCAACTGTAAAGTTTGGTGAAGGAGGTATAATGGTCTGGGTCTGTTGTCTATTTTTCATGGTTCGGGCTAGTTCTCTTAGTTCCAGTGAAGGGAAATCTTAACATTACAGCATACAATGACATTTTAGGCGATTCTGTGCTTCCAACTTTGTGGCAACAGTTTGTGGAAGGCCCTTTCCTGTTTCAGCATGACAATGCCCCTGTGCACAAAGCGTGGTCCATACAGAAATGGTTTGTTGAAGGGCCGCCAAAGTGGCGCAGCGGTCTAAGGCACTGCATCGTGTCACTACAGATCCTGGTTCGATACCTGGCTGTGTCGCAGCTGTCCTTGTCCCATCGCGCTCTAGCAACTCATTTCAAATACTTTAGCTGGGCTTGATTGAGCTTGCCCATCTGGCACTCCATACAGGCTAAAGCAAACAATAAAAGTATTTGGAAGATTTTGAATAGTAATTGAACCCAGGTCAGGATGAGATTATGTAATATGACCATATAGTGAACATTCATACCCATGGTAATGATCTATTGGACTGGAGGTATTTCAAAAGAAGCAGCCAGTCAGGCCTGGCATCGATGCTTCTAGTCCCTTACACGAGAGACAGGCCCAGGCATGTCTCACTCTAACTTCTGAACACAGTGGCTCTATTGACAAAATAGCTCTAGATGACTGCTGTCGAAATTCTTCTTCCAGAGAGCTGCACAAATACATGAATAAACACATTCACACATCGCAGGGCTCGGAAGGGTAGGTAGATATCATTCACCTCAGGGTGTCCTAACTCTTTTAATTATTATTTTCTACTAGCATTAGAGAAGTGCACTAACCTTGCATGCTTGGCAAAGGCCTCCTTCAAAAAGTGGGTGGAAGGTTGCCACTCTTGTCTTCCCGCAAGAGAGGCAAAAGTCTGCACAAAACAAATATGAGATAGATGAAGACTTTTGCCGTAAACATGTTCAATAGCTACAGTGGCTTCAGAAAGTATTCAAACCCCTCCACATTTTGTTGTTACAGCCTGAATATAAAATGGGTTGAGATGGGGTTTTTTTTGTCACTGGCCTACACACAATACCCCATAAGGTCAAAGTGGAATTATGTTTTTTGATTATTTTTTAAAACAACTTAATACAGCATGAGTCAATAAATATTCAACCCCTTTCTTATGGCAAGCCTAAATAAGTTCAGGAGTAAAAATGTGCTTAATAAGTTGCATGGACTCACTCTGTCCCTCAGTGGAGCAGTTAATTTAAAACACAGATTCAACCACAAAGACCAGGGAGGTTTTCCAATGCCTTGTAAATAAGGTCACCTATTGGTAGATAGAATCAGACATTGAATATCCCTTTGAGCATGGTGAAGTTATTAATTCCACTTTGGATGGTGCATCAATACACCCAGTCACCACAAATATACAGGTGTTCTTCTTAAGGATTTCACCATGAGGTCAAAGGTGATTTTAATACAGTTACAGAGTTTAATTGCTGTTATAGGAGAAAACTGAGGATGGATCAACAGCATTGTAGTTACTCCACAATACTAACCTAATTGACAGCGTAAAAAGAGGGAAGACTGTACAGAATAAAACATATTCCAAAACATGCATCCTGTTTGCAACAAGGCACTAAAGTAATATTGCAAAAATTTGGCAAAGCAATTCACTTTTTGTCATACAATACAAAGTGTTATGTTTGGGGCAAATCCAATACACATTACTGAGTACCACTCTCCATATTTTCAAGCATAGTGGTGGCTGCATCATGTTATAAGTTTGCTTGAAAAAAACATGTTCACAAGCTATCACAAAAATGTTGCTCGATGTTAAGAACTAGGGGTAAAGAAGAAACTTAATGGAGCTAAGCAATTATAGAGGAAAACTTAGTTCTGTCTGCTTTCCACCAGACACTGGGAGATGAATTCACCTTTCAGCAGGACAATAACCTAAAACACAAGGCCAAATATATACACTGGAGTTGCTTACCAAGAAGGCACTAAATGTTCCTGAGTGGCAGATTTACAGTTCTGAAAAAAAAAAAATCTATGGCAAGACCTGAAAATGGTTGTCTAGCAATGACCAACAACTGATTTGACAGAGCTTGAAGAATTTTGAAAAGAATAATGGTAAAATGTTGCACAATGCTGGTATGGAAAGCTCTTAGAGACTTATACTCTGATAGACTCACAGCTATAATCGCTGCCAAATGTGATTTTACAAAGTATTGACTCAGGGGTGTGAATATTTATGTAAATAAGATATTTCTGTATTTCATTTTCAATAAATGTGCAGCATTTTCTAAAAACCTGTTTTCCCTTTTTCACAATGGGGTATTGTGCGTAGATTAAAAAATATATATAATTAAATCCATATTGAATTCAGGCTGTAACACAACAAAATGTGGAAAAAGTCAAGGGGTACGAATACTTTCTGAAGGTCAATTAGAGAGGCGGCAGGTAGCCTAGTGGTTAGAGTGTTAGGCCCGTAACTGGAAGGTTGCTAACTGAACAAGGCAGTTAACCCACTGTTCCTAGGCCGTCATTGTAAATAAGAATTTGTTCTTAACTGACTTGCCTAGTAAAATTAAGGTTAAATAAAAAAAAATAAAAAAAGAGAGAAATATCTGAAACTAAAATGGGAAGGTACCTTCTATACTTCTGTTATTCTTCAAAACTTCATGCACCATTTGTTCTGAATGGGAGAGACACACATCCAGGTCAATAATCAAAGACAGGTCTAGAGTCACATGAATAAAAACATGCCATAGAAATAAATATTTTCTTTATGTTAATTAGCTGTTATGTTTGAGACAGACGACTCCAGGATCGTATTCACTAGTGCATAAAATATTTGAAAACTTTTGCAACAGAAATGGGAAATTAGTGTTTCTTATAGGACAAATCCAAGTATTCCCTTCCTTCTGTTTTATTCCATGTGGTGCCTAATAAATACGACCCTGGTAACCCCAGGTTGACCCCTGTTTGGTTGACCTCTGACCTCTACTGTAGACCTCCTCTGGGCTGTTTTTGGCCTTACACAGGCTGATGCGGGGCCTCTTGGCTGTCGGGAAATACTCTGGCAGACTGACGTCCAAAACCTGGTGGTTCAACGTGTTGCTATCTGGAGAGGACAAACCCACACACACACACACAGACAACCGTCAAAGCATGTAGAAGAAAGTATACTGTACCTAAAATACTCTAGGTTACTGCAAAAAAAGTCTAAAATATACTGTATGTAATATTACTGTGTATTATTGGCCAAGTAATATTGGTCCATTAAACCTGACAAACCCATTGAACCCTAACCTATGGAGTATTGTGGATGACAATGAAACATACTAAACAGGAGACAACCCTTAACCATCCTTGTGTGAGTACCACTCTCTTTAGCTAGCATTCCACTCCTTGTCATTGAAGAAGAGACAGGCCTTGTGGTAATCTCAACGTTCAATATGCGCTGGATTTACAGCGGTATTGCACATTGGTTGTTGGAAATAACATTAATATTATCCAACATGTGGAGCTTCGGAAATAGAATTAGAATTTATAACAAAGTCAAAAACAAACATTTAGCTGTTAGCTAGGCAAGTTGTTGTATTTTTAGGATTAAAATCAAAACTAAGATGTTTTGTGGTTGGAATTGCAGTATGTATTTAGTTTGAGAAATTAGATGTGAGTTAGCAACTTTGGTCATCACTAGCTACCACAGCCACAAAGTCATAACCCTACCTATTTCTAACATTTCTCTTCTTAACATCTGATTTTAAACCACAGGATGTTCGTGGCACCTTAATTGGGGAGAACGGGCTAGTGGTAACGGCTGGAGCGGAATCAGTGGAATGATATCAAATACACATGGTATTCCATTTGGTGCGTTCCAGCCATTATTATGAGCTGTCCTCCCCTCAGCAGCCTCCACTGTTTTAAACCTAACTCTAACCTCAACCTTAACCACACTGCTAACCTTATGCCTAACCCTAACCTTAAATGAAGACCAAAAAGCACATTTTTATTTTCATACATTTTTACGAAATAGGCCATTTTGACTTTGTGGCTGTGGTAACTAGTGGAAACCGGAACTGGTACACAGGCTATAACCACCCCGCCTCTCTAATGAAATACCAATGTGCCAACATACACTTAACAGATCATGTGCAGACAGAGGCTGAGAGCGAGAGAGAGAATCAGTCTTCTTATGAAAGTATTTAATTAAACAGGTGTCATTTTGATCTAGAGAAAGTAATGGTGGAACTCTTCAATCTGTCAGCAACTAGTGTCTCAGCCCTAACTGGGTGTTATCGTTTAAAGCTGCAATATGTAACTTTTTTGGGTGACCCGACCAAATTCACATGAGTTATGGATCTGTCACTCTCAAGAAGCGGTAGATCTGTTATACAGTTGAAGTCGTAAATTCATTTAAACTCTGTTTTCACAATTCCTGACATTTAATCCTAGGAAACATTCCCTGTCTTAGGTCAGTTAGGATCACTACTTTATTTTAAGAATGTGAAATGTCAGAATAATAGTAGAGAGAATGATTTATCTCAGCTTTTATTTCTTTCATCACATTCCCAGTGGGTCAGAAGTTTACATACACTCAATTAGTATTTGGTAGCATTGCCTTTAAATTGTTTAACTTGGGTCAAACGTTTCAGGTAGCCTTCCACAAGCTTCCCACAATAAGTTTGGTGAATTTTGGCCCATTCCTCCTGACAGAACTGGTGTAACTGAGTCAGGTTTGTAGGCCTCCTTGCTCGCACACGGTTTTTCAGTTTTGCCCACAAATTTTCTATAGGATTGAGGTCAGGGCTTTGTGATGGCCACTCTAATACCTTGACTTTGTTGTCCTTAAGCCATTTTGCCACAACTTTGGAAGTATGCTTGTCCATTTGGAAGACCCATTTGCAACCAAGCTTTAACTTCCTGACTGATGTCTTGAGATGTTGCTTCAATATATCCACATAATTTTCCTTCCTCATGATGCCATCTATTTTGTGAAGTGCACCAGTCCCTCCTGCAGCAAAGCACCACCACAACATGATGCTGCCACCCCAGTGCTTCACGATTGGGATGGTGTTCTTCGGCTTGCAAGCCTCCACCTTTTTCCTTCAAACATAACGATGGTCATTATGGCCAAACAGTTCTATTTTTGTTTCATCAGATCAGAGGACATTTCTCCAAAAAGTACTTTGGAGCAGTGGCTTCTTCCTTGCTGAGCGGGCTTTCAGGTCGATATAGGACTTATTTTACTGTGGATATAAATACTTTTGTACCAGTTTCCTCCAGCATCTTCATAAGATCCTTTGCTGTTGTTCTGGGATTGATTTGCACTTTTCGCACAAAGTATTTTCATCTCTAGGAGACAGAATGCGTCTCCTTCCTGAGCGGTATTACGGCTGCGTGGTCCCATGGTCTTTATACTTGCATACTATTGTTTGTACAGATGAACACTGTACCTTCAGGCGTTTGGAAATTGCTCCCAAGGATGAACCAGACTTGTGGAGGTCTACAATTATTTTTCTGAGGTCTTGGCTGATTTCTTTTGATTTTCCCATGATGTCTAGCAAAGAGGCACTGAGTTTGAAGGTAGGCCTTGAAATACATCTACAGGTACACCTCCAATTGACTCAAATTATGTCAATTAGCCTATCAGAAGCTTCTAAAGTCAAGACATCATTTTCTGGAATTTTCCAAGCTGTTTAAAGGCACAGTCATCTTAGTGTATGTAAAGTTCTGACCCACTGGAATCTGTCTGTAAAGAATTGTTGGAAGAATTACTTGTGTCATGCACACAGTAGATGTCCTAACCGACTTGCCAAAACTATAGCTTGTTAACATTACATCTGTGGAGTGGTTGAAAAATGAGTTTTAATGATTTCAATCTAAGTGTATGTAAACTTACGATTTCAACTGTATATGCGCTATTTCTATGCTTCCCGTTCTTAAATGTTGTTTTTGCATCTTTTACTTTCGGTTTTGTACACCAGCTTCAAACAGCTGAAAATTACAATGTTTTTGGTTATTGAAAATACATTTCACAGTGGTTTAGATGGTACAATAAACTGAAATTACGTGAACTACTAGAATTTTTGCAACAAAATGGCGGAGCAATTTCTGAATATAGCAGCTTTAAGTTGGGTGCTTTAACAGTAATTTATTGGACTACAGATGTACTTCCTAGGCACATTCTACTGTATGTTGTGAAAACTGAAATATTGATTAAAGGGATACTTCGCTTTTTAGAAGTTTCAACATGCCCATTTTAGACAAGACAGGACAGGAGGAGGCAGGAGAAAACCCCAGCCATGACATTTAGACCTTATATTGGCTTTGGTTGGTGAGTCTCACCAGGGTTGTCTGTGGGTTTGAGGCCCTCTTGGCCCTTAGGCAGGAAGCCCCCGACGGCCCAGTCCAGCATGGGCTTGACCTGGTCCTCTGGCCCCTCTGACTCACACTGAGGGAACGTCTTCTCAGCACGCAGACTGGCCATCTGAGAGAGGGAGGGGGAAAGGGGGGAGGAAGGAGAGAGGGAGGTTAGGGGGAAGATAATAAGAGATGGGAGGGAGGGAGAAAGAAAGAAAGAAAGGGAGAGGAGAGGAGAGGGGGGAAGAGGAGGGGCAGAGAGAAAAAGGGAAATGAGAAGAGATGATTGTCAGCCTTGCTAAACAAACGGACGATCAGACAGGCAGGTACTTTACACAGACAGTCAGGTACTCTACACAGACAGTCAGACAGGCAGGTACTCTACACAGACAGTCAAGCACACAAGAGAGACCAAACAGACAGGTAGACAGAGACAACAAACTGAACTAAGCTACTACAAGAAGGGGCTTATGCTCGCTCACAGACAGACAGACAGACAGACAGACAGACAGACAGACAGACAGACAGACAGAGACAGACAGACAGACAGACAGACAGACAGACAGACAGTCAGTCAGTCAGTCAGTCAGTCAGACAGGGAAACAGACAGACCGACATCTCACTAGACACACAAGTCTTCTTCTTTCTCTGTCTCACAGATCATCTTAACTAGAGAAAAGAGTCAAACAAACACAAACACACAAAGGAACAAGACAAGGAGGCAAGAACAAGAGTAGGGCCTGTCCGCTCATTAGGCAGGATTAGGCGACATTTTCTGAGCTAAACTGACCAAGAAGCACCTCCTGTTGGAGAGATGCATAGCTGTGGCGCTGCACCAACGTTCCATCCCAAAAATAATTTAACATAAGACATGTATCAGACATGTATCAGATATAGCATATGGTAGAAAGAGTAGGCTATGTGGCCTTTTCTGTAGCCTACTGGCTGGAGATAAAATGAATGACAATGTCATGAGATGGAAACATGTTTCTCCGATCGAATAGCCTAACCTAAATGGCGTCTAATCAGATAAAAATGTGCTGATATGTTAACAAACAACATATCCTAAAAACAAGACAGGTAAAATGGACAATATGGAATGGACAATCAGGCTACTCAGGAGTTTCATCCCGTGGGCTAAATTGTCATGATCAGTGGTTTCAAGTATGTATCCGTACATTATTTGACGAGCTGATCATATCGAAAAAGAAAATACTTTTGCATTTCCCGCTGTGTAAACACATTGCAAATAGGCTCAGGATAACTCCTCCTGATAAAAGTTGGGTAGCTGATATTCAGAGCTTAAATAGACAAATTGATTAGCCACAGAAATCAAGACTAATAAAGCCAGTGCAACAGCCTGTTTTAGAAACGGTGGGCCTAACACATGGATGGGGATTCATAAAATTCCATTGCGGCAGACATGGTAGGCGACCCCAGTAAGCATAGACCGATGCTGACGTCTTTTTTTGGTCCTGTCCAGACCGGCCTTCTTTTTTTGGTGATTTACAAACGGTAAGCCTACCACATAGATGGGCATCTGTCAGGCTCTGACAGCTCTAGGTTTTTGTTTTCTATGTGTTGTTTTGTGTTGGATCCCTAATTAGAGGCAGCTGCTTTGCATTGTCTCTTAATTAGGGATCCTACTTATGTTTGTAGGTTCCACACCCAAGGTGTGGTCCATTATCTCCATGTCAGTGAAGTAAGTGTGTTTCAGTTTATTATATCGTTGTTCTTTTTGCATAGTTCGTAATTGAGTGTATACTCTATTAAAGTAAAGCATGTGGAACTATTACTGCGCTGCGCCTTGGTCTCTCTTAACACCCAACCGTGATGGAGCCCGAAGGCAACCCCAAGACATTTTTTGGGGGGGGGGCTAGGGGGGTGGCCTGGTAGCGAGGAAGCGCCAGTACCACTTCCCATGTGGACTATGGTGAGGCCGAAGTACCAATAGGGCGCGCAGAGCAGGGAGGAAGAGGAGTATTTGGAGGAGTATTTTGGAGCTGTTCTGGAGGAAATTAGGGAGCTAGAGGACGAGGTAGAGAAGGAGATGACGGAGTGGCTCAGTCCGGGTCCGGTCGTCTGCTCCACTCCCATGCCAGAGCAGTCCGCTCCACCGGTGCCCAGTCCGGGCCCGGTCGGTCTGCCCCGCTCCATGGCCGGAGCCAGTCGCCACACTGGTGCCCAATCCGGGCTCGGTCATCAGGAGAAGGCCAGTGAGGAAGCTGTCTACGTCGCCGGGGACAGAACCGCCACCGACGAGTTAATTTTCCCTCCCTAAAACCCCCCCCACCATGTTTTGTGTTTATTTGTCTTGCGTTCGGGAGTCCGTGCCTTTGGGGGGGGGGTACTGTCAGGCTCTGGCCATAGAGAAGCCTTTTGCTTCTCTATGTAGCCTTGGTCAGAGTCTGGCAGCTCTAGGTTTTTGTTTTCTATGTGTTGTTTTGTGTTGGATCCCTAATTAGAGGCAGCTGCTTTGCATTGTCTCTTAATTAGGGATCCTACTTATGTTTGTAGGTTCCACACCCAAGGTGTGGTCCATTATCTCCATGTCAGTGAAGTAAGTGTGTTTCAGTTTATTATATCTTTGTTCTTTTTGCATAGTTCGTAATTGAGTGTATACTCTATTAAAGTAAAGCATGTGGAACTATTACTCTCTTAACACCCAACCGTGACAGCATCCCTACAATTACATTTCAGGCGACACTGTAGGCTATACTGTACCTCAGTAAGCACGGACTGGCGCCTTTTTTTGGTGCAGTTCAGACCGGCCTTGATTTCCACGCCAACAGACGTTGGTTTTTGGTCCAGTCCGGACCAAATCTGAACCAATCATAGGCGCTTATGTTTGGTTTAGATTTGGTGCGGTCTGGCCTTGATTTCAATGTCCACGGACATAGACTGGGTCCGGTCCAAAACACAGGAGTCTATAAATTATGTATTTTTAACTTTTAATTCATTCATAATCAAAAATGAACCTTATTTCACCTTTCATTCAGGATCTAAATTTAAGCTAACTTCAACTTCTAGAAAATATGTATTTTAGACGTCTTTCTAACGTCAGTTTTGCAGGGGGAGCATTTTTTTTGTCTTGCCTAGGGCAGCAGAACAGCCCGGACCAGCCATGAGAACAAGAGAATATTTATGGTAAGAAACGGCTGCTCCAATCGGTGGAGGACTTGTCCAAGCTTGGCTCCCTGTCTATCTGTCTTAGAAGATTATTAACAGCTCTTCGTATTGAGAGACTGATAAAGGATCTGCAGGGAAAGCAAGGCCCTGTATTTACTTTATTGTGCAGCTGTCACACACGCTCACCCACACATGCAACCACAGTTATACTGGCATGCACACACACCCACACCTGACACCAAATGAAAGAAGGTAGGCACTAGGCAGGTAAGTGTTAAACCACACACACACACAACCTTTCTCACTCTGTCACATTCTTCTCCTTCCTTACTGTACCTCCAGTGCCTGGAAGATGGCCCTGCGGTAGGATGTCAGCTTGGTATAAGAGGCCTGGTTGAAGAACTTGGGGAAAGCAGTGATGGAGTCCAGCTTGTCAGCAGACACCTGGAGGAAAGATGATGAGTGTAAGCCAGACAAGACATTAGCAGGTGGAGATATGGAGGCTTAAACGCTTATTCATTGCTTTACTGTAAAATAACCTCCGTATTCACATAGGGGTGGAATTCCAACACAAGTTAAGCAAATGGAATGGAATTCCCTTTTTTATGCCCTTTTCTCTCTATGCGTATTCTGACCTTGAACTTAAGCATGAGAATGGCATGTTATTCACCAGCTATTCGTTTGGGGTGGAGATAGAATAAATGAAGGTGTGGCGGAGGTATGTCTACAGATACTCCGTGTTCTGACCTTGACTTAATTCCCTAATAATTCCACCACCTGTACGCGCAAGGAAACTGCTAATAAGGTCTAGCGAACATACCAGTTCCAAGTGGAAAAAGCATCTACTTTATTTTTTCCTAAATAAGTCATAACTTGATAAGCACCATTGATAAGACCTAGGTAAATGAGTAATCCATAATGGAATTGTAAATATAAATGACACTTCTTTTAGATCTATTTTATCTTTAATTGCTGGAGACAAATGTGAAACCAGTCATATGGCAGCTAACTGAAGCATATCAACATATATACTTTCCCAAAGTAAAGTTTATGAAATGGTGTGCCATTATGCAGCATTTAACTTGTACAGTCTTTTAACTTGCAGGGATGGGCACTCTCGCATGTCTTAATTATTTCTATCATGCTAAATATTAGCCACTATCAGTATTGACCGTCAGTAAGCATAATAACCATGCATATTCAACTGCCAATTTACTATTAGTTACCTTCAGTTTGTATAGCCTACATTATCATTTAATGACATAGTTTTGTTTACCTTCATTTGCTTCCTCCGTAAACCGTTGTGAGGCCAGTTGGACGTACTGACAAATTCTCTAAAACGACGTTGGCAGCTTATGGTAGAGAAATTGACATTTCTGCAGTCAGCATGCCAATTTCACGCTTCTGTGGCATTGTGTTGTTCTACAAAACTGCACATTTTAAATTACAAGGTGCACCCGTGTAATGATCATGCTGTTTAATCAGCTTCTTGATATGCTACATCAGTCAGATGGATGGATTATATTGGCAAAGGAGAAATGCTCACTAACTGGAATGTAAACAAATTTGTGCACAACATTTTAGAGAAATCAGCTTTTTTTTGTGTATGGAACATTTCCGTGATTTTTTTATTTCAGCTCATGAAACATGGGACCAACACTTTACATGTTGGGTTTATATTTTTGTTCAGTGTAGATAGCTTTCCCTAATATTCTGAACCTGTCGACAGAATTCGAACTAAACAGTACACTGTAGTTAAAGGGATGTTATTGGAAACACTTATCGTTCTCTTATCTTTTTTTGCTAGAAAAAAATAGAAACGCTCCATCATATGTTGATGTTGGGGTGGTGCTGGAGATAAAGAATATGTCATTGAAAATCAAATTAATTTCCCTTTAAAAGAAAAATTTACTGAAAACCCTATTGAATGAAAACTCCACGAGAAAATCTGTTGCCTAGCAAGTGGGAGGGTTTTCAGCAGTTGAAGGAAATTTATTCTGAGCGAGCAGGGGCACATGCCCCCTCAGAATTGTCCTGTTTAAAACAACAACAAAAAATATATGTGTATATACTGTATATAATATATACTGTACAAAAAGGGCCAGAGCCGACTCTACTTTCTGAGGAGGCTCAGGTCCTTCAACGTGTGCAGTAAACTACTGCATACCTTCTACCAGTCTGTGGTGGCCAGTGCCATCTTTTTTGCAGTGGTGTGCTGGGGAGCAAACATTAAAGCCGGTGATGCTTCTCGGGTAAATAAGCTGATCAGGAAGGCTAGCTCTGTCCTGGGGATGAGCCTTGACACTCTAGAGGAGGTGGCGGAGAGACGGATCCTGGCCAAACTGCTGGCCATCATGGACAACGTCACCCACCCTCTGAATGCCATGGTTATGACGCAGAGGAGCACCTTCAGTCACAGACTGATCCCACCACGGTGTGCCAGAGAGCTTCACAATAACAGCACTTACAGTTGACCGGGGCAGCTCTAGCAGGGCAGAAATTTGACGAACTGACTCGTTGGAAAGGTGGAATCCTCTGATCAATATGATTCAATCACTATCTGATCAAGATATGTCGCATCTACACATGATATTAAAATGTATATCGTATCCATCCACTGTTTCTGCAGATTTCCTAGTCCCTCCCTGTATGCAATTTATTTGCATACAGATAATATTTATTTATTTTAAGACAATTATGATTTTTCAATGATTTTAGAAGCCAGTATAATGATGATTAATAGTTTGAACATCCAGATCTGTTTACACTTGATTGATATCCAGATACAATATGCGCCTGACTATCTCAAGAGGTGGTCAGGAAGATCGGGTCACAATGAGTCTTTTAATCATCTACACCGGTCAAAAAATGTGGGCAAAATCTGAATGTGGACAAGATCAGGACAAAGGACACATGTTAGCACCAGGTATAAACAGGGCTTTTATGAATGCTGGCCCTGGTAATACAGCAGACTTTATGACAGACTTATGATAACACACAAAATGTTTCTCTCATCGAAAACAATGATGGAGGGTTGTGGAACCCTCTTTTTCAATGCTCACCTCAGAGAACTTTCCGTCGCCAAACCACTGCAGCCACCTCATGCCATGCGTGGCCTGTCGTTTGCCCGTAGCGTGCCAGGTGACCACGATACCCGGCCACCAGGAGAACCCCTTGATCTTCCCCCACACTAGCTCCCCAATGCCGAAACCCTTGTTGTCCTGCAAGGGGAAGAGAGAAGAGGGGGGACTTTAGAGGGGTAAAAAGGTGCGTGTTTGTGAGAACTGGATTTGGAGTTTGAGACAGGGGGGGGTCATTGCTTCATTGGGACATGTCAGTGCATAGATACACTGCCAGGTGCACATGATCATAATGGATATAACACTGCTAGGGGACTGTGGGTTCCATTAGTCTTGCTGTGGATATGGGTTGGTCTCCAAACACCCATTACAAAGACTGTCTTACTATGAGAATGTGTTACACTTCATTTACTTCATGTGCCACTGACTAACTACACACCACACAGCTGTGTAGACCTGTGAGGTTCCAGACATCAAAGGATGCAGAGATGTACAAACACACACAGTCAGCCATGATCCACACATACATTCTCTCTGCAGGTGGACAAACAGAAGACGGGATGAGTGACTTCTATGATCTTCTCCCCTTCCTTTCTCTGTTTCACCTTCACTCCCTCTTCTATATTCACTTTTTTTCAATTTCTCCTCTCCCTTCTCTCTCCCCACCTCCCCCCTCACAGCTTCTTCTTCCTACCCTCTCCTTCCCACTCTCCTCTATCTCCCCTCCGTTACCTTGTACTCCGGCTGGCAGGCAATCTCTGTGGTCTGGGAGATCAGGGAGGTGGAGGTGCACCGGGCCGAGTCCTTAGAGTCCTGCTCCAGGAGCTCCGGGGAGAGGCCCTCAGGGACCACGGACACCAGGGGCACGGGGCCGACATTGCAGGCCAGGCTCTGTGGAGCGAGAGAAAGAGGGGAGGGGGACAGGGAGGCACAATGCATGAAACATTAGTTGGGATGTGTATTGTATTGCATTAGTCACTACAACCTGTCTAATTACAGTGTAAATACACAATGTTACCAAGTAACTGTTGAACCTCAATGTCTTTTTTTGTTTAATTTGGTCCCTATCCAGCTGATGTTCTCTGCTCTAACCAACCCTTGTTCTTAGCTCCATCAGTGTGTGTTCTCTTGACCCAAATGGAGTCCCACACCTACACAGCTAATCCAGACCAACACCTTGAAACCTACTCAGAGTTCTTTTCTTCTTCTGATTCAATTAAGATTCTCACTTGTAACTGAACCAAAGCAACTGACAGAGGGACAGATTGAGAGGGTAGGAGAGGGGGGAGAGAGAGAGACATTTTTGCTCCTAGACGTTTCCTCTTCACAATAACAGCACTTACAGTTGACCGGGGCAGCTGTAGCAGGGCAGAAAGTTGACGAACTGACTCGTTGGAAAGGTGGAATCCTCCTGAACAATATGATTAAATCACTATCTGATCATGATATGTAGCGTCTACACATGATATTAAAATGTATATTGTATCCATCCACTGTTTCTGCAGATTTCTTAGTCCCTCCCTGTATGCAATTTATTTGCATACAGATAATATTTATTTATTTATTTTAAGACAATTATTAAGGCAATGGTGCTACCTTTCAATGATTTTAGAAGCCAGTATAATGACGATTAATATAGTTTGAACATCCATATCTGTTTACACTTGATTGATATCCAGATACGACAAGAGGTGGTCAGGAAGATCTGATCACAATCAGATCACAATGCGTCTTTTAATCATCTACACCGGTCTAAAAATGTGGGCAAAATCAGAATGTGGACAAGATCAGGACAAATGACACATGTTAGCACCAGGTAAAAACAGGGCTTTTATGAATGCTGGCCCTGATAATACAGCAGACTTTATGACAGACTTATGATAACTGAACCAAAGCAACTGACAGAGGGACAGATTGAGAGGGTAGGAGAGGGGGGTGAGAGACAGAGACAGAGAGCGAGATAAAGAGAGTCAAATGTTGTCAGCGCCGTGACAAAGCGGAGACGGCAAGCACTTAATCAGGGACTTTTGAAATCACACAACGGACCGTAGACAATCATGTTTAACTGGCTCTCACTGCAAAGAAGAGACTTCAGAAAATAAACACTGAGGAAAAAGTGGTTGAGAGAGAAATAATCACCACAGCCTTTCAAACAAAGGCAGCACTTACGTTTTGTGTGTGTGTGTTATGTCTCCAATGACTTGGTTTGGTTTAGCTCTGTACCTACCTACTAATATCTCCTGTTTGAGCGGCATATCTCCTGTGTGTGTTTGTGTGTGTTTGACTGGTTGAGAGTTGGATGGTGTGTTTCTACAGGTGCTGACATGTCATGTCTCAGAGAACTGAGAGAAGACACAGAGAGCAATATGTACTGCCTTGTAAGGCTTTTGCCAAGGGTCAGATAGACTGCCAAAAGTATGACTACCTAGTCATGTCATCACTAATGGGATTGACACGGTATTTTTTAACGCCAAATAATGTCTCAGGTACAGTTGGAACAGAGTAAAACATTTATTAGGGGTGTCAAATTTGAAAAATGTAAATTGGTTAAATAAAATATTTGTGTTTTTTTGTAAATAATGAATAATGAATAATGAATTATAATATAAAAGATCAGAGCTGAATATTTTGACAGACTGGATACGATATGCCCAGGGGTGTATAGTGTATGTTCATTACGTTGTTGCATATTCAGTCTAGTCTGAATGCTGTGTGTCCTCACCAGAGGGCTGCTGTGGTGCTCCACCTTGCTCTGGCGTCCTCCTCCTCTCTGCTCGCGGCTACGTGGTTTGTTGTGAGGGGGCAGCAGACCGGCCTGGAAGATGGTCCTGGGAGGGGGTCTCTGTCTCAGGCCCAAGCCAGACTCCGAGGCCCCCACCCCTGCCACCTTGGCCTTCTGCTGTAGAAAAGACACAACATAACAACTCTTTCACTCAACCAATAGGGACCAGGTGACCAAGGTCCAGGCATACATAGAGTCAGAGTCGTGGTTAATAGGACAAACGTTTTAAAACGTTTTTTAACGGAACACAAGTCTGTGTTCTTATTGGACAATTTCAGGTATCCCCTCACGTTCCAAAACATTTCTACCAACTGAACACAACTCAGGTTTCAGCATTACTAGCCGTGCATGTCTTGGTTCTAGGATGCATAAGAAATGTGAGAAGAGGATAAGGTGTCTGGCTACGAGACAACATCATCACCGTTCAGGTTTGGTTGAGTGATGAGTGGGTATATCAAAGCCGAGTTGATACCAGCAATGATCTTTACAGTTAGAACCAGTTAGTCCTGCTGTCTGCCAGATAAGACAGCCAGTTATTTTGGTTTACGGGCCACAGATATGACAGTGTCTGGGGGAGAGAGCAGGAGCAGTGTGCATCTATCTATGTCAGGCAGGGGTTTTTCTTGCCAGTGAGTGTAATTTGCTCAATATTAGGAGTTGAGAAATAAAGTTGCCATTATTATAAAAAATAATAATTTGTTTATTATATTGTTGATAGCAATATTGCTAAAAACATTGAAATAAAAGTGCATGTATGTACACTACCGTATGTACACTACCGTTCAAAAGTTTGGGATCACTTAGAAATGTCCTTGTTTTTGAAAGAAAAGCTTTTTTTTTTTGTCCATTAAAATAACATTAAATTGATCAGATATACAGTGTAGACATTGTTAATGTTGTAAATGACTATTGTAGCTGGAAGGTGCCAACGCGCCATAGGAACACAGGAGTGATGGTTGCTGATAATGGGCCTCTGTACGCCTATGTAGATATTCCATTAAAAATAAGCCGTTTCCAGCTACAATAGTCATTTACAACATTAACAATGTCTACACTGTATTTCTGATCAATTTTATGTTATTTTAATGGACAAAAAAACAAGGATATTTCTAAGTGACCCCAAACTTTTGAACGGTAGTGTATGTACACTATGTGTGTGTGTGTCTATGTAGTGTGTGTGAGACTCACCTCACTGTAGGTAGAATCCCAGCTGCACTCCTCCTCCTCTGAGGACCTCTTCCTGGTTCTCTTTCTGCTGCCAGACAACTGATTCACATCTGAGTCTGGAGAGAGAGAGAGAGAGAGAGAGAGAGAGAGAGAGAGAGAGAGAGAGAGAGAGAGAGAGAGAGAGAGAGAGAGAGAGAGGAGAGAGAGAGAGAGAGAGAGAGAGAGAGAGAGAGAGGAGAGAGAGAGAGAGAGAGAGAGAGAGAGAGAGAGAGAGAGAGAGAGAGAGAGAGAGAGAGAGAGAGAGAGAGAGAGAGAGAGAGAGAGAGAGATACTTTATTATTTATTGATCCCTGAGGGGCAGGTGCAAAATGCCAGAATGAAAATACACAAAAGACAGATACACAATACTTGATACATAGAACGGCAGTATGAAAAAGTATAAAAATACAAAACGTCTGGAGTGCAAAAAGCTATAAAAAGACATTGCATAGTATGGGTGAATGGCTGAGAGGGGGGAGAGAAGGGGGGAGGAGACAAAGACAGAGAGGGGGGGGGGGGGGCAGAGAGAGAGGGGGGGGGAGAAGGGGGCAGAGAGAGAGAGAAAGGGGGAGGTGAAGGGGGAGGAGAGAGAGACATGGGAGACAAAGAAAGGATGGTGACTTAAGGAGTCCATATGCTTCCCAGACGAAACAGCTCGGAAGAGTTTGTGAATATACTATGATTACATTTTGTGAAGTTCGGAGCCAAAGTCTACGCCCCTTTGTCTGTGATTGGTCAACAGTAGGGATTCTTCAATTAAGTCTTTGTCATTCAATGAGAGACAACTTGTTTTTAGGCACCAAACATCTTACTTAGATGTAAAATTGCACGACTAAGATGGCTTCAACAAAAACGGCAAAATTAATGACAGATTTCTTGAGTTATCTTAGATTAATTTAGACTACTTTGAGAAAGTGTATACTGGTTACGGCGTCTCAAAATGGACAATCAGTACTATTGGTGCTTGTTTTCAAGTGAACGTCTTTTCGAACTGAAGCATGCTGACGCCTTTATGCAAACACAGGGTTCAGAGAGTGTGTGAGAATGTTGAGGGTCGAGAGGTGAGAGAATGATGTAACTTAACAAGGTCGGAAGGTGTGATGTGATAAAGAGGTCAAAGGCCTGAAGTCAACTGAAAGGGGTAAAAGCTTTCTGAGAATGTCCAGGTGGGTGTATGTGTGTGTTCCTGACCTGCTGGTGAGGCAGCATCTCCATTCTGCTTGGGGCTAAATGGGGAGGGCGGTTCTGCCAGGGTGAGCGGGCTGTTCTCATTGGTCATCTCCATGCTACTGTCGTCGGCTGCAGGCATGTCCCCATTCACCTCAGCCTGGGGACGACAGGAGAGGAGCTATAAACACACAGCACTCAACAACACTATGGAAAACAGTAGCAATGGTCATCGAAATTTGTATTAAAAAAAACAACCTTTATTTAACTAGGCAAGTCAGTTAAGAACAGATTCTTATTAACAATGACGGCCTACACGGCCAAACTCGGACGACGCAGGCCAATTGAGACTCCCAATCATGGCCGGGTGTGATACAGTCTGGATTTGAACCAGGTTGTCTGTCTTAGACCACTGCACCACTTGGGAGCCCAGCTAATAAATACAACAGATGGACAATGGATTAAAATACTCCAAACTTTTAGAATTTTTATAATCCATCAGATATTGACTGAATTGTAGCACATAAAACATTTTACTGACATGGACAAATAATGAGGGATTTTGGTGGGAAGGTATTCAATTTATTGTCAAACATTACCTTTGTTATCTTAGAATGCACTCATATATAAATGTTTGTATTGTTTCAGGTATATAGTGTGTTAATTTAAAGAAAATTATATGTGCCAAATTTGCATAAATACACAGGGTATATTTGCATATATGACTAAATGAACTGTGGAACAGGGCTGCAACCACCAAACACTTGCTCTGTCTACCCTACCTGCACTCACCTGTGCTGTCTAGACTGCCTCATTAACTACTGTTGTCACGTCTTTGCATAATTCAACAAGTATGTCAATAGAAGGATACGCTCAGATTAAAAATCAACACACTTGGTTATAGATTACAACTACCTACAGTTAAAGTCGGAAGTTTACATACACCTTAGCCAAATACATTTAAACTCAATTTTTCACAATTCCTGATACTTAATCCTAGTTAACTTTTTGGGTAGCCTTCCACAAGCTTCCCACAATAGGTTGGGTGAATTTTGGCCCATTCCTCCTGACAGAACTGGTGTAACTGAGTCAGGTTTGTAGGCCTCCTTGCTCGCACACGCCTTTTCATAATTCCAGACATTTAATCCTAGTAAAAAGTCCGTCTTAGGTCAGTTAGGAACACCACTTTAGTTAAATAATGTGAAATGTCAGAATAATATTAGAGAGAATGATTTATTTAAGCTTTTATTACTTTCATCACATTCCCAGTGGGACAGAAGTTTACAAACACTCAATTAGTATTTGGCAGCATTGCCTTTAAATTGTTTAACTTGGGTCAAATGTTTCGGGTAGCCTTCCACAAGCTTCCCACAATAAGTTGGGTGAATTTTGGCCCATTCCTCCTGACAGAACTGGTGTAACTGAGTCAGGTTTGTAGGCCTCCTTGCTCGCACAAGCTTTTCAGTTCTGTCCACAAAAAATCAGGGTTTTGTGATGGGCACTCCAATACCTTGACTTTGTTGTCAATAAGCCACAACTTTGGAAGTATGCTTGGGGTCATTGTCCATTTGGAAGACCCATTTGCGACCAAGCTTTAACTTCTTGACTGATGTCTTGAGATGTTGCTTCAATATATCCAGTTCTATTTTTGTTTCATCAGACCAGAGGACATTTCTCCAAAAAGTACGATCTTTGTCCCTATGTGCAGTTGCAAACCGTAGTCTGGCTTTTTTATGGCGGTTTTGGAGCAGTGGCTTCTTCCTTACTGAGCGGCCTTTCAGGTTATGTTGATATAGGACTAGTTTTACTGTGGATATAGATACTTTTGTACCTGTTTCATCCAGCATCTTCACAAGGTCCTTTGCTGTTGTTCTGGGATTGATTTGCACTTTTCGCACCAAAGTACGTTAATCTCTAGGAGACAGAACGCGTCTCCTTCCTGAGCGGTATGAGGGCTGCGTGGTCCCATGGTGTTTATACTTGCGTACTATTGTTTGTACAGATGAACGTGGTGCCTTCCAATTCCTCCCAAGGATGAACCAGACTTGTGGAGATCTACAATTTTTTTTCCAAAGGTGTTGGCTGATTTCTCCATGATGTCGAGCAAAGAGGCACTGAGTTTGAAGCTAAGCCTCGAAATACATCCACAGGTACACCTCCAATTGACTCAAATGATGTCAATTAGCCTATCAGAAGCTTCTAAAGCCATTTTCTGGAATTTTCCAAGCTGTTTAAAGGCACAGTCAACTTAGTGTATGTAAACTTCTGACCCACTGGAATTGTGATATAGTGAAATATAAGTGAAATAATCTGTCTGTAAATAATTGTTGGAAGAATTACTTGTGTCATGCACAAAGTAGATGTCCTAACGGACTTGCCAAAACTATAGTTTGTTAACATGAAATCTGTGGAGTGGTTGAAAAATGAGTTTTAATGACTTCAACCTAAGTGTATGTAAACTTCCGACTTCAACAGTATACATACTTCACATTGTTTGTGAGATCAGACATAGTATCACTATAATCCAAGTGTTCATTTTAGGAAGTTGCTTACATTTCAACGCATATCATTTGTAAACATTTCACCTGTACTAAATCAATATTTTGTTCAATTGCACAAAAAATGAACACCCATCAAAATAAAGTTATATTTCTTCTCTTTCTTGAGATTTGTGTCGAGATGGTGCGTTAAATCCCAGACGAAGCTTTAGCGTTCTTATAGATAGAACGGAAAGACAATGTATTCCATTGAGCCCTTATGTCACATGCGGGTGCACACACAGACCAAGACGCAGCGCAGGGATAGTAGTTCGACATTGATTTTTATTTATTTACTATGTATAATAATAATTCAATGAACGAACTACAACAATCAAACAAACACGAAAGACAAAACGTCACGTTCCCCGAAACAAACACGAAATGAACGGACGTAAAAAAGGCACACCTACTTTCACCGTGACTGCGAAATACATCGACAACGACCCACACCAGAGTGGACAGACAAACATATATAGGATCCCTAATTAGAGACAATGCGGTGCAGCTGCCTCTAATTAGGGATCCAACCCAAAACCCACACAGAAACAGAACAGAAAGACACTGTCAGACTCTGACCATAGCTACATGTAGAAGCATATAGGCTTCTCTATGGCCAGAGCCTGACAGTACCCCCCCCACAAGGCGCGGACTCCCGGACGCCAAAAAAAACCACACAAATACAAGGGGGGTTAATAGTGAGGGAAGATTAGTCCATCGGGGGCGGCTCTGGCTCCGGCGAAGTGGACAGTTTTCTCCCATGCCCTTTCTTTATAACCGGGCCCGGACTGGGTACCGGTGGGGTAAATGGCTCCGGCCATGGAGCGGGGAAAACAACCGGTCCCGGACTGGGCACCGGTGGGGCAAACGGCTCCGGCCATGGAGCTGGGCAATCAGCCGGACCCGGACTGGGCACCGGTGGGGTAAACGGCTCTGGCCATGGAGCGGGGAAAACAACCGGTCCCGGACTGGGCACTGGTGGGGCAAACGGCTCCGGCCATGGAGCGGGGAAAACAACCGGGCCTGGACTGGGCACCGGTGGGGCAACCGGCTCCGGCCATGGAGCTGGGAAAACAACCAGGCCTGGACTGGGCACCGGTGGGGCGGACTGCTCAGGCTCTGGAGCGGAGCAGACGGCTGAACCCGGACTGGGTACCGGTGGAGCGGACTGCTCTGGCACTGGAGCGGAGCAGACGGCTGGACCCGGATTGGGTACCGGTGGAGCGGACTGCTCTGGCTCAGGAGCGGAGCAGACGGCTGAACCCGGACTGGGCACCGGTGGAGCGGACTGCTCAGGCTCAGGAGCGGGGCAGACGGCTGGACCCGGATTGGGCACCGGTGGAGCGGACTGCTCAGGCTCAGGAGCGGGGCAGACGGCTGGACCCGGATTGGGCACCGGGGGGGTGGACTGCTCTGGCTCAGGAGCGGAGCAGACGGCTGAACCCGGACTGGGTACCGGTGGAGCGGACTGCTCTGGCACTGGGGCGGAGCAGACGGCTGAACCCGGACTGGGTACCGGTGGAGCGGACTGCTCTGGCACTGGAGCGGAGGAGACGGTGGGAGGTTCTGGGCTGCGGACCTTCGCTGTAGGCTTCGGGCTACGGACCTCCGCTGGAGGTTCCGGGCTGCGGACCTTTGCTGGAGGTTGCGGGCTGCGGACCTTCGCTGGAGGTTGCGGGCTGCGGACCTTTGCTGGAGGTTCCGGGCTGCGGACCTTCGCTGGAGGTTGCGGGCTGCGGACCTTCGCTGGAGGTTGCGGGCTGCGGACGTTCGCTGGAGCGAAAATGAACTTTCAAGATACTTAGAGTCAGTCAGTGTAGAGAGTGATACAGATCCTCTGAAGTGGTGGAAGGAATATGGCATTTTCTTTACAGCACTGGGCCACCTGGCAAAGAAGTATCTTTGTATCTTTGAGTCTGTTGATAGGCTACTGTTCCTTGACCAAAACCTGTGAGAACTACAGAGCTACACACAAGGAAAGGTTTTGTCGTTTGTTGAAGTGTTCAGATCAGTAGGAAACTAAACTACTTTCTCAGAGCAAGTAGTCCAGTTTTATATTTTATGTTTACATATTCATTGTTATTTGCACAGAGATATAGTTTGTTAAACAGGAAACGAAAACCTGTACTTTGCACTCTTTTTTGTTCTGTCTTCGATATGTTAAATAACGGAAAAGGTATATGATATGTGCACATTTCTATTTGATATATTTTATAAAGATTTTTTATTTACATTTGATATTTGCAAAGCTGTGTATTTTGTTCAGCAGGAAATGAATACTAGCAGGAATACTTTTTTTTTCAACTGAAGGAGTATTGTCAGAGATGGGACTATTTTTGTTTTATATATTTAAGTAATTCTTCATTTACATTTTGATATTAGTATGTGTATTCTCAAACAGGAAGAGGAACCCTGTATTTGCACATCATTCTGATCAATGTCTTTTTAAATAAAGGTGTTTGTGACATCTCACATGTAGTTGGCTTACAACTGAGCATTTAACCCACATAAACAATATCGAGATATATATCGTATATCGCCATTCAGCCCAAAAATATTGAGATATGACATTTGGTCCATATCGTCCAGCCCTAGAGAAAACTTTCCACTAGATGTTGGAACATTGCTGCAGGGACTTGCTTCCATTCGGCCACAACAGCATTAGTGAGGTGGGCAGTCGGCGTTCCAATTCATCCCAAAGGTGTTCGATGGGGTTCAGGTCAGAGCTCTGTGCAGGCCAGTCAAGTTCTTCCACACCGATCTCAACAAACTATTTCTGTATGGACCTCGCTTTGTGCACGGGGGCATTGTCCTGCTGAAGCAGGAAAGGGCCTTCCCCAAACTGTTGCCACAAAGTTGAAATCACAGAATCGTCTACAATGTAATTGTATGCTGTAGCGTTAAGATTTCCCTTCACTGGAACTAAGGGGCCAAGAACGAATCATGAAGAACAGCCCCAGAATATGATTCCTCTTCCACCAAACTTTACAGTTGGCACTATGCATTGGGGCAGGTAGCGTTCTCCTGGCATCCGCCAAACCCAGATTTGTCAGTCGGACTGCCACATGGTGAAGCGTGATTCATCACTCTAGAGAACGTGTTTCCACTGCTCCAGAGTCCAAAGACGGCGAGCTTTACACCACTCCAGCCAACGCTTGGCATTGTACATGGTGAAGGTCAATGAGCTCTTTAGTACGGACCATTCTACTGCCAATGTTTGTCTATGGAGATCGCATGGCTGTGTACTCGATTTTATACACCTGTCAGCAATGAGTCTAGCTGAAATAGCCAAATCCACTAATTTGAAGGAGTGTCCACATACTTTTGTATATATAGTGTAGCTCAGTATTTGTTTTATTTATTTCATACAGTCTTTTTTGCTCATCTTGATCAATGATGCCAATAATTACGGACCTGACTGTAGATATACAGATTATAGAATGGACTGAGAAGAGTGAAAGCATCTATCCTACATCTTTAGATTGTCACACCTCAGTTTCAATGACAGGGAACACAGGGCTAGAATGGAAGGAGGGTGAGAGAGGAGGAAGGAAGGAGGGTGAGAAAGGAGGAAGGAAGGAGGGTTAGAGAGGAGGGAGGGAGGAGGGTGGGAGAGGTGGAACAAGGGGTAAGGGAGAGAGCGAAAGCCCTTGGCCTTGGGAACAATGTAGGCAGCTGTGGGATATCAGAAATCTTTCTCTGGAATGCCAGACTGAGACACGGTACACTTCCCGCCACAGCTGTCCTCCAGTGGCACAGTCACTTACCAAAGCTAAAGCAGCCAGCCAGCAGACACAGGCCAAGACAGAACCCAACCTTGGCCAAGCTAGCACAGAGCACAGCAGCACAGCAGAGCTGAGCACAGTTCAATGCCATACCTAGGGCCCTATAAAATCTGTGTTGAGGAAAACGTGGATGGAGTCACAAAATCCAGACATAAAAACGGAATTAAACAATACAATTTGTTTTATTGAACTTTAGTAGGAAATCAGCTAAATGTATTAAACTTAATCAATTGGGTGCACACTGCCTGCCCTCCAGGACACCTACAACACCAGGTGTTGCAGGAAGGCCAAGAAGATCATCAAGGACGGACTGTACTCCCCACTTCCATCACTCAGACGCGTGTCGTACATGCATCATGGCTAAAACTAACAGACTGGCCAATAGCTTCTACCCCCAGACCATCAGGCTGCTGAATAGCCACCACTAGTCTGCTACTCCCCCCCTCAACTGACAATTACCCTGCCCACCCACCAATGGACATTTATATTTATCAGTGTCACAGTTGTAAACATGTACAGTTGAAGTCGGAAGTTTACATACACCTTAGCCAAATACATTTAAACTCAATTTTTCACAATTCCTGATACTTAATCCTAGTTAACTTTTTGGGTAGCCTTCCACAAGCTTCCCACAATAAGTTGGGTGAATTTTGGCCCATTCCTCCTGACAGAACTGGTGTAACTGAGTCAGGTTTGTAGGCCTCCTTGCTAGCACACGCCTTTTCAGTTCTGCCCACATATTTTCTGTAGGATTGAGGTCAGGGCTTTGTGATGGCCACTCCAATACCTTGACTTTGTTGTCCTTAAGCCATTTTGCCACAACTTTGGAAGTATGCTCTGGGTCATTGTCCATTTGGAAGACCCATTTGCAACCAAGCTTTAACTTCCTGACTGATGTCTTGAGATGCTGCTTCAATATATCCACATGCTTCACGGTTGGATTGGCGTTCTTCGGCTTGCAAGCCTCCCCCTTTTTCCTCCAAACATAACGATGTTTGCTTAATTTTTGCTTTTTTGTTTTGCTTCATCAGACCAGAGGACATTTCTCCAAAAAGTACAAACTTTGTGCAGTTGCAAACCGTAGTCTGGCTTTTTTATGGCGGTTTTGGAGCAGTGGCTTCTTCACAAGGTCCTTTGCTGTTGTTCTGGGATTGATTTTCACTTTTCGCACCAAAGTACGTTCATGGTTGAAAAATGAGTTTTAATGACTTCAAGAGTATTGTAAACTTCTGACCTCAACTGTATATATTATATATTTTTTATTTTATTGTTTCATTCACACCTGCACTGTTGGAGCTCGGAGCTTAATCATTTCTTTGTACACTGCAACTACATCTGTGCATGTGACTAAATACCAAAATATAATCTAATCTAACATTCATTCATTTGCTTAGTTAATCATAAAACATGAACAAAATGCATCAGTGATTTGTATTTTCCTGCAACTTTCTGAAAGGGCACAAGAATGCGCCTCTCAGTGTGTGCTGTGTGGCACGCCTAACCATCTGCTGGTAGATGGAAAGGCTTTCCCAAAAACTATAAGGTAGCCTGGCAGAATGATATCATGATTATTTGCATAAATCCAGTAGCCATTTGTTTTGCAAACTCTGCAATCACATGAGCGCACACTTGCATTGAAGGGTAACTACACTATTGTAAATCGCATTTCATTTCGCATTTACACACAGGCAGCACAGCACAGTATAACATAGTAAGGCACGGCACAGTACAGTACAGCCAATGCACTCAATGCACCCTGGATACAGGGATAATTAAGCCATACAGGGGGCAGAGGTAGAGAGAGAGAATTAAATAGAAAGAAAGAGGAGAGAGAGACAGAGTGAGTGAGAGAAAGAGACTGACAGACAAGAGAGAGAGAGAGAGAGAGAGAGAGAGAGAGAGAGAGAGAGAGAGAGAGAGAGAGAGAGAGAGAGAGAGAGAGAGAGAGAGAGAGAGAGAGAGAGAGAGAGAGAGAGAGAGAGAGAGAGAGAGAGATAGATAGATAGATAGATAGATAGATAGATAGATAGATAGATAGATAGATAGATAGATAGATAGATAGATAGATAGATAGATAGATAGATAGATAGATAGATAGATAGATAGATAGATAGATAGATAGATAGATAGATAGATAGATAGATAGTGACACATCCAGGTCGGGAGGTCAGCGCCAGAGTTTCTCTCATTAGTGAGATTAGACCTGCGAGAGCCGCCTTCTCCCAAACCAGGACACCCCTCTGTGCGTTTGATACCCCCGCACCCCTCCTCCCCACATCTGGCTAGGAGAGTGTGCAGCTAAGCGAACATCTCTGTGCAGACGACTAAGGAAACATATCGGTGTCTGACATAAGACAATGCATGCATAGATTAGTTCAAAGTGTGTTGACAGATTGCGGAGCAACACCTTTGGTTGATATGCCTGTCTGTCTGTCTCCAGAGAGAGTGGGGGGGGCTCTGGTCCAAAGCCCCAAGCTAAAGATGCCCAGACAAGGCTCAGTCACAGCCTCTGCTTTTGTAAAAGGAGAAAAAGTGTCAGTGGAAACTAAAGGGTGGGGCTAAGACCAGGTGGCTAGATGCCCTTTCAGCATCTCTGCTTCCCAGCCTCTTGATCTGCTTTCTGGGTTGGAGACAGAGAGGGGAAGGAAAATAGATGTTAGGAAGGAATAGGCTGAGTCGGAGAGAGAGATAGGCCCTTTCAATGGACCCACACCTGGCCTACAGTACTACACACACAGCATTGCATTACAAGCATATACACATTTTCAGACACATTTACAACATAAGTCACTGGCTTGCCATGTAAAGGTGATTAGCCGACGTCAGTTAATCTCAATCTCACAGTCTAGACTCACTCCACTGGCTATGCACAAAGGCACTAAGATAAGAGCGTTACAGAGAACCATAAAGGTGAAGTTTGTGAACAGATATAACTGTGAATACAACATGTCTGTGCTTTAACTGCTTTCGATAGAACAAGCTCTGGGATCACAGATTGACATAGTTGAGAATCAGATTGCAAGGCAGACCTAGAAATGATAAAAACTCCCATTGGAAAAGCATGTAGAAATCCAAGAGAGAGAGAAAAAAATCCAAGAGAGAGAGCACCAGACACAGTCCCACAGCCAACACTACACTACCACGCTGCTCGAACACAGACAGACACCACAGAAGAGAACTTACTACATTTATTATGATATGCAGATGTATCTAGATATTGCCCATAACAACATTTTTCAACATAGCCATAATTGTCTTATGAGTCTTCAACACATACTCAAGTAACTGTATTATTACATAACCATTTTGACTTTTCCAGTTAATCAAAGTAACTAATGGTATAATCCAGGACTGATGACCAAAACCTAACTTGCAAAGGATGCTACTGAGGCTGCCTAGAAGTCATATTTTTCTACTCAGAAAGATTGTCCTACTGAACGGAAAAAAAGGGATTTGAGAGCAAAACCAATCCAACCGAAACTATCACAGTCACAATGTATTATGATCCAGTTTTGTGCGAGATCGTTAGTGGTGGAACCAGAAGGAGTGTTATCTGAGCAGTTAGAAACTATAAGAATCTCAAAAACCACCTGTTGATGGAATTGCACCGTCGCCTGAGAAAAACGCTTTGGAGAGTGAAAACACAACATTTGCTGAGAAGTACCAAGCACTGCAGTTCCTCTATAGAGGACATGAATGTGTAGACAGGTAACAACAAATTAGTAATACAGCAACATCATGACATAGGAATGGGTGGAACAAACAGCCACATGAAGTTCACACTAGAGACCAAGACTCTTTTCTTGGTTGAGAAATGAAACCAAAAGACAGCACTAGCGGGTGTTAATTTGGAACATAAAGAGCATACTGTGATTATGGATCTTACCACACACACACACACACACACACACACACACACACACTCCCCCCCCCCCCTCCCCCTCTCTCTCTAAAGAGGCAGCTGCCCTGGCTGCTCCATGAAAGGCTATGAAACGTCCAGGCCAGATGTACTGTGAGAAGTTGCCAGTTTGCTCTCTAAGGCCAAATGATTATGCACATTCAGCCTGGGAGACACACAGGCAGGCCAGTTGAGTGAGGGAGGGAGCTGAGGCCTGAGGCTTCTGGCAAACACAGGAGGGGGGGGCAGACACTAAAGCCAGGGAGATAATTTACTATGCCAGGCAGATGAGTTACTATGATATGAAGGGTGGGTTGACAATGTCATGACAATGTGTGCGCATCTCGGAGCTGCCACATGGTAAATCGTAGATGGCTCCTTTCAGCTAGTTTTGTTCATGTCTTATTTTGAGGTGTTTTGACCGATATGTCACGTCTACGCTAATATGGCTCAAATTCGCCTAACTAGGTAACTAACCAACAACTGTAGTGATGTATTTGAGACACAACAAATGCTTATTGTGCATTTATGTTTTCAATAAACATTTGGAGACAATATATAGTATCGTATTACAGTACTCAGAATGGTGGTGTGCAAAAACCTAGTGGAAAACAGTGTGAACAGTGGAGATTTGGTCACTTTGTTGACAATAGTAGGAATGTGACCTGTCCTGACATGTTCTGAGCACCATCAGAAGACCTAAGCCACTTTCTCCCCTCCCCACTACTTACTGTTGCCGTCATCTTGTCACTCTCCACCATGATGGCTGAAGAATACTTATTGGATGGCATTACTCTTGCAGTTATTATCTTCAAGGATTGTTATTTTGTTTCTTTTCTAACCTAGAAGTTAACCAAAGAAAACAATGTAGCAGTTAGGAGAGTGCACACAACAGTACATTTAAACATGCATTATTTCACACACAAAAAAACACTTTTAATTTACATACATTTCCCATACTTCCCTCTCTTACAAGTTAACAAACTAAACAGAGAGAGAATCTTGAGTCCAATACAAATAAAGTAGACTCCTTTGGGGAGTCCTGGATCTACTTCAGTACAGTCTGCTCTTATCCAAATGATGCTCTTCCACATTGGAAGAAAATGGGGAAGAAAGAGTGTAGCTGAACACACTGAGGAAATAAGTTCCAACTTAAAAAATACTTTTCCCAGAGGTATTCATTATCAAATCACCGTAATCACACAGAATCACTAGCTAAGTGACCACCTGACTATGTTTACTATAGTATTATAGTATTACTATAATCCACCAATACTACATTTCTGACATGCACAGATTCTACTCAAACGCCCACCACAAAAGTTAGTTCTCATGCTTCAAAAATAAGCTTTAACCTCATTGTCTTTATGCAACAGGCTTGAGACTAAAATCAGAGCACCAGAGAAGTGGGAGATTGAGGTAGCTACAGGTATATGCATGAAAAACAATCAAAAGACGGGAAAGAGTTGGTAACAAAATCACCACCAAAATGAGCTCTGAACGCTAATTTACAGGTAAAAATAAATGTATGTAAACACACATTCTCTAAAACAACGTCATTTTAGAGAATTTGGAAATACGTCAAACCGGCATCACAAACGCAGACCACATGTAACCACCCCAGCCCAGGACCTCCACATCCGGTTTCTTCACGTGCAATATCGTCTGAGAGATGGAACTGAGGAGTATTTCTGTCTGTAATAAAGCCCTTTTGTGGGGAAAAACTAATTCTGATTGGCTGAGCCTGGCTCCCCACATGGCTCCACCCCTGCCCAGTCATGAAATCCATAGATTAGGGCCTAATGAATTTATTTCAATTTGTTTCAAGTAATATACACAACTGAAATATTGTATTATTTTATAGTCATTTCTATTTTTTTCAGATGGATTTCTACCCAATGTGGACCTGTTAAAAAAGCTCTCAAATGTTTTTTTATAATCGAACCTGTAAGGTTTATGTTCAGAGAGGTTTCTGGAAACCTTTATGATTTTCAGGTTTGGTGTCCAGAGACCTCTCTGGAAATCTCTATGTTTCAGTTTTGGAATTGGTCCCCAATTAGAGGCAGCTGCGCCGCATTGCCTCTAATTGGGGAGCCGATTTATGTTCAGCATTCCCACATGTGTTTGTGGGTTTTTGTGTGTGTTCCTTTTTGTTTCACACCGGTTCTTGGTCGCTGTCTCTACTTTGTTTGGTTTGTGGATTTACTTTATGGGAATACATTTTTTTCAACACAGCTCTGCGCTGCGGGTCCTGTCTCATAGTGACCGTGACAGAACCAAATCTGAACTAACCTCAATTTTCTTAACACTCCTATAGGACTACATTAAAATGCAATCAAAATGCAAATAATACAGTAAAAATATATATATATATATATATCAGTGGTTGTTGTCTTATCTCGAATGCCCACTGGAGTTTATAGTTTACCCGCCTTTTTTTTTACCACTACATCACTGGATACAGGACAATGGGCTCCTAATGAGGCTGGGAGCAGACCAGACATGTCCATACACTTCCCCGGGGTAAACAAACACAGAGGCCGGGAAGGACCTAACAGGTCAACAGTATTGTCAAACATGCCTCTGCAGAGAGAGAGAGAGAGAGAGAGAGAGAGGAATTTTTCTCACAGGATAGTGATTTGACCCTCCTGTAGGGCGATGAACAAGATATATCAGATAAGGCTGGTTGGTGCCTCGTGATCAGGCGGTTACCGATTCAAATCGTGTGTTGGGGCACTGCTGTCGTTGTGTTTGAGAGATAAATTCAGAGAGATAATTTCAGCCACTGACTGAATGTTATTATCAATGGGAGGGGCACAACAGTCAGCCCTGCAGCACCCCATAAAAAAACAGAAGAGAAGTATCCCATACAGCGTATTATGCAACACCTACATGGCCATTTGAATTAATATTGTAGGCATTAAAAGAAGAACCTAAGCCCATACGCAAGACCAGAAAGCAGCCAGGGCCACAGGTGCATCCTGCAAACTATGGGACACCCATGCACGCTCTCTCTCTCTTTCTCTCTCTCACACACGCACACCCACACACACACAAACACACAGCCAGGAAAAGCCAGGGAGTCATAATGATCCTCTCCACAGTCTGAGTGGTAAATGACTCAAGATTATTCTCTGAGTATATATCTTTTCAACAACCTTTCAAACCTGTTTTTACTGCTTCTTTAGAAACACACAGAAATGTAAGGCCACAATGTGAAGTTAACACTTGACAAATGCCATGGCGACTGAGAGGGTGAAGGTAGGAGGTGGAGGGGAGAGTGTGTGTGTGTGGGGGGGCAATAAGGGGCCGCATCAAAGTTCTTTCAGCAGCCTGAATGTCAGAGATTAGGAGCTACAACTTGAAAGGGTTTTTTTTTTTTTACCCACAGGGGGTGTCACCGCTAACCACCAATACAATTCTGCAGCCTACCTTTTAATTGACTATTCATAAATTCTGTGTGCAAGAAACTGTGAGCCTATTTGTTATATTTGTAACCTCCAAATGGTTCAAATTGGGGCAGAGATACAGTATAGGCCTCTGTAGACACATGGAACAGAAAGAGCTGTAACGTAATCACAACAGCCCTCGCAAGAGTGCATATGGACACTCAACTACAATCAGCCTGTCTAAAATATTGGTTACAACTCCATATGGAGATATTCAGCATGCTGGTTTGATGGTCTTCTGTACAAGTGAATTGGATGAAGGGTTCAAGAATGTATCCTCATGGTGAGGCAAATATGGATGTTTGTGGATGTTTTAAAATGAGTGTGTTCACACGTGTGCGTGCAGCGCATATGAGGGGTCAGAAGAAGCCACTGTCCATGGCTCATGCCATTCCTCGCCCCTAAGCACAACCAACCTATAGTTCTCGAGAGATTAACAACAAAGCCATGGCAAATAGTTTTAGTTCTTAATTATAAAGAGTATCCATGTGTTAGGGGTTAAAATGTATGCATCTCTTGAGAAGGCCCAAAACGGGTTCACACGGTGCGGTGTCGGCTACAATCAAATACGCCAATTATCCTATTACTCTCGCGCTGATGCGTGTGCACTCTCAAAGAATAAAGACCCAACTTCAAAGACTCTGCAAACGTGATATAAAAATCCACGCAGGTGCACTACAGTTTACGAATTCTGTAACACTCAAACAACAAGGCTAGGGTTATAGGCCTATAATATCATATTTCAGCATTAAAATGTAGGCCTACTAAATACAATGATTATGAAGGCACATAGGCTTACAGAAAACAATTATTCCAAATGAACCATAAGAAAATGACTAAACTCTCTCGCTCTGTCTCTCTATTTCTCTCTGGCACGGCATGAAGTAGGAAACATGCGCTTGCTTGTATGAAATACGACGCAATCGAACTTGCAATTATTTTGAGGAAATTGTGCCAATGCCACAAGAATCTAACACTTCGTCAGCCAAGTTCAACCAACTTTTAAATAAACGTCAAAGACACGTTAAAAATAAATCACCGCCTGGCTACAAACTACTTGTTAGATTCCACTCGCAACGTTTGTAGCCAACTGTACAGGGTACTAAGTGCGCAACGCAGATTAACTCGATGAATTTAAACTGCAATATTAAACATTCCCATACAGAAAATATAACGACTTTATTTCACAGTAAATAGCCCTATATTTGCCATGTGTGAGGATATGTTGGATATTTTCCCTTCCTCCTTGTCTCCAATGTACATAATCATTCAAAACGCGCGACCTTGTTGCACCAATTACATTGAAATGTAGCATGTCTTTAAGCAAAAAAAGCTTAAATTAAGTTGACTCCCTATCGAACAAATGATTGTAAAAGTAAGAAAGTTGTCAAACCTCATGCAGGACTTCGTATTGTTTCAAGTGGCATGCTGTAGTGTAAAGTGATCGCCTGAGTGCTGTTTTGCAGAGAACACAGTCTAGCCTACTTGAACACTTATCATGAGAAGGGCAACTGTACAAAAAATTACCTGTTGCAGAGGTTGTCATTCGGAAAGAAAGAGGGGGAAGTTGTAATGTATTGGTCCTCTCTCACTGCTTGCTTACACTCTACCTACCTCAACCTACCCACGCCTTTTTTACCCTGGGGGGGCAAATATCTAAGGCGAGTTCTTTACTCCCCAAGCTTGCCTGCTGCGAACTTTTTTCTTCTTTTGTTTTGCTACAGTATTCAGGCGTAACTTTTCCCGGGTCTCGAATCACCTTGTAGGTAAATTGAAAATATATTTACCTTTTCCAGTATTAACCCTTAATAGACCTGCATTGCATTATACACCATTTATAAACCGTTCCGCCAATGGTCTAGTAGTACCCCACTAGTCCTTAGGAGAGTGCGTGTACGTGTAACCTAATGTCCACAATAACAATATATACAAACATTTGAAGTTGTCACTGAAAAAGGATTGCCAATTATATTAATTTACTGAAGTCTTATTAAATCAATTGGTATAATAACAAATACATAATCATAACTGTGCCCATTTAGTTTCTATCACACATTTGTCTTACATTTTTCTATGTTTTGTATTGTAGCCTATGTAAATGGTCTTTGTTCATCCTACCTGCAAACTAAACTTGAATTTGAACTTGATTATTGATAGAGTTGCAAAGGGAGGGTATATTACTGGCAACTTTTGAAGATTACAAATAAACTACCAGCATTTTGGTAACTTTCAAGGGTTTTATGTAATTTATGACAAGACGTCTAGTGGCCTTTTTGGTTATAGTATAAATCCTAACAAGAAATCACGTGAGCTCATATATATTTAATATGACTGATTAATGGCCATGCCATGTGGTAAATTGTAGCAGTGAAGATTGAACAATGTGCGATATACTGTAGGTGAGGCATGTCATACTTCAGTGGAATGGAACTATTGGCACAAATGTAACAATGCATTAACTAATAAACCATAAAATGCTTATTTAGAACAGAAAGATTAAATAATATGCAATACAAGACAGCAAAGCAGATGGTATAATTTCATTGTAATTAGGGCGCCATTTTTAATAAGGCCAAATCTGCTACAATAGGGCTACGCGCAGAGAGGAAGAGGCAAAGCGAGAGGGTCCACTCCCGTTCAAATCTGTCCGCGCAGGAATCCAGTGATAAGCAGACCGCCTGCCTTCCTACCTTTGTGAAAACGACTCCCATTGTTAGGGTAGAGACAAGACCATCTCGTCATTATATACAGTATCTCTGCTAACGGTATGTTATCCTAGGCTAGTTCATTTTAATGGCAGTTTTAAAAAACGGTTGAAAAGCAATATCACAAGTATAAAAACAGTAGAGTACACACACTAAAAATATGTTTTGAGCAAAAAAATTTTGACACAACTGCAACAACTTCAAGGAGTAAGGCATTCAAGGAGTTGGTCTGATAATGACTATGTGATGCCATCGGCCTCCCCCTTTGCTTGAGAAACAATTGATGGGTAGATTGTTTAGCAACTATGGGGCAAAACCAGTGATTTATATATACACTAGTTACATATTGTGGGAGCCTGTATTGAAGCCACCACACCTCCATCTTGGTAATTGACCACTGTTGTAAAAAATATGTTGGAAGCTATTTTTTTTATTTTTTTTATTTCACCTTTATTTAACCAGGTAGGTCAGTTGAGAACAAGTTCTCATTTGCAACTGCGACCTGGCCAAGACAAAGCAAAACAGTGCGACAAAAACAACACAGAGTTACACAGTAAACAAACATAGTCAAAAACACAATAGAAAATCTATATACAGAGTGCAAAATGTAGTGCAAAATGTAGTAAGGTTAGGAGGTAGGACAATAAATAGACCATAGTGGTGAAATAAATTACAGATTATCATCATTAACACAGGAATGAAGGATGTGCAAATTATGATGTGCAAATAGATATACTGGAGTGCAAGATTTGTGAAAATAACAACAATAAATAGAATATGGGGATGAGGTAGTAGTGTGGGCTATTTACAGAAGGGCTATATACAGGTGCAGTGATCGATAAGCAGCTTTGACAACTGATGCTTAAAGTTATTGAGGGAGATAGGAACCTCTAGGTTCAATGATTTTTGCAATTCATTCCCGTCATTGGCAGCAGCGAACTGGAATTAATGGCGGCCAAGGGAGGTGTTGGCTTTGGGGGTGACCAGTGAGATATACCTGCTGGAGCGCATGCTACGGGTGGGAGTTGCTATCGTGACCAGTGAGCTGAGATAGGGCGGGGATTTACCTAATAAAGACTTATAGATGACCTGGAGCCAGTGGGTTTGGCGACGAATATATAATGAAGGCCAGCCAACGAGAGCATACAGGCTATGGAATGCATGTATTCATATCTACATTCGTTTTTGTCACGTTTTATCTATTACATACACCTTAATGCATAATATTTTTAGTATATTTTTCCCCCTTCGCCTATTATTACTGCGTTAAAGTATCAGTTTTCACCCCATCCAGTAAGTGGCGGCATGGACCTCTAACTTTTGTTTGCGGACCACCATAATACCATAGAATAAAAACATATGGAATGTGCTGAGTTGAATAGCAAGATAACTTACTTTGAGTTTACCGATCACTGAACTAGCCGACAGCGACAATGGTGCAACTTCAATTTACTAAAGATACTTGACATTCAGAACTTGAACAAATTCAACGAACAGGTGAGCATTCGGTAACGTAAATTTGTCGTTTTGAGCATGAACTAAGAACAGTGAGCTAACTGTAACGTTTTCTATACACAGTGAAGGGGTATATTCATTCGGATGATTCTGTTGCAAAACGTCTCTTAAACGGAATGAAACGGGGAGGAACCTACCTGAATTTGTCCAATAGAAGCTCTCGTTTTGCTCTGTTTGCTTAAACGGTATCCTCCCTTCTTAAACGGTATCCGTAATGAACACACCCCAGTTGGCACCAAATGTTAGCTGGAAGCTTGCTTATACTCATGTTTTATTTATTTATTTAACCGTTATTTAACTAGGCAAGTGAGTTAAGAACAAATTCTTATTTACAATGGCGGCCTACCAAAAGGCAAAATACCTAAATAAAATATAAATATAGGACCAAACACACATCATGACAAGAGAAACAAACAACACTACCAAAAGAGATACCTAAGACAACAGCATAACAAGGCAGCAACGCATGACAACACAGCATGGTAGCAGAACAAAACATGGTACAGACATTATTAGGCACAGACAACAGCACAAAGTACAAGAAGGTAGAGATGACAATACATCACGCAAAGCAGCCACAACTGTCAGTAAGAGTCTTTGAATGAAGAGATTGAGATAAAACTGTCCAGTTTGAGTGTGTGTTGCAGCTCGTTCCAGTCACTAGCTGCAGCGAACAGAAAAGACGAGCGACCCAGGGATGTGTGTGCTTTGGGGACCTTCAACAGGATGTGACTGGCAGAACGGGTGTTGTATGTGGAGATTTTTAAACTTTACTTTCAATTGCAGCAATATTTGCAAATTAATCAAAACACCCATTTTGCCTGCAATGATACAAAAGACTCGAGTGGCTGTCGATCATGTTTAAAGGTTGCATTGACAGCTGCTATTTGTGTTTAGTGAGTCTGCCAGATCAGATTCAGCAGGGATGTTCTCTTGATAAGTGTGTGAATTGGACAATTTCAAAATGTAACGAGTACTTTTGGGTGTCAGCGAAAATGTATGGAGTAAAAAGTACGTTCAAAGTCACTTAAATCACCTTTCTTCCCCATTCTGATCCTTGGTTTGAACTTCAGCAGATCGTCTTGACCCTGTCTACATGCCTAAATGCATTGAGTTGCTGCCACGTGATTGGTTGATTAGATATTTGCATTAACGATCAGTTGGAAAAGTGTACCTAATGAAGTGGCCGGTGAGTGTAAATAATAAAGTAATGTACAGATACCCCCCAAAAATACTTAAAATAAATTTTTTACTTAAGTTCTTAAAAAAAAAATATATATATATATATATATATATATATATATATATATATATTTTTTTTTTTACACCATTTTCGTCATATCCAATTGGTAGTTACAGTTTTGTCCCATTGCTGCAACTCCTGTACGGACTCGGGAGAGGCAAAGGTTGAGAGCCTTGCGTCCTCCGAAACACAACCCCCGCCAAGCCGCACTGCTTCATGACACAATGCACACTTAACCCGGAAGCCAGCCTCACCAATGTGTCAAAGGAAACACCATACACCTGGCAACCGTGTCAGCGTGCATGTGCCCGGCCCGCCACAGGAGTCGCTACAGCTCAATGGGACAAGGACATCCCGGCCGGCCAAACCCTCCCCTAACCTGGACGACGCTGGGCCAATTGTGCTTCGCCTCGTGGGTCTCCCGGTCACGGCCGGCTGCGATACAGACGGGTCTCGAACCAGCATCTGTAGCAACGCAGCTTGCACTACCATGCAGTGCCTTATTTTCAAGAGAGACCTGGTCCAACAGCAGCAGGGGGAACAAAGTTTCAGACAAAACAACTTACACACACTAACACAACATTGAACAAAACTATACACACATACAATACAACAAATACATATTCCGTAAAGAAACATGAGTGTCATAACTAAGAAACAGGTGTCCTAAAGACAATTACAATCTTCTATGATATTTACATCAACCAAGTGTTTAAATTCCACTAACGTGACTAGATCATCCAATTTTTTAATTTTCACAAGAGAATTCCAGGAGCACGGGGCTGAGTAACTAAAACTATTTCTACCATGGTCTGTTCTAATTCTTGATACTGTTGAAAGCAAGTGAGAATGGGACCATCATTTATATTAATTTACTGACCTGTAAAGTGGAAAAAAGAACCTATAAAGTGGCATTTTACCCAGTATTGCCTTATAAATCAGTGTATACCAGTGTTAAGCCTACGCAAGGTCAATGACGACCAGCCAACGGCGCTGTAGAGATCACAATGATGTGTTATACGTTTTGATTGGTAATGAACCTGAGGGCAGCATGATACACTGCATCCAGTGCTCTCAGGGTAATGGTTGAGGCCATTAAAAGGTTATATATATATATATATATAACATCACTAAAATCTAAAACAGTCAGTAATGTACAGTCGTGAAAAAGTAAGAAAACACCCTGGAAAATCTTTTTTTTTTTTTTTTACAAATCCATTTCCAAGCAATTTGAAGCACATCATTCTACTGTCTGATGAAAATTCCAGACCACTGGCAAACTACCTAGGACAGGTCGTCCCACCAAAGTCAGCCCAAGAGCTGACCGAAAGATGCTCATAGAAGTCTCTAAGAACCCCAGGGTAACATCAAGGGATCTACAGGCCTCTCTTGCCACAATCGATGTCGAATTGCATGGGTACACTGTCAGAAAGAGACTGCACAAACTTGGCCTACATGCTCTCAAAAAAGAATATCAAGACACAACTGACTTCTGCCAGACGTTTACTTATGTTTATTTTAATGGCATAACAGTTTCATGCGGGCTAACTGACAGATTGATGAGGGTGTGATAGCTATGACGACTGTCTCCGCATTCTTCCCGTCCGAAAGATTTGTTAGATTTGAAATTGTGTGATTTAAGTGATAAAAAAAATTACTGACATATTTCTTTAGTTAACTTAGATTAATTTGGACTATAGTCTCACTGGCTACGGCGTCTCAAGATGGACAAACAGTAGTATTTATTTTTTTTCTCATTTTTCAAGTGAAGGGCTTTTAAACGAGTATTTAAACGAGTTCCTACGTGTGTCAGAATTTCTGCGGTCTGCTAATTACTGTCTTTCTCCCATGGCTTCAGCCACTTTGATTTGTTGACAGAAATATGTCCACACATAGTGAAAGTAACACTCTGAAGGAGAAAGGCCCTAAAATTGGTCAGACTCCAACCACCCAAGTCACAGTCTGTTCTCTCTGCTACCGCACGGCAAACGGTACCGGAGCGCCAAGTCTGGGACCAAAAGGCTTCGAAACAGATTCTACCCCAAAGCCATAAGAGTGCTGAACAGTTAATTAAACGGCTACCCAGACTTTTCACCACCTACCTACATGTACATAGTACTTTAATCAGTCACTTAATCAAATCTACATGTACATATTACCTCAATCAATCACCCCAACTACTTCGTACCCCAGTACACTGACTCAGTACGAGTACTCCTTGTATATAGCCTGTTTATAGCCTCGTTATTGTTATTTTATTGTATTACTATTTTATTTGTATCTATTTGTACATTTCCCTACTTTTTACTGCATTGTTGTAAAGTCTACACTTTTATTCATTTGAATGAGCATAGCATGAGAATATTACTAGCACCAGTGTTAGGGAGTAATGGATTACAAAAAAACAGTAACTGTAATCCATTACCAGCTAAAATATTGTAATCGAATTACAGATACTTTTCAAAAACTGGATGATTACTTCTAGGATTACTTTTAAATTCAGAAAGGATGTTTGCGGAAAAAAATCAGACAACTTTCTGTTTTTTCAATGACATTTAAATCAGCATTGAATAAAGTCACAAGTTTTGAGCGAGTCTGATCACAAGTCAGAGACCACTATGCGTTTGATGGATTGCGGGAAAAGAGCAGGAACAGGCTTTTATAGGCTACAGTCCAAGCTATGTCTTCCAATGGTGTGAATGCTTTCGACATCCAAAGATTATCCAACTATTAGCCTACGGGCGACATGGATATAATTTATTATTGATATCTACATAGCACATTGATGTGAATCGCACTCCTGGTCTCTCATTTACCATAGCTTTTTGCTCCTTACGTATTGTGGTTGTTGTGGATGGCTGTTCACAAATGTTTGTCTGTTTTAACCTAATAATGGTTGAATTGAAGATATTTAAGCTGCCTATCAATCATTTTTTCTGCTAGCCATCAGATGGGGGAGGAGAGGAGGAGGTAGGAGGCCCACGTGGGTAACTGGGGGGCCCTGCATTGGTTGGGTAGCTGATTCAGGGCCAGCCCTAGCCTTTTGGGGGCCCTAAGCAAGATTCGGATGGGGGCCCCCAACCTCATGGGAAAAACACTTTAGTCGGCCTCCTCTTTATGGCAGAGAGAAAGTACATTTCCTGCAATTCTACACATTTTGCCATGGGGCGTAGAGAAAATGTTGAAGTTTTTAAGCTAATTACCTGCAATTCTACACATTTTGCCATGACTTACAGTGCATTCGGAAAGTATTCAAACCCCTTCCATTTTCAAAATTATGGAAAAATTCCTTATTCTATAATGGATTAAATACATGTTTTTCCTCCATCTACACACAGTACCCCATAATGACAAAGTGAAAACAGGTTTTTATAAATGTTTGCAAATGTATAAATAAAATAAAAAACATAACGCAAGACCCACCACTGCCAATCATTTTCACCCCTATCTTTTTAAGAAAAAATCTATTACTTATTAAACAAAATCTCTTTCTCTGGGCAATTGTAGTAGTATAAAACAATATAACTTCCCCCCAAAAAATGTTTTATCATTTATTTTATACAGTCTCTTGCTCATCTTTATCAAGGGAGCCAATAATTACATTGCGTTCGGGAAGTATTCACCATTCTAAAATTGATACAATTATTTTTTCCCCACATTGATCTACACACAATATCCCAGAATGACGAACTGAAAACAGGTTTTTAGAAATGTTGGCAAATTTATATTAAAAACAATAAACAGAAATACCTTATTTACATAAGTATTCAGACCCTTTGCTATGAGACTCGAAATTGAGCTCAGGTGCATCCTGTTTCCATTGGTCAACCTTGATGTTTCTACAACTTCATTGGAGTCCACCTGTGGTAAATTTGGTCATGATTTGGAAAGGCACACACCTGTCTATATAAGGTCCCACAGTTGACAGTGTATGTCAGAGCAAAAACCAAGCCATGAGGTCGAAGGAATTGTCAACTATGTAAACTCTAACATTTATTTATCCTCCAATATATGTAATTCAATTGGTAATATTCATTTGTCGTCTCCTAATGCCTTGCAGAGGGAAAGTAATCAAATTACTTCACTGAGTTTGGGTAATCCAAAAGTTAGGTTACTGATTACAATTTTGGACAGGACACTAGTAACCCTGACTAGCACAATATACAGAATATGTCCCTACACATGTTAAATATTTTGAGGAAATTGGCACATTGGTGTGTTCTACTACACTATTTGAAAATATCTCTACGTCTCTTCCATCTTAAGTTGGTCATCAGACAGTGGAACTCAACTGGCTGTACCATCTCCCAGTCAACATGTCATTTGTTCACTTTGACTATTGTTCTTGCTGTCATTGTTTTTTTTGTTCTTTCTTCAGAGTTGACCCTCCCCCAGTTTTACAACTTCCTCCATGAAATGGAGAGGGCCAAAGCCAGTATGGACTGTTTCAGCTGAGCCTTATCACCAGTAGCATGAGAATATTCTGAATATATGTCCTGGAGGGACAGGAGAAAACAACATGAGTGGAGATACCAGCGACAGAGATTGACGCTGGATCTGCCTTGCCCGGAATGCCACACTGTTCCCCTTATAGGGCACTACTTTTAAACGGGCGAAGTAGTGCACCATATAGAGAATAGAGTGCAATTTGGGATGTACAAGGAGTTCAAAATAGAACATACAGAATCTGAAGGAATCTTCCAGATTCTCACATACAAATTGAAAGATTTCGCAGTAGAGATTTTGTGTGCGTGAGTAACTGTTCGCGGGTGTGTTTTGAGAGAGTATTGAATTGTAACCCAATTACTTTAATTTCATTGGCTGTCATGTGAGGCATACATGTAACTGTTCACTTTGCCTATTGTTCACTTCAATCCTTAATCATTTGTATTACAGATTTGCTTCAGTTCATTTTCAACTAAATCAAATGTACTGGATTCACACAATTTTATTAAGTATTGTCATATTGACACAGAAGATACTATTGAATTGGCTCTAATAACGGGTTTCAGTAGCTATTCCTCTGACACCATAATGAGATACAATGATACACTGCAGAGAGGATCATGTGCATATTAGTTGTCATTCCAGCCTACTTCTGTATCTTAATTATCCAATTAGCCAACCAGTCGCATCAAAATTACACCCATCGATTTCCCCAAAAGGAAATATTTTACACTGTCATTTGGGCCTGCAGCAATAACCTGTCATTTGGGCCTGCAGCAATAACCTGTCATTTGTTGGCATTCTGCGTTCATTAAATGTTTTGAAAGTGTTTTGCGAGTAAGAGCTTGAAGCCGAAAACAACAACCTCACACTGCCTGCATTGTTTGATGGTTACATTGGTCATAATAACCAATAGGATGTTGAGAAGAATATGTGTTATATCACAAGCTTGGGGAAAATGCCATGTCTTTGTCTCCATTTTGTGTCTGTGAATGTATGTAATCAAGCAGTTGCCTTTTTAAGAGTGTATATTCGGTAGGCTCTGCATGTTTAATGTCACCACCAATTAATTTGATTACTCATTAATTCATATTGGGTTTGATGTCTTTACTTTCTGAATCTTCTGCCTGGTTTTAGTCTTACTCACTCGCCATCTTTCACTTTCTCTCTAGTTCCTGGCCTTCTCCCAAAATCTGGGTTATAATCTCACTCTCCCTCTTCAGTCTTCAACCATATGGAAACGTTATTGCGTCAAAAGATAGAACCAGTGTTTTTCGAATAAATTATGATTGCCCGAATAATTGCGAAGGCATTCGGGGCACGCGTTTTCATCGCGTAACTATAAAGCTCTACTCCGTATTTCATTCTAAATGCATACTGCTTGCTAAATCTATGTTTCAACTGTTGCATCTATTTTCTATGCGAATTTTCTAAACGGTGACCAAAAGAAATCACTGGACAAGTTAATGGAAACATAGCTATTCTCCCTTCTCTCATTCTCACTTGTATCATTATTTCCCCTGTCTTTATTCCCCTTCATATACCATGCCGGTACCCCCATTCCTTGTTGTAGAACTAAAACACAAATGAGTCTTTTTAAACAACTTTTAAATCTGTGTTATACTCATTTTACATATGAACTTTGATATGATAACAGTAAAGGATCCTATACCTATAAAAAAAAATAAGAGATATATTGATACATGATGCAGTTTTGAAAGTTGGATAAAGGGGGGATAGTTCTATGTTCTCCACCTGTTTCTCATAAACCCAGCTGTGTCCACTCCCATTTCCAGTGTATTCTAGTGAGGAAACTCCCTTGTCAAGTAATATCCATAGTAATTCATACGAAAGCAAACACTTTCTTACCTATATGATTTAGACTGCCTGACTGATTTAAAGAGGGGATTCCTCTCACAGTTTTCAGAAGAAGGAATCTATGCCATTTATCAATAAAGAAATGAGTCAGTGAAATAAAAAAAATGTCTGTTTCCCATTTAGATCAGACTGATTACAGTGTCTTGCCAAAGCCCCCCTGCAGTGTGTGTGTGTGAGAGAGAGAGAGAGACAGAGAATACCGTTGGTGAGTACAGCACAGAAGAGGAAGTAGAAGCTTGGTTCGTTATTTCACAGAACCTACTGCAATTACTCATACCTTTCATACTTTGTTGAATGTGGTACTTGAGCAGTTTCACAGTTGGGTCTATCCCCTTGGAATATCCCCCGAGAGACACGGTATCAATGCAAGAGATCAAGAACTTGATTGATGTATGTATATGGATAATTTGTTTAACATTTCCACCAGGTTCACTCTAGCTCTCACCCTGCCCCTAAAATATGTATGAGGGTGTGTTATCTAGTTAAGCATTTCCAGAAGATTTTAAAACCCACTTCCCCTGACTTATTGTGTTGTTACCTGAGAGAGTGTCAAATCATATAACATTCCCCTAAGGGTGTGCAGTGTATGCAAATGCATGTTTTGCTCTATGAGAGAGATTCGGTTCTGTGGAAATCTAGATTTACGTAGCTCCAAGTTCTGGGATTTCTGAGACTAGCTCCCTGAAGGCTTCTCAGTCTCGCATGACAAGAAAGTGAAAGCAGGCATGCATTGATCAAACTTCAGTCTGGGAGCTAATTGTGCCAGCAGCACAATGTCAATTCTAGACCACTGTCCTTCTGGAGGAATAGAGGAAAACACTAGTCATCCCAGAGTCCTTTGTGAGAAATAGTCTTCCCAGAGTCCTTTGAGAGAAATGTGGCTATTTTCCTTCCGTTACCAGTATCACTATACTCATACCAGATTTATACTATAGGGCCAACCTGAATCATACTTCAATGTAAACGGGTTGCAGCGAATTTGACAGTAACTTACAAGCAACTAGTGGTAAGTTAGTTACTGTATTTCATATTGCAGTAGTCTACTGTAATCTACATACAGTATCAAAGCAAGTACTGTATAATGACACATTACAATACCATAGAATGTCCTGCATTATACTGTAAAAAAGTAAACACTACTGTAATCGGAATGGATTAATAATTGAGTGATTGAATGGAATTCATTGAGGAGAGATGGGGTTTGTATTTCACAGTATTTTACTGTAATTACATGGGATTGGTGCAAGCATGTTGGGTGCAATTTGGGTAATTCCACCAATACAATGCCTTTTGAGAAGTGCACTTTGGTCAAAAAACAACATTCATTCATAAATGGCACATTTTCAACTTCATAAAAAAAATGTTTTTGCATTTCGAGGTTAAATAAAAATGGACTATAGTAAGTTCAAATGAAGTAACAGGGCTGACCCTAACAGGGTTGACAATTTCATCTTAAATCAGACATAGATCCCTGTGTGACAGGGGGAATGGAAGCTGTTTGTGTGCAACAAGGAGTGGTAATTAAATGCAAGCTTCACCAACATTTTCTTATTGTCAAAACATTTCTAGCCTGTCTATCTATGGGTAACAGGGTTGAAGTGTTATGCTCAAGCCGCTCACTTTTCTACCACAAAACACTGTCCTGTATCATTTAATCTTTTTCTATCTGCAACAATCGGAACGTTTCACCAAACTGATTACACAAAAAGTTCAGTTCAGTTTTGAGGTAGTTTGTCTCCATCTGTAGGAGGAGTGGGGACACAGACAGAAACAATGGCCCGTCCAGAAATTAAAGACCCTAGACCCTACTCCCTGTACACTTCATCCATACTCCCCCAACACTTTCCCACAACTCCCTGGAATTTCAGAATTTCTGACTGATATGGGATCTTCCAAATGTATTGCAAAAGCACTTCTGTAGATAACTTCCTTCCTGTCTCTTCTGATTTTCCTTTTCTATGAGACAAATTTTTCACATTGCAAAAGAGGCTTCACACCATTCAATGACTTATGATGCAGTCCCTTGTGAATTTACGGTTAGAAGTAGGCTACTTTCTTGTCTCACTCACAGAAGTATACATTCCGAAGATAAGGATGGAGGAGGGTTCTATTATACTGAACAGAAATATGAAGGCAACATGCAAACATTTCAAATATTTTACTGAGTTACAGTTCATTTAAGGAAATCAGTCAATTGAAATACATTCATTAGGCCCTAATTTATGGATTTCACATGACTGGGAATACAGATATGGATCTGTTGTTCAAAGGTAGGGTCGTGGATCAGAAAACCAGTCAGTATCTGGTGTGACCACCATTTGCCTCATACGTCGCAACACGTCTCCTTTGCACAGAGTTGATCAGGCTGTTGATTGTGGCCTGTGGAATGTTGTCCCACACGTGTGAAGTTGCTGCATATTGGCGGGAACTGGAACACACTGTCGTACACGTCAATCCAGAGCATCCCAAACATGCTCAATGGGTGACGCGTCTGGTGAGTATTCAGTATTCAAGAACTGGGACATTTTCAGATTGTCTACAGATCCTTGCGACATGGGGCCGTGCATTATCATACTGAAACATGGTCATGCTTCAGGACCTCGTCACGGTATCCCTTTGCATTCAAACTGCCATCGATAAAATGCAATTGTCCACCATGGGGCACTCTGTTTACAACAGCAATACACATGGTCTGTGGTTGTGAGGCCGGTTGGACTTACTGCCAAATTCTCTAAAACGAAATTGACATTACATTTTCTGGCAACAGCTCTGGTGGACATTCCTGCAGTCAGCATGCCAATTACATGGCATTGTGGCATTGTGTTGTGTGACAAAACTTCACATTTTAGTGGCCTTTTATTGCCCCCAGCAAAAGGTGCACCTGTGTAATGATCTTGCTGTTTAATGAGCTTCTTGATATGCCACACCAGTCAGGTGGATGGATTATCTTGGCAAAGGATAAATGTTCACTAACAGAGATGTAAACACATTTTTAAACAAACATTTTAGAGAAATAAGCTGTTTGTGCATACAGAACATTTCTGGGATCTTTTATTTCAGCTCATGAAACATGGGACCAACACTTTACATGTTGCGTTTATATTTTAGTTCAGTGTATATTAAACATTTTATGAATTATTGAAAGATCCATTACTAGTTTGAATTATTAATATATAAATGGTAAACTGTCTGACACACAAAAAGAGGGGATGATTTCTATCCTACTGAAGCAGGAGCCAAGGGGACAGTATAAAGACCAGTCTCGCTAAAAAAGTTGAGGCCCCTCACCATTCAACGTTGCGATTCAAAACTATTGGCAGAATGTCTTGCTCATAGAATTAAAAATGTCTTACTGAATATTATTAATCACTATCAAACAGGATTCTTAAAAGTAAGATATATTGGAGATAACAGACAATTATTAGAAATAATTGGAAACTATGAGAATACAGGGACTTTATATCTTTATAGCACATTTTGAGAAAGCCTTCCTTTACGTAAAATTCAAAATAATGGTTATTTAGCTGAGAAAGGTTGCCCTCTATCACCATACAGTACTTGTTTTTTTATGGCCATTGAATTGTTAGCTATAAAATTCAGGGGTTAGAAATTAATAGATTAGAAACAAAGGTATCAATGTATGTTGATTATTCAAATAAGAATAGTCTTACTGAGGACCTGGATAATTTCTCCAGTTTATATGGATTAAAACTATATTACGGATTGAGTATCTAAAAGATACAGACTTTAAATTGCTCTATGGTTTCCTGATTAAATGGGCGGATGGTTCAGGTTATTTGCTTTTTGTACACATCCCGGAAAAGTTCAATTAAAATTACCCTGATTAATTCTATAGTGATATCGCAGTTTACATATCTATTCATGGCTCTATTGACTCCAGGATCATATTTTTTCAAGTTAGGTGAGCAAATTTCATTTGATTTGGAATGGAAAACCAGATCAAGTTAAATGAGTATATTTATATCATGAATGTTAAATATCAAGGCATTAAACCTCTCTCTTAAAGCTTCTATTATACTGAAACCTTAACTAAATCCAAACTGGTTTTCAGTAGTCTACCAAGAGAGGTACATCCAATGTTTAAAAAGGCTCTTTGCTATTATACTGATTAAACTATACATTTCCAGCGGATTGACAATGAAGCCCTGTTGGAGCGCAACCACTGACCAGAGCACCCACTGATGGGAGTGGCCATTCATATTGTCTTTGTATATTGGATTGTATTGTTGTTTGTTTTAATAATAATAATAATAATAATAGAAAGGCTTTATTCATATTAAAAATCGGATTTATTGAATTCTCCATCTGGTCTATATTAACGAGCACTTCATTTAATATATCAGGCTTTTAAAATTCAATATTGGTGTACAATTTCTATTTAAAATATCAATGGTAGCGGACTATATTGCCAGTCCTATTTGCCATTACTTCAATCCAAGACTACAGGAAAGTGTGTGCCCTCATGCCTGGAGGAAAGCAAAAGTAATTCCGCTACCCAAGAATAGCAAATCATCCACTGGTTCAAACAGCTGGCCAATCAGCCTGCTATGTTTTTGGCCAGATACAATGCTATTTCACAGTAAACAAATTGACAACAGACGTTCTGCACGCTTATAGGGAAGGGCATTCAAATGACTGATGATTGCCTAAAAGAAATTGAATGCAAGAAGATTGTGGGAGCTGTTTTGTTAGGACTTCAGAGCAGCTTTTGACATTATAGACATTTACATCCTCTACCATATTGTGGATTGAGAGAAACCTGTATGTCTATGTACGCTCATGACTCAACATGATACATTTCAGCTACCACAGCTAATCACTGCAACCCTTAACAAAGAGCTGCAGTCAGTTTTAGAATGGGTGGCTAGCAATAAGCTAGACCTAAATGTCAAAAACTAAAAGCATTGTATTTGGGACAAATCACTCGCTAAACCCTAAACCTCATTTAAATCTTGTAATGAATAATGTGGCTATTGAGCAAGTTGAGGAGTCTAAACTTCTTGGTGGAACTTGATTGTAAACTGACATGGTCGGAACATATTGATGCAATGGTTACGCTGCTCTGCTTTCAACCAAACAAGTCCTACAGGCTCTAGTTTTATCACATCTGGACTACTGCCCATGTATATGGTCAAATGCTGCAAAGAAGGACATAGGCAAATTACAGTTGGCCGAGAACAAAGCAGCACGGCTGGCCCCTTAAATGTGCACAGAGGGCTAATATCAAGAACATGCATGTCAATCTCTCATGGCTCAAAGTAGAGGACAGATTGACTGCATCACATGGCAAAATGCATTTTACAGTATTTTACTGTTGATAATACACAAAGTTATTGTATAAATTACAGTTTTCCGTTACAGTGTAGGCTGGCTTAGATATTTTCTAGGGTAAATGCATCCCATCCCTACAGGAACCTTTGGTGACTCTAGCATACCTGTATATAGCATGGTACCATTAGAAATACAGCTCTAGCATACCTGTATAGAGTATAAAACGAATATTGTACTTGTTTCCATACTCCTCTCTACCATATAGTCCTGATGAGCTCAGCTGTAAGGGTTGAGGGGCTTCTCCCTGCCCACTCAGCCCAGAGGTGTCAGGGCCTCAGCATGTTCGGGGGTGGAGTTCATCTGGCTACAGAGACAAGAAACAGAGAACTTAAAACATAATAGAATATACATCTATGTGTTGAACAAGAAACAGTATAGAAGAAATTATACACACTGAACAAAAATATAAAGGCAGCAAGTGTTGGTCCCATGTTTCATGAGCTGAAATAAAAGATCTCACAAAAAGCTTATTTCTCTGAAATGTTGTGCACAAATTTGTTTACATCCCTGTTAGTGAGCATTTATCCTTTGCCAAGATAATCCATTCATCTGACAGGTGTAGCATATCAAGAAGCTGATTTAAACAGCATGATCATTACACAGGTGCACTTTTTGCTGGGGGCAATAAAAGGCCACTAAAATGTGCAGTTTAGTCACACAACACAATGCCACAATGCCATGTAATTGGTATGCTGACTGCAGGAATGTCCACCAGAGCTGTTGCCAGAGAACTTAATGTTAATTTCTCTACCATAAGCCGCCTCCAACGTAATTTTAGAGAATTTGGCAGTATGTCCAACTGGCCTCACATCCGCAGACCACATGTATGGCGTCGTGTGGGTGAGTGGTTTGCTGTTGTGAACAGAGTGCCCCATGGTGGTGGTGGGGTTATGGTATGGGCAGGCATAAGCTACGGACAACAAACACAATTGCATTTTATCGATGGCAATTTGAATGCACAGAGACACCGTGACGTTGTGCTATTCATCTGCCACCATGGCCTGCATACTCACCAGACATGTCACCCATTGAGCATGTTTTGGATACTCTGGATCAACGTGTACGACAGCATGTTCCAGTTCCCACCAATATCCAGGAACCACATACAGCCATTGAAGAGCAGTGGGACAATATTCCAAAGGACATAATCAACAGCTATGCGAAGGAGATGTGTCGCGATGCATGAGGTAAATGGTGGTCACACCAGATACTGACTGGTTTTCTGATCCACACCCTGGGCCGTTCCTTGCCATTCTTGCCATTCTTCCCCCCGCAAAACTAGGATACTCCTGGTAAAACTACTGCATGATGTAAAAAGTGTAACTACCATATCCTATATCTGCTACATAATTTATGTTAGATACTTTTTTGGACGGAATGTTGGTGGAGCGCTGCAGAGTTGCCAAAGTGGGCACTCTTTATCAAAGGGCGGCATCAGCGCTCACCTAAAAAGCCCATATGCCACTGGTTGAGAGAAATTGTCATTGTTTTTTATGTGTTGTTGTTGGAGGTGCGTCTTGGTCAGTTTAGCTCAGAAAATGCCGCCCTCGTCAATCTACCTAATGAGAGGGCCGCCGTGTCCTCACGCCTACCTTTTTTTTTTAGGTATCTGTGACCAACAGATCCATATCTGTATTCCCAGTCATGTGAAATCCATAGATTAGGGCCTAATGAATTTATTTAAATTGACTGACTTCCTTAAATGAAATGAAGTCAGTAAAATCTTTGCATGTTGCCTTTATATTTTTGTTCAGTATAATAGAACCCTCCTCCATCCTTATCTTCGGAATGTATACTTCTGTGAGTGAGACAAGAAAGTAGCCTACTTCTAACCGTAAATTCACAAGGGACTGCATCATAAGTCATTGAATGGTGCGAAGCCTCTTTTGCAATGTGAAGAATTTGTCTCATAGAAAAGGAAAATCAGAAGAGACAGGAAGGAAGTTATCTACACAGAAGTGCTACAGAAGCCAGGCTTTTGCAATACAGTTGGAAGATCCCATATCAGTCAGAAATTCTGAAATTCCAGGGAGTTGTGGGAAAGTGTTGGGGGATTATGGGGGAAGTGTACAGGGAGTAGGGTCTAGGGTCTGTTGCCTCACTCCTCCTACAGATGGAGACAAAAGACATCAAAACCAAAAGAGAACTGAACTCATCTTGTATCCAATCAGGTTGTTTTCATAATGACCTGTGGCGTAATCAGTTGGGTGAAATGTTTTAATTGTTGCAAATAGAAAGAGATTAAATGATACGGGACAGTGGGTCATATTTGTCCAACAAAATCTATTTCTATCTGTAGATTGTGTAAAGTTCCTGAATAGACCCAAGTCTACTGTAGCCCGATCCTTGGCATGGTGGCCCCCTCTCCCCTCTAAAGAGGAAGTGTAGTACACTGGAGACACCCGGGGCTGTGTGTAGGGGCCCCCAGTTCAACAGGGTCGTGGGAGGGTGGGTCTGGCTGTGCGTTGACTGTAGTTGTTTGTGCGTGTGTGGACGTGTTTAGCTATACAAGTGAGGACCAGAAGTCCCCACAAGAATAGTAAACAAACAAACATTTTACCAACTAGGGACATTTTGTTAGTCCCCACAAGTTCAAATTGTATTTCTAGGGGGTTTTCGGTTAAGGTTAGAATTGGTGTTGGGGTTAGAATTAGGTTTAGGGTTAGGAGCTAAGGTTAGTTTTAGGGTTAGGAGATAGGGTTAGGTTTAGGGTAAGGGGTTAGGGAAAATATGATTTTGAATGGGACTGAATTGTGTGTCCCCACAAGGTTAGTTATACAAGACTGTGTCCGTGTGTGTGTGTGTGTGTGTGTGTGTGTGTGTGTGTGTATATGAGTGTAGTAGGCCTCTTGCCTCTCCCGCTCACCGCAGGGCTAGACTGGCCCGTTTGATAAGAAGTGTTCTATCTCCCTCCATCGTAGTTTCAAAGGGGAAACAGACGTCGACTTCAACATGTCTGACTAATCCCACTTCCTCTATGCCTGTTACTATTAACCTCTCTCTCTGCCTTGTCTCTCTCCTTTTCTCTCTTTGGCTCCTGTCTTTTACTCACACGTACTGATGCACGTACGTGCAGACACTCGAACACACACATATATACACATACACACTGACTGTCTGGAGCCGGGGTCTGTAGAGGGTAATTGATGGCTTCCTGCTCAGCACTGTGAGAAACATGCCAGTGAGCCTGTCTCTCCCTAACCACAGGACTACCGGTACGCCAAGCATGTGTGTGTGTGTGTGTGTGTGTGTGTGTGTGTGTGTGTGTGTGTGTGACAGCCCAGGCCTGTGTGGTGGATAGGGGACTTCCCGTCGTATTTCACCCCACATTGATGCCCTCTAATCTGGGTAGGACAGAGGCACAGGACTGGTGTCCCAGAGGAAAGAGGGCGTCCACTCAAACAAGCTTTGCAGAGACAATTAACTCTCTCTCTCTCTTTCTCTCCCTCTGCATCCTGCACAGCACAACAGTACCCCTGTAGCTCAGTCAGTAGAGCATGGTGCTTGAAACGCCAAGGTTGTGGGTTTGATTCCCACGGGGTACTAGTATGAAAATGTATGCATTCACTACTGTAAGTTGCTCTGGATAAGAGCGTCTGCTAAATTACTCAAATGTAAAGGTAACAACCATTACAGACACACACACACTGCTAAGCAGTGAACCTCATACACTACATGACCAAAAGCATGTGGACACCTGCTCATCGAACATCTCATTCCAAAATCATGGGCATTAATATGGAATTGGTTCCCCTTTGCTGCTATAAATGCCTCCACTCTTCTGGGAAGGCTTTCCACTAGATGTTGGAACATTGCTGTGGGGACTTGCTTGTTAGTTAGGTTGGGCACTGATGTTGGCTGATTAGGCCTGGCTTGCAGTTGGTGTTCCAATTCATCCCAGATGGGGTTGAGGTCAGGGGTTCTGTGTAGGCCAGTCAAGTTCTTCCACACTGATCTCAACAAACTGTTTCTATATGGACCTCACTTTGAGCACGGGGTCATTGTCATGCTGAAATAGGAAAGGGTCTTCCCCAAACAAAATCATCTAGAATGTCATTGTATGCTGTAGCGTTAAGATTTCCCTCCAACGGCTGAGCCGTTGGTGCTCCTAGACATTTCCACTTCACAATAACAGCACTTACAGTTGACCGGGGCAACTCTAGCATGGCAGAAATGTTACTTGTTGGAAAGGTGGCATCCTGTGAAGGTGCCACACTGAAAGTTCCTGAGCTCTTCAGTAAGTCGATTCTACTGCCAATGTTTGTCTATGGAGGTTGCATGGCTGTGTGCTTGATTTTTGGCTGAAATAACCTAATCCATTAATTTGAAGGGGTGTCCACATACTTTTGTATGTATAGGGTAGTTCAAACATAGCCCTGATCCAGCATGGCTGTGGACCACACAGTATGTCCCATAATCAGCCAATTCTGGAGGTACCATCCTAATCCTCCTCTGTTGTGTGCTCCTGTTACTTAGTTACCGGTGGCTGCGGTTGCCTGGGCTGATCACGTTTCCCTGGCAACCATGCCAATTGCATTGTCTGCGATCCTGCTGTGTTTTTTCTGTTCCTGTCCCAAGGCTTCCCCTCCCCCACACATCCACCCACCCAGCCGCACTCCACTTTGCTCTGCATCCTAGGGGGAAGGCCTAAGATGACGGTGCCCACACACACATACACACACACACACACACACACACACACACACACACACACACACACACACACACACACACACACAAACAAATAGACAAACAGGGCTTCCCAGTGCACTAGACTTGTGAGCACACACACCACGTGTGTGTCTGTAGGCTAATCTAAGGGATTGTGGAACCTGCAGCCTGTTTCCTGTTTCCTGCTGCAGGACGACAGTCAGGAGAATTGTCATGCACTGCATTTATTTATGCTAATTCTTTATTTAAAAAAAAAAAATGTTTGTATTATTTAACCTTATTTAACTAGGCAAGTCAGTAATAATTAACAATGCAGCCTGTTTGTTCCTCGGAACAGGGAAGGCGCTCTCTCGTCTTTTTTATTTGTTTACACGCTTTGAAACGAGACCCAGTTAATTGAGTCTCACAGCTATCAAAGGAAGAACAAATACTGCAGGGAGTAACTGTGTTAAATATGGTACTGGGGTGTTACAATTCTCCAAGGAGACACAAACACAACAAAAAGCCGCTCAGATACCCCTGCTGTTTCTGAGCTTCGGCTATTTACCATTAACTCTTGTTTACTCTTCTTCCTGCAACACCACCAACCACACATGCTGATGATCATGAGAGAAAGAACATCAAAGCCTGATTTATTCATTTTTTATGCCTTGCAATGGAAGGCTGACGTGAATACATATACTATTGTTATTCTCTGTGAAAACCAAAAGCACTGATCAAATGCTTAACATGTGATTTTTACTAAACAGGAGGGCTGAAGCAGGAGGGGAGTATACAGTTGAAGTTGGAAGTTTACATACACTTAGGTTGAAGTCATTAAAACTCATTTTTCAATCACTCCACAGATTTCATATTAACAAACTATAGTTTTGGCAAGTCGGTTAGGACATCTACTTGATGCATGACACAAGTAATTCTTCCAACAATTGTTTACAGACAGATTATTTCACTTATAATTCACTATATCACAATTCCATTGGGTCAGAAGTTTACATACACGAAGTTGGTACAAAAGTATCTATATCCACAGTAAAACGAGTCCTATATCGACATAACCTGAAAGGCTGCTCAGCAAGGAAGAAGCCACTGCTCCAAAATCGCCATAAAAAGCCAAAATAAGGTTTGCAACTGCACATGGGGACAAATATCGTACTTTTTGGAGAAATGTCCTCTGGTCTGATGAAACAAAAATAGAACTGTTTGGCCATAATGACCATCGTTATGTTTGGAGGAAAAAGGGAGAGGCTTGCAAGCCGAAGAACAACATCCCAACCATGAAGCACTGGGGTGGCAGCATCATGTTGTGGGGGTGCTTTGCTGCAGGAGGGACTGGTGCACTTCACAAAATAGATGGCATCATGAGGAAGGAAAATGAAACATCAGTCAGGAAGTTAAAGCTTGGTCGCAAATGGGTCTTCCAAATGGACAATGACCCCAAGCATACTTCCAAAGTTGTGGAAAAATGACTTATGGACAACAAGGTCAAGGTATTGGAGTGGCAATCACAAAGCCCTGACCTCAATCCTATAGAAAATTTGTGGTCAGAAATGAAAAGGAGTGTGCGAGCAAGGAGGCCTACAAACCTGACTCCGTTACACTAGTTCTGTCAGGAGGAATGGGCCAAAATTCACCCAACTTATTGTGGGAAGCTTGTAGAAGGCAACCCGAAATGTTTGATCAAAGTTAAACAATTTAAAGGCAATGCTACCAAATACTAATTGAGTGTATTTAAACTTCTGACCCACTGGGAATGTGATGAAAGAAATAAAAGCTGAAGTAAATAATTCTCTGTACTATTATTCTGACAATTCACATTCTTAAAATAAAGTGGTGATCTTAACTGACCTAAAACAGGGAATTTTTACTAGGATTAAATGTCAGGAATTGTGAAAAACTGAGTTTAAATGTATTTGGCTAAGGTCTATGTAAACTTCCGACTTCAACTGTATCTATTAACTATTAACGAGGACCAGAGTGGTACGTACTGTAGGTGAACTTAATGAATATGGGGATGGAGAGGTGGGGATAAAAGGGTTGGAGCTGAGAATCAATGACACGCCTCACATGTACGTTTATTCTCACTTTAATCTCTATAGAATTAGATAATTTGTTTTAGGTCAAATTCTAACTATGAGATAGAGTCATAGAATATAGTACTATTCAGAAAGAGACGTTCTGACTTTATCTTATGAGCTGCACTTGCACACATGTAACACCAGAGGGCAGTGTGGCACAAACATTCTCCACAGAGATTTGCTTCAAAAATAATGGTTTTGGATCAAGAGATTTTATATGTATACTGAACAAAAATATAAGCACAACATGTGCTTGGTCCCATGTTTAATGAGCTCAAATAATGAGCTCAAATAATGATTCAAATAATGAAAAAGCTTATTTCTCTCAAAATGTGTGCACAAATGTGTTCCATCCACCTGACAGGTGTGACATATCAAAAAGATGATTAAACAGCATTATCATTACACAGGTGCACCTTGTGCTGGGGACAATAAAACCCCCCTCTTAAATGTGAAGTTTTGTCACACAACAAATTCAACCAATTTTGAGTGAGCATGCAATTGGCATGCTGACTGCAGGAATGTCCACCAGAACTGTTGCCAGATAATGTTATGTTAATTTCTCTACCATAAGCCGCCTCCAACACTGTTTTAGAGAATTTGACCGTACGTCCAACCGGCATTACAACCGCAGAACACATGTAAACATGACAGCCTGGACCTCCACATCCGGCTTCTTCACCTGAGGGATCATCTGAGGCCAGCCACCCGGACAGCTGATGAAACTGAATAGTATTCTGTCTGTAATAAATCCCTTTTGAGGGGAAAATCTAATTATGTTAGGGTGGGCCTGGCTCCCAAGTGGGTGGGCCTGGCTCCCATGCCCAGTCATGTGAAATCCATAGATTAGGGCCTAATGAATGTATTTCAATTGACTGATTTCCTTATATGTAACTCAGTAAAATTGTTGAAATGGTTGCATGTATTGTTGCATGTTGCGTTTATATTTTTGTTCAGTGTAGATTTGTGGCGGGGTTGAAATAAACAAATACATACATCATTTATCTTGTACAAAATGCCATTATGGAACATTTTCCTTCAATATTTTATAAAAGATGTTAGACTTCTGTAACCAAGTATCCCACTATCATCTACTGTATCAGCTATAGGCAGGACAGGAGCCTTGGGCCACACTTCACTGGTCAGTAGTAGGCTTATTTACTGTATATGCAGTATATACAGTACAGTCAGGTCTAAAATTGCCACCCTTGATAAAGATGAGCAAAAAAGACTGTGAAACAAATAATAATACAAATACTTTGTATCCTCAACTAATACTAATACAATTGCTCAGAGAAAGATTTTATAATGCTTTTTTTCAACAACAAAAAAAGATGGGGGACAAAATTGTTGGCACCCCTTTTTTTCAATGCCCTTCAATACCTCACCTTGCAAGGATAATGGTAATGATCCTTTTTCTAAAATGTTTTATGAGTTGGAGAACATTGGAAGGGATCTTAGACCGTAGACCTTTCCTCCATACAGAATCTTTCCAGATCCTTGATATCCTTCATCTGTGCTTATGGACTGCCCTCTTCAATTCAAACCAGAGGTTTTAAATGGGTTCCAGAGACTGTGATGGCCATTGCAAAATGTACATTTTGTGGTCAATTAACCATTTCTTTATGAGTCATGGTGTTCCTGGGGATATGGTCTTGCTGTTTTATTGTAACATACAGCCAGGTGCAGTGAAATGTATACGTTTTTTTACATGTTCAGCCATAGTACTACGTCGCCCCTGGATCAAATTAGGCATCCTGTTTCCATTGATTATCCTTGAGATGTTTCTTCAACTTGATTTGGAGTCCACCTGTGGTAAATTCAATTGATTGGACATGATTTGGAAAGGCACACAACTGTCTATATAAGGTCCCACAGTTGACAGTGCATGTCAGAGCAAAAACCAAGCCATGAGGTCGAAGGAATTGCCCTCAGAGATCTGAGACAGGATTGTGTCGAGTCACAAATCTGGGAAAGGGTACCAAAACATTTCTACCGCATTGAAGGTCCCCAAGAACACAGCGGCCTCCATCATTCTTAAAAGGAAGAAGTTTGGAACCACCAAGACTCTTCCTAGAGCTGGCCGCCTAGCCAAACTTAGCAATCGGGGGAGAAGGGCCTTGGTCAGGGAGGTGACCAAGAACCCAATGGTCACTCTGAAAAAGATCCAGAGTTCCTCTGTGGAGCCGGGAGAAACTTCCAGAAGGACAACTATCTCTGTAGCACTCTACCAATCAGGCCTTTATGGTAGTGGCCAGACAGAAGCCACTCCTCAGTAAAAGGCACATGACAGCCCACTTGGAGTTTGCCAAAAGGCACCTAAAGACTCAGACCATGGGAAGCAAGATTCTCTGGTCTGATGAAAGCAAGATTGAACTCTTTGGCCTGAATGCCAAGGGTCACGTCTGGAGGAAACCTGGCACCATCCCTACAATGAAGCATGGTGGTGGCAGCATCATGCTGTGGGGATGTTTTTCAGCGGCAGGGACTGGAGACAAGTCAGGATCGAGGGAAAGATGAACGGAGCAAAGTACAGACAGATCCTTGATGAAAACCTGCTCCAGAGAGCTCAGGATCTCAGACTGGGGCGAAGGTTCACTTTCCAACAGGATAACGACTCAAAGCACACAGCCAGCCAAGGAGTAGCTTCGGGACAAGTCTCTGAATGTCCTTGAGTGGCCCAGCCAGAGCCCGGACTTGTACCCGATCGAACATCTCTGGAGAGACCTGAAAAAAGCTGTGCAGTGACGTTCCCCATCCAACCTGGCAGAGCTTGAGAGGATCTGCAGAGAAGAATGGGAGATATTTCAGTTTTGTATTTTTTATCAATTTGCAGACATTTCTAAAACCTTGTCATTATGGCGTATTGCGTGTAGATTGATGAGATATACAAAAAAAAAAAGGTTTTACAATTTAGGCTGTAACGTAACAAAATGTGGCAAAAGTCAAAGGGTCTGAATACTCTCTGAATGCACTGTATTTAGGTTCAATGATCACCATAGCAGCGGTTATGATGATCACTGGAGTTTGTACACATGTTTTGCATACATTATCTGTGTGCCACAGAGGAGGCTGGTGGGAGGAGCTATAGGAGAACAGGCTCATTGTAATGGCTGGAATGGAATAAATGGAATGATATCAAACACATGGAAACCACATGTTTGAATCTGTGCCATTTAGTTTTCTGCATATCTAAGCATACCTCGTGAGCTGTCTGTATCCTCCTGACTGGTGGTTCTTTAAAAAAATTACTAAATATGCTTCTCTGCATCTCTGCTAAAATCTGGGTAAAAGATTGAAAGGAATGTGAGTCTTCTTCAGTACATTTAGTAATTGCTTTCTTTTCTAAAGTATATTAACCTTGTCAGCAGGCATGCCAGCTAAAATAGTTAGACAAGATAGAGTAGCCATTTTTGGTAGCTAGTTATGAGGTTGGGAGATTAGGAATCTATCTGGGCTAGCTAAAGCCAACTTCATAAAATTGCTAGGTGGCTAGTAGTATTACAGAGATAAAGAAGTCGGAAGTTTACATACACTTCAGTTTTTCACAATTCCTGACATTTAATCCTAGTCTTAGGTCAGTTAGGATCACCACTTTATTTTAAATGAAATGTCAGAATAATAGTAGAGAGAGTGATTTATTTCAGCTTTTATTTCTTTCATCACATTCCCAGTGGGTCAGAAGCTTACATACACTCAATTAGTATTTGGTAGCATTGCTTTTAAATTGTTTAACTTGGGTCAAACGTTTCGGGTAGCCTTCCACAAGCTTCCCACAATAAGTTGGGTGAATTTTGGCCCATTCCTCCTGACAGAACTGGTGTAACTGAGTCAGGTTTGTAGGCCTCCTTGCTCGCACACGCTTTTTCAGTTCTGCCCACAAATTTTCTATAGGGTTGAGGTCAGGGCTTTGTGATGGCCACTCCAATACCTTGACTTTGTTGCGCTTAAGCCATTTTACCACAACTTTGGAAGTATGCTTGGGGTCATTGTCCATTTGGAATGCTGCCACCCCCGTGCTTCACGGTTGGGATGGTGTTCTTCGGCTTGCAAGCCTCCTCCTTTTTCCTCCAAACATAACGATGGGCATTATGGCCAAACAGTTCTATTTTTGTTTAATCAGACCAGAGGACATTTCTCCAAAAAGTACGATCTTTGTCCCCATGTGCAGTTGCAAACCTTAGTCTGGCTTTTTTTATGGCGGTTTTGGAGCAGTGGCTTCTTCCTTGCTGAGCGGGCTTTCAGGTTATGTCGATATAGGATTCGTTTTACTGTAGATATAGATACTTTTGTACCTGTTTCATCCAGCATCTTCACAAGGTCCTTTGCTGTTGTTCTGGGATTGATTTGACTTTTCTCACCAAAGTATGTTCATCTCTATTGAGATGGAACGCGTCTCCTTCCTGAGCGGTATGACGGCTGCTTGGTCCCATGGTGTTTATACTTGCGTACTATTGTTTGTACAGATGAACGTGGTACCTTCAGGCATTTGGAAATTGCTCCAAAGGGTGAACCAGACTTGTGGAGGTCTAAAAATAATTTCTGAGGTCTTGGCTGATTTCTTTTGAATTTCCTATGATGTCGAGCAAAGAGGCACTAAGTTTGAAGGTAGGCCTTGAAATACATCCACAGGTACACCTCCAATTGACTCAAATTATGTAAATTAGCCTATCAGAAGCTTCTAAAGCCATGACATAATTTTCTAGAATTTTCCAAGCTGTTTAAAGGCACGGTCAACTTAGTGTATGTAAACTGCTGACCCACTGGAATTGTGATATAGTGAATTATAAGTGAAATAATCTGTCTGTAAACAATTGTTGGAAGAATTACTTGTGTCATGCACAAAGTAGATGTCCTAACCGACTTGCCAAAACTATAGTTTGTTAACATTACATCTGTGGAGTGGTTGAAAAATGAGTTTTAATTACATCAACCTAAGTGTATGTAAACTTCCGACTTCAACTATATATAAAATCTGAGGGGGTACGTGCCCCATGTGGGCATGACGCCTCTGTGTGTTGTGGATGGAAGATCCACACCGCTTTACATGGCTGCCTGCGTATGTGCTCTACTAACAGTCCGTAGAGGAAGTGGACTAGAATCTGACATGGTCTTCACAGAGACAGACTGCCTTCTCTGTGTGAGTGGGAGGGTAGTGTTCAGGGTTCAGGGTTGACCACACTGACTGGTGGGTTGAGGCACCACCTGTGACTTAGGAACGGGAAGATTACCTGGGTAGTATAGAAATATGAAAATGTTCACAACAGATGAATCCTCCTCATTGAATCCTCTAAGGACAATCATGTTTGCACTATATGTCCACATGCAGAGCGACTTTGTGGGGCAAGACGAGAGATAGAGACTGAGATATGTGATGAAAAGTAGGAAAGAGAGAGTAAAAATAAGGGGTGAGTTGAATAAATGAGAGAGAGACTGATTGCTGATAATATAACCCTTGAAATGTCTATATTTTTTAAACCTTTTTGAGAGCATTGTTTAATGTTCTTTTCTAATATTTTTTGTTGAGGTTGTTAAATTAGTTTCTTCTCACTTTTGTTTATGGTTTATTTCACTTGCTTTGGCAATGTAAACACTGAATTGAGAGAGAAAGAGAGAGAGAGAGAGAGAGCGAGCGAGAGGTCTAGTTGCCAGGACCACAAATACAAATTCCCCTAGAGCACACAAAAAACTATACGTATCTCGGCCTAAACATCAGCCTCACAGGTTCATTTCCACAAAGCTGTGAACGATACGAGAGACAAGGCAAGAAGGGCCTTCTATGCCATCAAAAGTAATATAAAATTTGACATATCCAAATAGGATCTGGTTAAAGATACTTGAATCAGTTATAGAACCCATTGCCCTTTATGGTTGTGAGGTCTGGGCTCCTCTCAGCAACCAAGAATTCACAAAATGGGACAAACACCAAATAATGTATGCAGAGCAGAATTAGGCCGAAACCCGCTAATTATCAAAATCCAGAAAAGAGCTGCTAAATTCTACAACCACCTAAAAGGAAGCAATTCCCAAACTTTCCATAATAAACAGAGATGAAGCTGGAGAAGAGTCCCCTAAGCAAGCTGGTCCTGGGGCTTTGTTCACAAACACAAACAGACCCCACAGAGCCCCAGGACAGAAACACATTTAGACCCAACCAAACATTGCATTTTTTTATTGTTTTTAATTTTACCTTTATTTAACTAGGCAAGTCAGTTAAAAACAAATTCTTATTTACAATGATGGCCTACCTACGGGGTCAGGCCCTGGAGCAAATTAGGGTTAAGTGCCTTACTCAAGGACACATTGACAGGTTTTTTTTTTTTTTCTTCAAAAAGATAATTACTTCGACAACAAATCCAATTTTGATGATTATTTGCACATTGTTGCAAAATTGTATATAGCCATAACATGACATTTGAAATGTCTCTATGCCTTTGGAATTTATTTTGTTTATTATCTATTTCACTTGCTTTGACAATGTTAACATATGTTTCCCATGCTGAGAGAGAGAGAGAGAGAGAGAGAGAGAGAGAGAGAGAGAGAGAGAGAGAGAGAGAGAGAGAGAGAGAGAGAGAGAGAGAGAGAGAGAGAGAGAGAGAGAGAGAGAGAGAGAGAGAGAGAGAGAGAGAGAGAGAGAGAGAGAGAGAGAGAGAGAGAGAGAGAGAGAGAGAGAGAGAGAGAGAGAGAGAGAGAGAGAGAGAGAGAGAGAGAGAGAGAGAGAGAGAGAGAGAGAGAGAGAGAGAGAGAGAGAGAGAGAGAGATTAATTGAGAACGTCTCTTTCTGAATAGTACTATATTCTATGACTCTATCTCATAGTTAGAATTTGACCTAAAACAAATTATCTAATTCTATAGAGATTAAAGTGAGAATAAACGTACATGTGAGGAGATTAAGAGTTTAATCTGAGAGTGGAGGGAGAGTAGAAGCAGGGAGGGAGGTGACAAGGTGAGCCCCAGGGCACAGCTGTTGTTGAATGGGAGAGGAACAGACAAAAGCCCTGAAGGAGATGAGGAGTCAGAGAGGGCTGAGAGAGACAGGCTGGGGACAGAGAACGGGGTTACAAGGAAAATCCCTCTCTCTCTCTCTTATTCTCTCACCCTCACACACACAAACAAACACACACATACCAGACCAGACCACTGACTGAGCCAGAGACAAATTGGGACAAATAAGGTTTGGTTGAAAAGACTCCCTGGTGCATAGATAGATAGATACCTGCTAATATATAATGGGCGTGGCCAGTCGGTTTCTACAACATGGTGTGCTGCATTTTAACACGACTGCAGTGGACAGTGGATGCTCATGTGGGACAATGACATTATTTTGCATACTGTATGTCATTATTGCATATGTGTACAACTGTTTGCTCTTTTATTGACTCTCCTTATTGTGTAACTCTGTAAACACTGAACGCACACAGGCAGACATTTTACAACTAAGTAACGGAAATATCGAGCTCTGGTTTACAAAGACAATCTCAAATTAATGAGGCAAATCTCTTCCCAATGTGGGCTATGATGCAATCAGTGTTAACAGCTCTCTCCCTGGACTTGGCAGGTGCAATCACAACAGGTCTACACAGAGAAAGGGCTAGGGCTTAGCGAGAGAGGGAGAGTAGGATGGAAAGATGGAGGAAGGAGGGGGACTTGTCCTTTTAATTACGGCTAAATGGACTCACCAACAGTGTGAAAGCTGGTGTAAAATTACTCACCCCCACCCCCGGCTTGGGTCCCCTCGCACCCCACCACACCCCCACCCCCAAGCTCCATCAAGGCAGCTGCATGGGAAGCACACGCCGGCCCTGACCTGGGGGCATGACTTGATAGGCTGGAGAAGGTCTGAGGTCATGTGAGTCAATAGGTTCTGTGACATCTTCCTTAGACAGATGGACTGAAGGTGCAGCTCAGCAAGCTGATGATGAAGGCTTGGGGGAGAGGGGGGGGGGGTGTATTTGTGTACACTCTCAGAAAAAATAGAGTGCTATGTAGAACCATTTGTCCGTGTAGGAGAACCCTCTGAAAAAAGATTCCAGACAGAACCCATTTGTACCTTTTAGGTTACAAATATCACCCCCTTTCTGTTTGGAATCAGAGGTTCTATGTGGAACTAAAAGGGGTTCTGTCAGAAACTTTTTTTCAGAGGGTTCTCCTACATGGACAAATGGTTCTACATAGCACTCTTTTTTTATGGCAACTAGATTCAGCCGCCGGGCGATTTTAGTCATAATTATAATAATCTGTACACTGCAAATTGACCACAAGTAAACCCAAAAAGAGATTGTATTTGAAAATAACAATAATTTAATATCTTGATTGCATTGAATCGCAATCACGTCTCTCTTTTTATTTGTGGTAATACTTGGGGACAGATTTCCTGAATTAAAATAATTTTAGGTGAATTCCTGAGGATTTTAATCTTCTTTTTTTACAAAAAAGTTGGGGTCCAAAGAAAATCCCTCCTGTTGCCTACAGGGACACATGGTTCTAGAAGGCACTCTTTTTTCTGAGAGTGTAGACTATTTTTGTTTCTACCGCTCATACAAATTGTTGGAAATTCTCATGACTATTTATCCTGTCATTGAATCTCAGGCAATCTCTGGCATACTGTGCTTGGCCCTGGTCTGCACACATAGGGACTCTGTCTCTCTGTCTTTGTCTCACACACACACACACACACATACACACACACACACACACACACACACACACACACACACACACACACACACACACACACACACACACACACACACACACACACAACCAAGCACAGAATCCCTTGTTGCGGGACGAAGCTAACTGACACTCAGTATTTGCAGCTTCAGTGTGTCTGTTTGACCGGCAGAGACAAGTCTACCCAGCGCTTGTAGATTTGCATATTTTCAGCGGGGGGTTTATTTCTAGGCAGTGCCCTGCTCCGAGTGGGGGGGATGGGGAGATGGTATGATGCTGAGCCTGTATGCTCCCTCCCTTCCAGCCTGCAGCAAGGAAACAGGAGATAGTAATGTGAGAGGTAAAGAGGGCGATGGAGGGAGATAGAGAGTGAGAGGGGGGGAGAGAGGGATGGAAGGAGAGGGTGAGTGGAGAGGTGAACTCTCAGCTCAGAAGGCTGTCCCCTGTAGCTCTGTGTGACGACCATACTCCGCTCCGCCACATCCAAAGGAGACGAGAATCTATACTCTACACTCTGTATTCTACACTCTACACACACAAGACTGCAATCCACACAGATGAGTCTGGCACACACACACACACACACACAAAACAAAGTACATTACAGTCCTATGATATGTTTGGTATTTATTAATTTTGGGCGGCAGGTAGCCTAGCGGTTAGAGCGTTGGGTCAGTAACAGAAAGATCACTGGTTCGAATACCTGAGCCGACAAGGTGAAAAACCTGTCGATGTGTCCACTTAACCCTAATTTGCTCCAGGGCCTGACCCTGTAGGTAGGCTATCATTGTAAATAAGAATTTGTTCTTAACTGACTTGCCTAGTTAAATAAAGGTTAAATAAAATAAATAAATAAAAAAGGCCTATGGTCTTGGCTGTTTAGTGTAACATTCAAACTACAACTGCTTCGTTAGTATACTAATGAATATTTGTTTACATTGCCAACGTTCCATAATGTCCCCATGGAGCTATAGTTGAACTATCCCATTTTGAGAAGTGGCCTAACCTTACTGTATCACATTTACATGTTTTAGTTTGATACTGTATGAAAGATTATGGATTAATTTGAGGCGCTGTGCGGGGTCCCGGAGCATGGGGTGCCGTCTTGTTTAGTTCCTACGTAAGATGGATAGAAGGTCGTTAAATAGCCATTATGGACTGCTGCACAGGTCTCAGACACTGCAGTTAATACAGCCGTGCTTATGGATCAGTGGGGCAACCGTTCCTTTTGGTGTCTAATTTACCTGTGGGATGCAGTCTTGGATGAATGGCAGGAAGGTGCTGGACAACAACAGTCAGGTGATTTATTTACCGGGAGGTAATAGTGTTCAGCAGTCAACTTGGGTATATACAGATGGATCCACAGAAAAATAAGAAAAAGCTGGAATATATCGCTTTCTTGCAAACTCTTCACAGTGTAGGGCCTACAGCTTACAACAAGCATCTCACAAGCACATGACAGGAGGGTAACTTGCAGCAGTTTACCCACTTCCTCACCCAGAAGGTTTGTAACAGACAGCAGAAATATCAGTTGGTAACCCTCCTACCTCGATTGGGTCATTCCAACACACTTCACAGAAAGGGGACATTGGCCTAGATTCAACCCGCATAGCTGATGTTTTGCCAGTGTCCAAGGTGTAACTGCATTGGTGCTTTCAAATCGGTGAGCAGCTTTAACATTGTCACGAAGCCACACCCGTCTCACTCATGTTAAAACTCACTGCCTTTAGAAGTTCAGAACGAGATGGGAAAAACTCCAGGTGACGACGGTTTCAGTATAGAATCAGTATAGAACACATTGTCTCCATTGCTTGTTTTGCGGTACAGGGACATACTTGATAAACGGTCTATGCCAATGAGCATGCGATCTGCCACCATCTGCTACCAAAGCCAGGCAAGGATCCTATGCAAATTAGCAACGTTTGTCCTTTGAGTTTATTGAATAACAACAACAAATTGTTTGCCAAGATCCTTGCTATGTGCCTAGAGAAGGCTTTCCCCTCTTTAATACATCTGGATCAGGCGAATACAATACAATTCTAACGTGAGTAATACATTACTTCAATTAAATAGTTAAATGGCTGCATAATAATTACTTAATAAAGTTTCATAAACCAAATTCTGGTGTGAGACTGAGTAATTGATTGATTGGTTGATGGCGAAACCAAACAAGCACAGAAGCAAATTGAATGGAGCTGCTCATGGTCGTGTTCACCTGCTCAGAAGTTGCATGCATCAACCAATGGTTGGGTGCCACACCATTGTCTGTGCTGTCGGGCACCAGATTGCTATAACATATGATATGGTTAGTTGATAGGTAAAATACCTATCCAGGTGTTGTAACATACGGCATGTCTGAGCAAAGGAACACAACTCATATCTCCAACCTCAATAGTGACTAGACTTTATAAGCTAGAAAATGAGTTTGATAGGGTAGTAATGTTATAAATACTGGGGTAATTCTACAGCATTAACTTTTGGATGGAGAATAAGGGGGAATTCATTAATCACTGTGCGAGGCTGGCGCTAGGCCGCATTGTCACAACAACTACAGTCACTTCCAAAAATGATTGCACCCTTGATAAAGACTGCGCTATCATGTATGCTCCAAAAAATTCTAAAATTATATTATTTCATACTAATAGAATTGCTCAGTGTAATAGATTTTGTTCAAGAAGTATTATTTTTTTCTCAAAAAGATACGAGTAAAAATCATTGTCACACGTTTTCAATACTCCAATACCCTCCCCTTGCGACGATAACGACATTTTCTAAAATGTTTTATGAGATTGGAGAACACAATGGGAGGGATCGTAGATCATTCCTCCATACTGAATCTTTCCATGGAGGGAGTGTATTATTTATTGTAGAGAGTCTTTTTTGCTCCTCTTTATCAAGGGTGGCAATGATTTTGGAGATGACTGCATGTTTGAGGAAAGAAATACATATTTTTTTCCAAGGGAACCCTGGCCAAGAAACTCAGAATACGTTTAGTTATAGGTTACATGTATTTAGAGCCATACAGTGCATTCCAAAAGTTCAGATTTTCCACACTTTGTTACATTACAATCTTATTCTAAAATGGATTACATTGTTTTTTTCCCCTCATCAATCTACACACAATACCCCATAATGGCAAAGAAAAAACAGGCTTTTAGAATTTTTAGCTTATGTATAAAATGAATAAAAAATGGAATATCACATTTACATAAGTATTCAGACCCTTTACTCAGCACTTTGTTGAAGCACCTTTGGCAGCGATTACAGCCTTGAGTCTTCTTGCGTATGACGTTACAAGCTTGTCACACCTGTATTTTGGGAGTTTCTCCCATTCTTTGCAGATCCTTTCAGCTATTTTCAGGTCTCTCCAGAGATGTTCGATCGAGTTCAAGTCCGGGCTCTGGCTAAGCCACTCAAGAACATTCAGAGACTTGGGGTCGTTGTCCTGTTGGAAGATGAACCTTCACCCCAGTCTGAGGTCCTGAGTGCTCTGGAGAAGGTTTTCATCAAGGATCTGTCTGTACTTTGCTCCGTTCATCTTTCCCTCTATCCTGAAAAGTCATCCAGTCCCTGCTGCTGAAAAATCCCCACAGCATGATGCTGACACCACCATGCTTCAACGTAGGGATTGTGCCAGGTTTCCTCCAGACATTACACTTGGCCAAAGAGTTCAATCTTGCTTTCATCAGACCAGAGAATCTTGTTTCTCATGGTCTGAGAGTCCTTAAGGTGCCTTTTGGCAAACTCCAAGCGGGCTGTCATGTGCCTTTTACTGAGGAGTAGCTTCCGTCTCGCCACTCTACCATAAAGGCCTGATTGGTGGAGTGCTGCAGAGAATGTTCTCCCCTCTCCACAGAGAAACTCTGGACCTCTTTTAGAGTGACCATCGGGTTCTTGGTCACCTCCCTGACCAAGGCCTTTCTCCCCTGATTTCTCAGTTTGGCCAGGCGGCCAGCTCTAGGAAGAGTCTTGGTGGTTCCAAACTTCTTCCATTTAAGAATGATGGAGGCCACTGAGTTCTTGGAGACCTTCAATGCTGCAACATTCTTTGGTACCCTTCCCCAGATCTGTGCCTCGACACAGTCTTGTCTCGGGGCTCTACGGACAATTCCTTTGACCTCATGGCTTGGTTTTTGATCTGACATGCACTGTCAACTGTGGGACCTTATATAGACAGGGACTTTCCAAATCATGTCCAATCAATTTAATTTACCTCAGATGGACTCCAATCAAGTTGTAGAAACATCTCAAGGATGATAAATGGAAACAGGATAAGGTATTTCTGCTTTTTATTTTTAATACATTTGCAAAAGTAAAATAAAAACTTAAACTTAGTCATAATGGGGTATTGTGTGTAGATTGATGAGGGGAAAAAATTATGTATTCAATTTTAGAATAAGGCTGTAACGTAACAAAATGTGGAAAAGGTCAAGGGGTTTGAATACTTTCCGAATGCACTGTATGGTGATCATTATTTTCTACTGTATCCACAGTGTTCGATCTGCACTGCATATAACATAAGCCTATAGAGATTTATCATAGAACTGCGATCTGTCTATCATTAAATAAAGGTTAAATAAAAAATAATAATTAAATCATCAAACCTACAGATCTATCATCAAGCCTACAGATATATCATGTAACCTACAGATCTATCATGGAACCTATACTGAACAAAAATGTAAACGCAACATGCAACAATTTCAACAATTTTACTGAGTTAGAGTTCATATAAGGAAATCAGTCAATTTAAATAAATGAATTAGGCCCTCTATTGATTTTACATGTCTGGGCAGGGGCTCAACCCACTAGGGAGTTTTTCCCCACAAAAGGGCTTTATTAGAGACAGAAATACTCCTCAGCTGGATGTGGAGGTCCTGGGCTGGCATGGTTACACGTGGTCCGCGGCCGGTTGGATGTACTGCCAAATTCTCTAAAACGACGTTGGAGGTGGCTTATTAAGAAATGAACATTCAATTATCTGGCAACAGCTCTGGTGGACATTCATGCAGTCAGCATGCCAATTACATGCTCCCTCAACTTGAGATATCTGTGGCATTGTGTTGTGTGACAAAACTGCACATTTTAGAGTGGCCTTGTATTGTCCCCAACACAAGGTGCACCTGTGTAATGATCATGTTGTTTATTCAGCTTCTTGATATGCCACACCTGTCAGGTGGATTCATTCTATTAGCAAAGGCGAAATGCTCACTAACAGGGATGTAAACAAATGTGTGCACAACATTTTAGAGAAATAAGCTTTTTGTGCATATGGACAATTTCTGGGATCTTTTATTAAAGCTCATGAAACATATGACCAACACTTTACATGTTGAGTTTATATTTTTGTTCAGTATACATATACTGTATATTACCAGCAGTTATATGCAGCTTCCTCATAATGTATTTCCAGCTGTGAACCAACACCTTGGAGCAACAAGTCAAAACAGATATTGATCTGGTGGGGGTTTCAAAGCCAAACATGTATTTCCCTGTTTGGCTTCCTGTGTTCTAGATAGTGATGTATGGCTGAAAGCTTCAGAGTATTGAATCAGTCTGACTGACTGATTGACTGTGCTACGGTATAGTTCTGCCTTTGAGAGCAATAGATCTGGCACACAGCACAGAGACCGCCTCGGTGACAAAGACATGTGGGTTATTTCTGTGTGTGTCGAAGCTCTAACTGTTTCCACCTTTTGTGTCTTTCTCTCTGAGGGTGTGTGCTTCTGTGTGCATGCGTGTTTGCGCTAGCGTGCACAGCATGCTCTCCTATTGTGGACATGCCAGTATACTATCGTAATCATAAATAATAGCTTCCCCAGTTGTTTGCTGAGCTGTGCATATCAATGTGTGTGCGTGTGTGGTGTGTGTCCGTGTGCACGCATATGAGTGTGTGTGCTGGTATGTTGTTAGCGTGTGACAGTCTTTCCTAGGACCCTGCCTGCACACACACACAGGCAGGCAGAGGCAGGATGGCGGGGATCAAGCGTCCTGAACGCCCACTTGCAGTCCCTCCAGCTGACTGCCGTCATGGCAACGCAGAGCTCTAGCTAGTGATGGAAGGAAAGTGAGCAGAGAAGAGCAGCAGGTCCTGTGTTTGTGTGAAGCCAGGAGCAGGACAGCCTCAGCAGGGGGATGCATCAGCCATTGGCCCGGACAGACATCAGCCACTGTTTCTATGTGTGTGTGCGTGTGTGTGTTTGTGCATGTGTGTATGTACTGTATCTGTGTGAGTATGATGTGTGTGTGTCTTCACGGGGTGGGGGGTTAGGGCTTGATTTTACTCACTGTGTTAGGTCAGGGAGAGGAAGAGATGCTCTCTCCAATTATACAGGAGGAACAGGCTAGTGTGTGTGTCTGGGGAACTGAACAGGGTTGTGTGTGTGTGTGTGTGTGTGTGTGTGTGTGTGTGTGTGTGTGTGTGTGTGTGTGTGTAGAGGGGTGGGTTGCTGAAAAGGGCTGGCTTTGTGTGTGTGTGTGTGTGTGTGTGTAGAGGGGTGGGTTGCTGAAAAGGGCTGGCTTTGTGTGTGTGTGTGTGTGTGTGTGTGTGTGTGTGTGTGTGTGTGTGTGTGTGTGTGTGTGTGTGTAGAGGGGTGGGTTGCTGAAAAGGGCTGGCTTTGTGTGTGTGTGTGCGTGTGCGCGTGCACGTGTGTGTGCGTGTGTGTTTTGGGGGTACTGAGTAGGTCAGTATGAGGTCGATTTTATTCTCAACGGAATCCGGTCAGGAGAAGATACTATCTCCATTACTTCTGAGGCAGGTGTGTTTGTGTGTTTGTGTGTGTGTGTGTGTGTGTGTGTGTGTGTGTGTGTGTGTGTGTGTGTGTGTGTGTGTGTGTACACAAGTCACTGTGAGTTTTGTTCTGGATACCACTAATTCAGAGATAGGATCATCCTCTGTTTCAATTTAGGCTCAATAACTCCCTGCTGTGCAAGTCATCCTATTAAGGACCATATAAACAAATAAACTTCAAAAGCGTTTCCACTTATGAAATTATATTGTCAGTTTCTATATTCATACCTAATCAAAAGCATGTGCAGCCTACTAAGGTCGCCTTTTATTGATTCCTTTGCTAGTTAGTTTCAGGCAGTTTCCATGTGAGGCCAAAGGAGCCGACACTATATTTCGCTTGATATGCACAGTGAGAGACATAGCACAGATTTTGTGGAGTTGAATTGTAGATATCACCTAGTTTGGGTTTGTTTATAGTGGAATGGGGCTGTTGTCCATCTGAAGTGCTTTTACTGATTGGTATGATCGAAAATTATGCTTTGGTTCGTTCATCCTATTCCATTCAATTGGTCTGAAATCAAATAACGAATTTGATGGAGCAATGCGATTTTGTAAATTGAATGAAAGCTTCTAAATTGCTTTCAACACCTTATGCGCATGCACATTGCATATTGCATAGCGGTCTGTTCAATGTAGCGCAGGGCAGCTTATCTGAAGAGTTGGAGGCGTGTCTTACTGGGGGCTTGGCTTTCAGTTAGGTATTTTTGGCCACCCAGGAGAGTATACATCATTCCAGTTATGTTCAGTTTTTGTTTATTTGTATTATTATAGTTGCACACTGCCTGCACTGAAACAGAAATGATACCTGCATAAGTGCATGTGAAACTAAAGAACCTGGTAAGACCACTTGGTTACAATATTGCAGCCAGTAAATGTGAAAGTCTTATTTAAAGAAAGTGTTTGGAGTCATTATTTCATTTTATGGACCAAACCAGATGAAAATATGGGTTGTTTTTACATGAAATATTAGTTTGTTTTTATATTATTTAGTAGGTTTAACCAAAGGTTTATTTAAAGCAAGTTGAGTGTTCAAAGAAATTGAAATATAGATTTGTCAGTAATCAAATATAACAGTTGGCATTGAATATATTTGGTTTCAACAAATTTATTTATTTTTTCAATTGAGAAAACCTAACTTATTTACTTACATTTTTTGGGGTTGATCCAGAGTAATTGTTTAAGTGTATATGCATATTCCTCTGTGTGGTGTGAAGGCCTGTGTTTCTGTACATAGAAATGTGAATGCATTACACACTACAACACTTCACCAAGTTTTTCCATATCTTGTGAGAGAATAGACAGATATTGTAAGTTTGAATGACAATGTCAGATAATCTCAATGTAACAGAACCAAAACAAGCCAACTCAGTCAAGACAGCCCTGTGGAGTTGAGAGCTACCCCGGGTCCCAGCCAGCAGTTACGATTTCCACAGACTTTTCACAGAAAAAGGAATGAAGGGTTAACCACACCGGACTAACTCGTTTTTTCTCAAAGCCCTTTTTCTCCAGGAGCCCTGAGATGAAAAAGGAGAAAAAGAGGCAGAGAGAGGAAAGAAGATGTCTGTGTTTTGTAACACACTTTCACTTCCCATGGTGAAGGGCTATTCTATTTTGATTCCCTCCGTTGCAGTTTTTTGTCTTTATTCCTCTGTGGCAGGGGCTCTTATGTATAGATAAGCCCATGAAGCACACCAAAAACATGGTTGAACCTCAATGAACCTCAATGTAACAAAGTTATCTTTGAGTATAGCCTATCTTTGTTGCTGTTGTTGGGAGCCACTCCCCTGTTGTATTCAGTTTCCTCCATGGTTTGGTGTTGGGTTTTAGGGAGCCTGGTGGGGCCTTGTTTTTAGGCCCTGTGGTCTCACAGGAACAGGTGTCACCCCAACAGCCCACATGCAGCAGTGGCAGAAGGTTGGAACTATGCCGTGACTATGAGACTACTGTGGCAACAACAGGCACATGTGTATGCACTGACTGTACAGGCTACATTGACACAGGTATCAAAGCACAGTGCTGCAATGCTTTGACAGAGAACTGCCAGATATGTATATTGTTGTGTACACTGTGGCCCCTCTCATGCACAAACTATAGCACTACAGAACATAATAGTTAATTTAGATGGTATTTCAAAGCAACCTGTTGTAGCATCCCAGCCATCCACTCTATACATGGGTGCGGCTCTAGTCCTCTCTTTGACATACTGGCTGCTAGGGACAGTGATTGAGCAATAAGCATGGCATTTGCACAAGCTGTGATGTTCTGTATATAAGCTCTTAACAACAGAACTTCAACTTAGACAGTTGATTGGCCAAAGGACAAGGTAACAGAGACATTCTTTGGAGATAAACTGTAACAAAGTTGTGATGTATTTTTTGGTGCAAACGAGATATGAGGACATGCTACATATCTGGTGTCTTTCAAAGATGGTAGCTCAACTGGTGACAGTGGTCTATATTTTCTAACTCCATGGCAATCTCATTCTCTAAACAAACTCAGTATTCAGCCAGACTACTAACAGTACATTACAAAAAACTGATTTTCACACAAACATAGCAATTTGGGCACACAGTATTCATATTCCTGTCTGTACTCACTCAAGGTTTCTCCCAGCCCCAGCCCAAAAACACAGCCTCCACTTTAATTGTTCCCAAGCATACAGCCTTTGACACAGCATTAGAAGCCCACAAATCAATCAAACAATCAAGTAACCATGTTAGTACTGGTATAAGTAGTGATTTATCCCAGATGGTTCTCAGTGTCCTCTATGCACATACATTAAATACTTTATACTATACTTAAACACTATCTTCATTAAATATATGGGGAACTACTTGCACTGTACATACACACTGTACATACTGTAGTATGGTATGGGGATTACAGCGAGAGCTACAGGTTTTTCATTTTGGACAATGCACCTTGTACATTCTGTAATGTATTTCACCTGGGGGAGCAGAAATAGTGGGTCAATATACTAGGTCATAAAATGCCATTGATCCAACATTATGTTCCATGGTCTATGGTTGGGCCATAATGGGATCTCATGTTTTACTTATTGTGTTGCCAAAATAGACTTTTCATCTAATTTATTGGATGTTATGAGCTATTATCAATAGCAATAACAGTCTGGATGTTTTTTTAGGGTAAGGTAGCCTATCCTATGTTGACGAACTGAGAGTCTAGACTTTTGTTTTATCCATTACTACATGTAATACAGCTGACATGTTGAGTATGTAGCCTACAAAAGAATAAGCATGGCCTAGTGAATGAAGAATAGGAATAGTTACAATCTTGCATTTGAGGACACTTAAATGTAAAATTGGGTATATTGGATGATGTTGGCTCTCTTATTTGGATGTGTGAGAGTGTTTTTAGCTGAAGTGTTTGTTGTGCTTTGCTTCAATGATTACAAGTTTACATCTGGACATTGGATGGAGCCAGAAAAGGCAACTGACTTTTGAGAGAAAACTAAACAGTAAACTGATTTGTTTCTTCTCAAACAAACACAAAGATCAAAGGTCAGGTAGAGTCAAACCACTCCACGCTGCTGCATAGGTTCGAATCCAGCAGACTGCTATTTCAACACATTCTCCCCTCTATATCTCTAGCCTATATGTGAGTGTAATAATATTAATAATTCATAATAATAATGCTTAATCAATTAATTAATACTTAATTCCATTATAGTATTTATATTATCATTATACTATTCCAATAGGTTATCTTTCATGACAATATGGTTAGTGAAAAAATGAAATTTAGGCTATATATGGCTCAAAACCCTGCATTTCATACAAATTAGTTTTTTGTTACAATGAGGCAAAGAAAACGTTAGGGAAAAACAGTACTCATTCACATGTCCAATTGCCCATCAAACGAAAGAAACAGTGTTTACAGCTATTTAGCCCCGCATGGGACGGTCGAGCAACCCGCTTTGTGTGCGTTTCAGCTACTCGGACTGCACTTCCTGGATTTCGGCTAGCCATTGCGCGCACCCATGTCCCATCGACGCGACGGAGTTCGTGTGTGTGTGTGTGTGTGTGTGTGGTAGACCTATCTAGTGGAGAAGAACAAGAGCCTGTCCATAATATATACTATTTGCTCATATTAAGGCTTATCCTAGGCTAGATCAATATAACTCTTTATCCAGGAGAAACATCGATGCGCTTTGATTTCTCTCTACGTGAGACGGTTCGGGACGGCGACGTTCTGGTCGGATTCAAACAGGTGGAACACGAATCAGGTTAGTTGGGAGGAGGAGGAGGAGGGTATCACCACAGCCCGTGCTGCTATATCCATTCCTTCTAATTAGCAGCGGACCCGTGCCAGAAGATGCACGCCTTCTTATTCTAGCCTTACTTCACGTCAAATAGGCTACAACGTTGCATTGTCTTCCCCGGAACAGTAAAACTGCTATTCAAACGTCGAATCTTTATAGATTGGAGACCTTTAACACAGGTGGGAGATACCCGTGTAATAGGACGGCCCCTATTTCAGTTCTTCAGCGCAGGATATGAGCTACTGACATTTGTTATTACCCTTTGGGACAGGAGGCGAACGGTTTCCGCTAACAGGTGTGAGAGCACACCAATCGTCTTTGCCTTATACGGAATCCTTCCTCATTGTTCGCAGAAATATAAATCTAACTCGTATATGGCTTCCTTTCTAGCCAGGATATGGACATTTTAACAATTAATTGAAACAAATCGATACATCGAATAAAATAGTGTATTATTAGTGTTTGGAGTTATTTTTGAGACCCCGTCCTCCTATTTAAAGGGACACGGGACATCAGAGAGAAACCATGTCAACGAAAAAACCCAGCGTGGATTTACCCAAAAGGAGCAGTAGCCCGGTGATGTTAGAAGGAGAGATGTTCGGCGAATTTCAGGACTGGTGTCTCCGTACTTACGGGGACTCGGGTAAAACAAAGACAGTCACCCGGAGAAAATACAATAAGATTCTCCAGACCCTTTCACACACCGATGAGTCGGACCCCGTCTACATTGAGAGCAACCACATCAACGCCAAATTCAAATTCTGGGTGAAGTCCAAAGGGTTCCTGGTCGGGACCATTCAAGGGGACCTGAACAAGAATGGAGCCTCCGACAGACCTGTCCTTTACGTCCCTATCAAGGCGACGGTTAGTAAATGTTCCTCTTTCCTTACTGTGCGCGTAAATGTGTGTGCGCACTATGATGCCCATATTTCCCTATGTAAATATATTTATTGAGTCCTGCTGCTGCTCTACTGCTCTACGACAACTTTCCCTGGCCCTTTGATCTAGTCCGTTCTCCCTGTCATGGCCTGGGCAGTGCCGTGGTGCCATGCGCGCAGTGCTCTTATTACTACCCTGTTCGCACAAATAGCATCACCCTGACCATGTTAGACTGTTATTTTGGCACCAAAGAAAAATGAGAGTAATATATCCGGAAACACCTGATGGCATGATTGTCCACTGTGTGTGTGTGTGTGTGTGTGTGTGTGTGCATGCGCGCGCGCGCGTTTGCACACATGAGGGCATGCGTCCAAGCTATATTGGTTTAAAATAATTGTCAGTTCCCACTATTTACATAATTGTATTTATTTGGTCTCAAATCAATTAAATTCTGTTCATGCGCAATTTCCTATAGCTCTTCAATGATGAACATGGATATATGTGATGCGTTGAAGACATGGATGCAGCTGAAAAAAAACTCATTTCATTTCACCCCTGTGTGCCGAGTGCTAGAAACTCGTTCTAAAATTGTATCAGTGCAATTGTGTAGCCTATTCTATCAAATTTATTCAAATAGCTTTTGGTATTGAATGTTAAGGGGGGCGGAGAGACCTGGAAAGATAGACATCTGTGAATGTAAATGACAATGTAAACTAAATACTAGTTTATAGAGGTCCAGGTTCAGACAGGGGGACAACCACAGACCATGCATTTAGAGGATTTGTTACAAAGATGAGTATGCTACATATTTCAAAAGGTACACATTCACCTGTTTGCACCTGTTTGCTGCTGCTCATTTACATGCCTCTGCATCTGAGTGACATGATAAGATTGAGCTCCTGTCTTCTCCACGCCTGTCCTACATTTGAAGAGACTATTCTGAAACTCTCTCTCTACATCTCTACTCCCTCTCCCTCTCCCTCTGTGCTGATTTCATTGAGGTTGTCTTAAAGGATTGAATGGAGAATCTGTTTAGGTATAGGGAACAGGTTGCTGGACTAGTGTCTGTTACTTCTGTTCCACACAGGTTCAAGGCTCTCTCTGATTGCTTTAGTGCACTATTGTTGACCAAGGCCAATACTTTTGACCAGGGCCCATAGAGCTTTGGTCAAAAATTGAGCACTAAGAGTAGGGAATATGGTGCAGCTTGGGAAGCACCCAGACATTCATATGACTTTACTCTGACAGTAGGCTAATTTGAGCTGGACTGCTACAGTACATTTTTGGAGGAGCTGTTAATCTGCTCTCAGCTAAACACAGAGACAACCCCACTCATAACAGCGTCTTGGCAGAAGCTAAGGCAGTAGCTGTAAGTCTGCTTTTTGTCTAAAGGCAGCAGGGTCATATTTTGACTGGTTGACTGTGAGACACAGCCTGCTCTCACCCAGTCCTAATGCTATTTCATTGCTATTCTACTATAGTGGGCCATGCCAAGCATAGCATACAGTAGAGAAATGTTGAGAGATGCTGGAGAGATAGATCAACAGTGATGATGAAAAAAAAATAATCTTAGCATCTTCAACAGCTGTAAAAAAAAAAAGAAAAAAAAAAAGTTTAGTTTAAACAGAATATTGTATTGTGCACAGTTTGGTTATTACTATTCAATTGCATTTCTATATTAGAAGAAATCAACTGCCAATGTAAATTATTAAGTGTTCAGACACTAACAACACACAACTGGTCTGAAGCTATCATGTAGGCTACACCCAGAATCTGATCTAGGATATTTGGGTGCTATTATAGGCTAACATTTATTTTTGGTTTGTATGTGTATGTGCATATGCATGTCAATATGCAAAGTCAATTGGTCTGAATACTTTCAGACCAATTGACTTTGCATATTGACATGCACTTGTTCCGAAGCCACTCCTGCGTTGTATTTGCTGTGTGCTTAGGGTCGCTGTCCTGTTGGAAGGTGAACCTTTTCCCCCAGTCTGATGTCCTGAGCCCTCTGGAGCAGGTTTTCATCAAGGAGCTCTCTGTACTTTGCTCCGCTCATCTTTCCCTCGATCCTGACTAGTCTCCCAGTCCCTGCTGCTGAAAAACATCCCCACAGCATGATGCTGTCACCACCTTGCTTCACCGTAGGGATTGTTCAGATGTCCTCCAGATGTGACCCTTGGCATTCAAGCCAAAGAGTTAAATCTTGCTTTCATCAGACCAGAGAATCTTTAGGTGCCTTTTGGCAAACTCCAAGCGGGCTGTCATGTGCCTTTTACTGAGGAGTGGCTTCCGTCTGGCCACTCTACCATAAAGGTCTGATTGGTGGAGTGCTGCAAAGATGGTTGTCCTTCTGTAAGGTTCTCCCATCTCCACAGAGGAACTCTGGAGTTCTGTCAGAGTGACCATCAGGTTCTTGGTCACCTACCTGATCAAGGCCCTCCCCCTTGATTGTTCAGTTTGGCCGTGCATTTTATGGGTCCCTAACCAATTGTGCTATTGTGTGTGTTTTTTTACGTTATTTGTAACTTATTTTGTACATAATGTTGCTGCCACCGTCTCTTATGACCAAAAATAGCAGGACGGCGATTACTCACCTCGTACTGGACAAATATTCGGACACAAAGGATTTGCTTCGGACACCCGACAAGGCCCAAATCCCCATCATTAGCATGAGAAAGAGACAGAGATATCGGGGACGTAGGTTGGGGTGCCTTGTAAGGATCCGACGGCAAGTGGGTAATCTGCCTTTAACCATCAGTCCTATTAGCCAACGTACAATCATTGGATAATAAATTAGACTAAGTAAGATTTAATATCCTACCAACGGGACATTAAAAACTGTAATATCTTATGTTTCACAGAGTCGTGGCTGAACGACGACATGGATAACATACAGCTGGCGATATATACGCTGCACCGGTGCGAGGGTTTGACTGAGGTTAGGCCTCTGACTCCCACCAGGGGGAGTGATAGGACCACAATCAAACCCTCACATCCTAACTAGGGGAGATTAATGATCCTCAATCAGAGACAGCTGTATAGGGTTATCTCTGATTGGGGATGGTATTTAGGCACCCGACACATCCACCTGTGTGTGGATCATTGTTTGTGTTTTGAATGCAGTTGTTGCAGCACGTAAGTCATTGTGCTTTACTCTCCTTCTTTGTTGTTTTGGCAATTATCAGTATTTTAGTTGTTATAAGTATAAATAAAAAGGAATGCCTCTACCCGAAAACTAAAGCAGGAAGCACCAGTGGCTCGGTCAATAAAGAAGTGGTCAGATGACACAGATGCTAAGCTACAGGAATGTTTTGCTAGCACAGACTGGAATATGTTCCGGGATTCTTCCGATGGCATAGAGAAGTACACCACATCAGTCACTGGCTTCATCAATAAGTGCATCGATGATGTCGTCCCCACATTGACTGAACGAACATACCCCAACCAGAAGCCATGGATTATAGGCAACATCCGCACTGAGCTAAAGGGTAGAGCTGCTGCTTTAAAGGAGCGGGACTCTAACCCGGACACTTATAAGAAATCCCGCTATGCCCTTCGACGAACCATCAAACAGGCAAAGCATCAATACAGGACTAAGATTGAATCGTACTACACCGGCTCCGACGCTCGTCGGATGTGGCAGGGCTTGCAAACTATTACAGACTACAAAGGGAAACACAGCCGGAAGCTGCCCATTAACACAAGCCTACCAGACGAGCTAAATTACTTCTGGTACCCTTTTTTTTGGTAACCTTCCCCAGATCTGTGCCTCAACATAATCCTGTCTCGAAGCTCTATGGACAATTCCTTCGACCTCATGGCTTGGTTTTTGCTCTGACATGCACTGTCAACTGTGGGACCTTATATACATAGACAGGTGTGTGCCTTTGCCAATCAATTGAATTTACCACAGGTGGACTCCAATGATAATGAATGGAAACAGGATGCACCTGAGCTCAATTTCGAGTCTCATAGCAAAGGGTCTGAATACTTTTTTTTCAAAAAATTTGTTTTTGCATTGTCATTATGGCATTTTTTTTATTTAATCTATTTTAGAATTAGGCTGTAACGAAAAAAAATGTGGAAAAAGTGAAGCGGTCTGAATACTTTCCAAAGGAACTGTATGTACACTTTGTTTTCTGTCTTCCTTCTTTTTCTCTTTATTTATTATTTAATATTGGTTTTCTTATATTTTATTGTGATGTTGCTCCCCCTGTGTACTGCTTGTATGTACTGTTTATTTGTTGCCTTATATAGAAAGTAAAAATAAAAATGTTGATGGAGACAGTCTTGCTCACCTTCAGAGTTCTGTTGGGATGCATGAGCTTTCACCCTCACTGCTTGTTTTCTATTTGAGGTTTTGTCCAGTTGTAAATTGGACTAGTATGCTGTGTGTGTGGGCGGAAGGGGTGGGGGTGGGGGGTGTGTGTTTTAGCTCGGTAAGTTGTTGTAAATTAGACAGTATGTATACATTTGTTGTGTGTGCGTGTGCATGCATGCTGCTGTGTGTGTGTGTGTGTGTGTGTGTGTGTGTGTGTGTGTGTGTGTGTGTGTGTGTGTGTGTGTGTGTGTGTGTGTGTGTGTGTGTGTGTGTGTGTGTGAGATTCCTGAGTGAGCAGGTTGTAAATGTGTTCTAATTGCCAGTAGAGAGCTGTGGCCTGATAGGCAGTGTGTGGATGAATGAGGCCAGAGCTCTGGAAAGCTGCCTGAGGCCTGGAGAAACCTGGAGGGAAACGCCACACACCGGCCCCACTGTGTGTGTGTGTGTGTGTGTGTTCACACGTGTGTAAGACAAGAACGTGTGTGTTTATGGGGCAAAAGTGTGTAATTCCCTCAAATACTTGCTTGTGCAACAGGCAGCTATGTAGTCCTGCTCCCTCACTTATGTGTGTATGTCTGGACAGTGTGGATTCATCTTTGGTAGGATTTTATTAAACCGCTCTGAAGGATGGCATCACCATCGAGATCCTATTAAATTACTAGAAGGTCACAAACCATCAAACTTCCAGAATGGGGGAGAAAATGGCAGCTACAGTATATTGGTCAGAGAGAAATCCAAACCAGTCTAATTGACCCTTCGGGCAACCAATCGCAGCCCTCCAATGGCTAGCAACTGTTGTCAAATCTGAAACCTTGGACAAGCTCATGCTTTAATCGCATGAAAGCCAGTGAGGGCTTAGGCAAAAACTGAGAGTTTTCTTCTAAAAGTAAATGTTTAAATGGCTAAATAATTGAACAGTGCACCAGGAGTACTAGCTCAGCTGGTTATTTAGCTCTCAGTTTTATTGACCACCAAACGTTGCTAACACTATCTAGCTACTTAATATAACCTGCTCCACTACAGCCCCGTTGATGAGAATGGGGGGGTGCTCGGCCCTCCTTTTCCTGTAGTCCACAATCATCTCCTTTATCTTGATCACGTTGAGGAAGAGGTTGTTGTCCTGGCACCACACGGCCAGGTCTCTGACCTCCTCCCTATAGGCTGTCTCACCATTGTCGGTGATCAGGCCTACCACTGTTGTGTCATCGGCAAACTTGATGATGGCGTTGGAGTCGTGCCTGGCCATGCAGTCATGAGTGAACAGAGAGTACAGGAGGGGACTGAGCACTATGGTGTTGAAGGCTGAGCTGTGAATAGCATACTCACATAGGTGTTCCTTTTGTCCAGGTGGGAAAGGGCAGTGTTGAGTGTGATAGAGATTGCATCATCTGTGGATCTGTTGGGGCGGTATTTAAATTTAAGTGGATCTAGGGTTTCTGGGATAATGGTGTTGATATGAGCCATGACCAGCCTTTCAAAGCACTTCACGTCCTGGTTATCCATCTGGCCCTGCGGCCTTGTGGATGTTGACCTGTTTAAAGGCCTTCCTCACATCGGCTACGGAGAGCATGATCACACAGTCGTCCGGAACAGCTGATGTTCTCATGCATGTTTCAGTTTTACTTGCTTTGAAGCGAGCATATAAGTAATTTAGCTCGTCTGGTAGGCTCGTGTCACTGGGCAGCTCGTGGCTGTGCTTCCCTTTGTAGTCTGTAATAGTTTGCAAGCCCTGCCACATCCGACGAGTGTCGGGAGCCAGTGTAGTACGATTGAATCTTAGTCCTGTATTGATGCTTTGCCTGTTTGATGGTTTGTCGGAGGGCATAGCGGGATTTCTTATAAGCTTCCGGGTTAGAGTCCAGCTCCTTGAAAGTGGCAGCTCTACCCTTTAGCTCAGTGCGGATGTTGCCTATAATCCATTGCTTCTGGTTGGAGTATGTACGTACGGTTGCTGTTTTAGCTAGATAAGTTATGAATATAACTCCCATCTGCTGTCGACATCAGGATACAATTTGAGAGCACAAGTTATCTCCAAAAGTGGTTATAGCTTTGACTGCATGCTGACTATGAATTCAGAGACATTCAGTGGCTAGCTACACTACAAACATAATTTTACCAGTTTCCCGTAAAGCAATTTTAATGACAGTCCACCACAACATACCCAAGAGTTTCCTGATTAGCAAGGGGTAGTGTGGTAAATTGGGCTTCCTGGGAAAATGTCAGAGGTTGCAACAGTAACCAAATGGTTAGGGCTTAGCCAAGGCTCAATTAGAATGAATGGCAGTAGAGGCATAATCCTGATTTTACTTGTGCAGGAAAATAAAAGTAAGGCATGTGATATATCAGAAATTGTGTAATATAATTATTGTCAACCTAAAATATTGTTATATAATTATAAATACTGTTATATGGGTTTTATACACATTTTCTCTATAAATAGCCTCTAAATTATATGTAAACAGACCATAAATGTCTCAATTTGTATTTTCTTGGAAAGCTGTGAGTGCTAGATACAATATCAGTACTTGTTGCATTTACAACCTGTCTAAGTCCTATCATCAACTGATTTCAGCCAGCGTATGGCTGTGGATTAATGGAATGTTGGCATATTGGCCAGTAATTAAACACTTTATGGAATCATTCCTCTAATATTGTCTGACTAACTAGCTAACAAACATACAGTGCAGATAAATTATTTAATGTCATTATTTTACACAATATCACAGCATGGTTGACCAACTCCCTGACCCAAATGGCTGACCTTTATCTCGTCATAAGAAGGTTTATGTCCATTCTAGTATTCTAATTCCTAATTCTATGGGCATCACTCTATAGTGTATAAAATAGACTTTAGGAGAAGCGACCAGTTGTTAGGGAGACAGAAAAAGCTCCATCTAAAAGGCTCCTCAAGCAGGAACTCTGTAAGCAAGGTGACCTTTAGCTACCTTTTAGCACAGGAAAGTAAAGTGAGATGTTAACAACGGAAGATAAGATAATGTTAATCATTGCACAGGGGAACGACGGGGGGATGAAGCGGTTTAGTGCGTTTTTAGTGAAATAGACACAGGTAGGGCTGTGGCAGTCATGACATTTTGTCAGCCGGTGATTGTCAAGCAAATAACTGCCGGTCTTACGGTAATTGACTGTTAATTAACATGAATACATTTTGCATCTCCTGGCTTCCATGCATAGCCTGCAAGCCACTTATGCAGACCTTTGGAAAATCTATCTTTTTTCATTGCTTTTAGTATATCGAATGTGCAATACGTGCATTTATCTGTAATTAAACCCTGTATTAGGGACTGTATTTTAAGGGAATTATTATTCTTATTACCCTAAATTATATCATACGCACATTTAGCTATTTAAGTATTTCTCTGCCATCGACCTGTATATTATAGTTAACCATGCAAATATTCCTTATTTATCTATATCAACTTGCAATATTTTTTTATCATCTTTTTTCACCTAACACTCTAACAATGTATAGTGTACATATTCACCCATACTATGCAATGCCTTTTATAGCTTTTTGCACTCCAAACTTCTTGTATTTTTATACTTTTTCATACTGCCGCACTATGTATCATGTATCGTGTATCTGTCTTTCGTGTATTTTCGTTCTGGCATTTTGCAGCTGCCCTGTGTTTTTTCGTAGCTTCTTGACGAAATTTCCCCTCAGGGATCAATAAAGTACCTATCCTATCCTGTCCTATATGCAGACCTTTGGAACATCTACATTTTAAAAAGTCTAATAAATCCATTTAATATAGCCTACACCATCACAATAAAGCCATTATTTATTTTAGACAGGTCTAAAGAACAGTATAGCATACTCTGAGTTGTCCTTATGTTAGGCCCTGATCTGGCTATGCCATATGGCTCTGGGCTATACTAGTTCATTTAGCAGACAAGATTTGCTTAGAATTCTGTGGCATTATTTTATAGTATGAAGAATACAATTGAACGTAGCTGAATAAAATAGAAAGGATGTTTTCTCCAAAATACATGCGGCTATTCTGTGTTAAGCGGTTAACAAAAAAAGCAGGCACTCCTATATGCTTAATTTAGAGTTATTTATGCAACTTTAGTTAAGATACAAAAGTTGGGCTATATGTTTTGATTTTTAATACATTCTAAGATGCGACTAATGATGATTTGAAAAAAGTTGCATAAAAGGCATGAGCTCTGCTTTGTTTTTTGCAAAGGCTGAACATACTTCATCAGTCTCTCATTAACAATTTCACATGCCTCGAATTTCCGGGCGGTATAGATAGATAGATACTTTATTGATCCACGAGGGGAAAATTTATTTGTCAAGCAGCTACAACAAAACATAGGGCAGGTGCAAAATGCCAGGACGAAAATACACAAAAGACAGATACACGGTACATGATACATAGAGCGGCATTATGAAAAAGTATAGAAATACAAGATATCTGGAGTGCAATAAAGCTATAAAAAGACATTGCATAGTATGGGTGGTTGGCTGAATATGTACACTATACATTGGTGGATGTTGGATGGTTAACCATACTATACAGGTCGATGGCAGAGAAATACTTCAATAGCTAAAAATGCATATGATATGAGCGAGGGTAATAATAGTTTACTTAATAGACATACTGGTTAAATGAACAGGTAAGTGAATATTTTGCATGGTTAAATTAGCTGTACAGGTAAATATACAGTTAGATTTACAGGCAAGTGAATACTTGCATGGTTACATTAACTGTACAGGTAAATGACAGGAAGACATACTTAAATAGCTAAATGTGTGTATGATATCATTTGGGGTAATAATAGTAATTCCCTTAAAATACAGTCCTTAGTTCGCAGGGATTAATTACAGATAAAAGCACGTATTGCACATTCGATATACTAAAAGCAATGAGAAAAGATATAACTGACAGGATACTAATATGCATTCCTGAGTGAATGACTACGTAAGTTAAGTCCAAGAATGACTTGCAATATTGCACGTGATATGATATAACAACTGTACATGAGTATGTATATACAGACCTGAATGAATAAATATGTCCTGTGTGAATGAGTGATTACGGACCAGAGTTACTCACGGATGGATGCATAATTGTTAAACTAGGTCCTAGCACCCCAGCAGTTCCAGATCTATGTTGCCGATGGCACGGCACCCCGGAGAGGCATTATATAGTCTAATAGCCGCCGGCAGAAAGACCTCCTGTAGCGCTCTCTGGCACACCGTGGTGGGATCAGTCTGTGACTGAAGGTGCTCCTCTCCGTCACAACCATGGCATGCAGAGGGTGGGTGACGTTGTCCATGATGGCCAGCAGTTTGGCAAGGATCCGTCTCTCCGCCACCTCCTCTAGTGTCAAGCCTCATCCCCAGGACAGAGCTAGCCTTCCTGATCAGCTTATTTACCCGAGAAGCATCACCGGCTTTTATGTTGGCTCCCCAGCACAACACTGCAAAAAAGATGGCCACAGACTGGTAGAAGGTATGCAGTAGTTTACTGCACACGTTGAAGGACCTGAGCCTCCTCAGAAAGTAGAGTTGGCTCTGGCCCTTTTTTTACAGGGCCCCAGTGTTACCAGACCATTCCAGCCTATTGTCCATATGGACTCCCAGGAACTTGTAGGACCCAACCATTTCCACATCCATCCCCTGTATAGGGACTGCAGTCAGTTGTGCCTTGGTTCTCCCTAGTGTATCCGTAATGCCTCCTAAAAAAATGTGGCCATATACAGTTGAAGTCGGAAGTTTACATACACCTTAGCCAAATACATTTAAACTCAGTTTTTATACAGTTGAAGTCGGAAGTTTACATACACTTAGGTTGAAGTCACTAAAACTCATTTTTCAACCACTCCACAGATTTCATGTTAACAAACTATAGTTTTGGCAAGTCGGTTAGGACTTGTGCATGACACAAGTAATTCTTACAACAATTGTTTAGAGATTATTTAACTTATCATTCACTATATCACAATTCCAGTGGGTCAGAAGTTTACATACACTAAGTTGACTGTGCCTTTAAACAGCTTGGAAAATTCCAGAAAATTATGTCATGGCTTTAGAAGCTTCTGATAGGCTAATTGACATCATTTGAGTCAATTGGAGGTGTACCTGTGGATGTATTTCAAGGCCTACCTTCAAACTCAGTGCCTCTTTGCTCGACATCATGGGAAAAATCAAAAGAAATCAGGCAAGACCTCTGGAAATAAATTGTAGACCTCCACAAGTCTGGTTCATCCTTGGGAGCAATTTCCAAACGCCTGAAAGTTCCACGCTCATCTGTTCAAACAATAGTACGCAAGTATAAACACCATGGGACCACACAGCTGCCATACCGCTCAGGAAGGAAACGCGTTCTGTCTCCTAGAGATGAACGTACTACGGTGCGAAAAGTGCAAAATCAATCCCAGAACAACAGCAAAGGACCTTGTGAAGATGCTGGAGGAAACAGGTACAAAAGTATCTATATCCACAGTAAAACGAGTCCTATAGCAACATAACCTGAAAGGCTGCTCAGCAAGAAAGAAGCCACTGCTCTAAAACCGCTATAAAAAAGCCAGACTACGGTTTGCAACTGCACATGGGGACAAAGATCATACTTTTTGGAGAAATGTATTCTGGTCTGATGAAACAAAAATAGGTCTGTTTGGCCATAATGACCATCGTTATGTTTGGAGGAAAAAGGGGGAGGCTTGCAAGCCGAAGAACACCATCCCAACAGTGAAGCACGGGGGTGGCAGCATCATGTTGTGGGGGTGCTTTGCTGCAGGAGGGACTGGTTTACTTCAAATTATGTGGATATATTGAAGCAACATCTCAAGACATCAGTCAGGATGTGGAAGCTTGGTCGCAATTGGGTATTCCAAATGGACAATGACTCCAAGCATACTTCCAAAGTTGTGGCAAAATGGCTTAAGGACATCAAAGTCAAGGTAAAAAAGTCAAGAAAAACATTAAGCTTAAAATGTTGATAAAACTATTTCTACACATGTTAAGCGCAGCAACGCGTACACGGCAGTAGGCTATAAGCGCGAATGTTCCAAAACGCAATCAATTAGCTGGAAAGCACTATTCTCAAAGTGACCACAAATGCAATCATGCATTGAATGCTATATTATAAAGGTGCATTTTTATGGTGAAAATTATATTTTTAGGCTTTACACCAGAGATGTTCACAAGTCTTTGAGGTAGAGTCTAAGTCAAGTCTCAAGTCTTTTAGGGCCAAGTCTGTCAAGTCTCAAGTCTTTTAGGGCTAAGTCTAGTCTCAAGTCCCTTTTGCCAATGGCTTTCTGCCTGCTGTGGGTTAGGTCTATAAACCTTGTAAATTATTTGAAGAGACTCCCATGTTAATTAGTCCATACTTGTATGAAATAAAGCACTCAGCACTCAGGCACTATTTAAATAAATAAATATAATTTTAAAATGTAGACAGTTTACATTAGTAATTAGTAATTGTACCGTATATGAAAAAAAGCAAACATAACATTTTAAAGTGCATGGTATTTTGTGGCAGACACTGTCTATATTTTACTTCATTCTGTCACACAACCAGAAAATCTGTAAGTGAGGGAAGATAAATGACAAGTATGAATGTAAACCAAAATGACTGTTCAATAACTGCACTACTAAAGTGTCATATACATCAAACGTAATGACCTTTATCCCCAAAATATACTTACTGACCTGGACACTTAACAGAAATACCATTTCCTGTAGCAAGTAGCAAATTACGTCCTATTTCAGAAATATCAAGTTTGTCAGCGTTCTTGCACTGAGCCTGGCACGATGAGGACGCATAATGAGGCCTCCATGACTGCAATCTGGTTTCCGAGCTGGTCATGGGTGCACCTCAGCTACGCTCAAGGTACTGAACGATATCATAACCGCCATCGATAAAAGACAGTACTGTGCAGCCGTTTTCATCGACCTGGCCAAGGCTTTCGACTCTGTCAATCACCGCATTCTTATTGGCAGACTCAATAGCCTTGGTTTCTCAAGTGACTGCCTTGCCTGGTTCTCTAACTACTTTGCAGACAGAGTTCAGTGTGTCAAATCGGAGGGCCTATTGTCCGATCCTCTGGCAGTCTCTATGGGGGTGCCACAGGGTTCAATTCTTGGGCCAACCCTTTTCTCTATATACATCAACGATGTCGCTCTCGCTGCTGGTGACTCTCTGATCCATCTCTATGCAGATGACACCATTCTGTATACATCTGGCCCCTCTTTGGATACTGTGTTTACTAACCTTCAATCAAGCTTCAATGCCATACAACACTCCTTCCGTGGCCTCCAACTGCTCTTAAATGCTAGTAAAACTAAGTGCATGCTTTTCTATCGAACGCTGCCAGCACCCGCCCACCGGACTATCATCACTACTCTCGACGGATCCGAATTAGAATACGTGGACACCTACAAATACCTAGGCATCTGGTTAGACTATAAACTCAACTTCCAGACTCACATCAACCATCTCCAATCCAAAATTAAATCCAGAATTGGCTTCCTATTTCGCAACAAAGCCTCCTTCACTCATGCTGCCAAACATGCCCTTGTAAAACTGACTATCCTACCGATCCTTGATTTCGGCGATGTCATTTACAAACTAGCCTCCAACACTCTACTTAGCAAATTGGATGTAGTCTATCACAGTGCCATCCGTTTTGTCACCAAAGCCCCATACACTACCCACCACTGCGACCTGTATGCTCTCGTTGGCTGGCCTTCATTATATATTCGTCGCCAAACCCACTGGCTCCAGGTCATCTACAAGTCTTTGTTAGGTAAATCCCCGCCCTATCTCAGCTCACTGGTCACTATAGCAACACCCACCCGTAGCATGCGCTCCAGCAGGTATATCTCACTGGTCACCCCCAAAGCCAACACCTCCTTTGGCCGCCATTCCTTCCAGTTCGCTGCTGCCTATGACTGGAACGAATTGCAAAAATCATTGAAGCTAGAGGTTCCTATCTCCCTCAATAACTTTAAGCATCAGTTGTCAAAGCTGCTTATCGATCACTGCACCTGTATATAGCCCTTCTGTAAATAGCCCACACTACTACCTCATCCCCATATTTATTTTTGTTATTGTCACTAATCTTGCACTCCAGTACCTCTATTTGCACATCATAATTTGCACATCCTTCATTCCTGTGTTAATGATGACAATTCTGTAATTTATTTCACCACTATAGTCTATTTATTGTCCTACCTCCTAACCTTACTGCATTTTTTGCACTACATTTTGCACTCTGTATATAGATTTTCTATTGTGTTTTTGTGTGTTGTTTTTTTTTGTCGCACTGCTTTGCTTTGTCTTGGCCAGGTCGCAGTTGCAAATGAGAACTTGTTCTCAACTGACCTACCTGGTTAAATAAAGGTGAAATAAAAAAATTTAAAAAAATGACTGAACACTCTCTCCACTGGGGCACTGGTAGCAGGCACAGCCAACACTGTCATTGCTACCTGCTTGAGCCTTGGAAAGTCTTTTGCATGGATTCTCCAAAAATCCAAGCAATCAACTTCATTTTCATCAGAAGATACTTGAATGTAGTGAGTAATCTCTGCTCTTACAGATGACTTTATGTCTTCTTTCTTCTTGCTGATCTTGTTGCGGTAGCCAGAGAACAGTCTGGAGGTTTTGGTAGGTGGTTGTTCTTCTTCTTCTTCTCCACTACTGCTCTCCGTAACGGTGATAAAATGATGTATATGTTCAAGAATATAACAGTATACATTATACATAAAAAAAAAAATTATTATTTGAATGCAAGTGACATAGAAAACGTTGCATGTTGCAATGCATTGTACCTACCAATCACTCTCCTTCAATTCAGCTTTATCTTCATGTGGTATGAGGACATCATGATCAAGCCAAAACAGGCAGAAAGATGGGTCCAGCAGTGCAGCCATTATGTATACATTGTCACCAAATGGAAGTTTTGATGCCTGCTCATCCACGTACTCCATTCTGACATTCACAAACACCCCCTGGAATCAGCGTTTGAGTGACTGCTACAGTGCTTTTACTAGACTGACTAGGTGACGACTTGTGCTCAGTATACTTTGCAGATGACAGTTGAGTGACAGTACACCAGGAAGGGCAGCACTGAGAGTCACCACTTTCTTCCCTTAAGTAAGGTCGGTGGCCTGGACAAAAGGTTCCAAAATGTCCACTAGCTCCAATAGCTGGCTCCATCCCCTTGGTGATAAGCAGAGCTCCTTGTGCCCTTGGGCCTCAAGTAGAGTATTGAGGCTTTGTTGATTCAGATTGGTGACTGCTTTAACAAGCCGGAGGGTGGAATTCCATCTGGTAGACACAGCAGCAGGGACACTACGATTGGCTCCGAACTCAGCTTCAAATGCTTCTTTCAGACCACAGGTAGTATGTAGTAAGCTGCAAAGTTTAGTTACCTTAGCCATCACACTGTTTATGATTTTTGTATAGCCTCTGTTATGGCCGCCTGCCTGGGCTGTACACATGGGCACCTGTGGTGGTCAAGAATGAGTCAATGCTGCTCTGTCCTTCTGTCCCTGTGCTGGCTACCTTTGCTTTGCAGATTTCAGTGAACCTGCAGATGAACAAAATGATGGTCCCATAGACCAAAATATATATGGTCTATGGGATTTTTCAGCAGAAATGTCCAAGAAATTGCATGCTTTGAACTCTCGTTTTATACTAAGTTACTTCCTAGGACCAGGCTACAACAGAAAGTACATTACATCTCAGAGTGATATGCATATTGCCGAGATGTAACTTAATAATCACTGCTAACAAGTAGGCCTAGCTATCTGACAACCCACCTCTTAACCTTTCAAGAAAAGTGTTTAGCTGTAGTACTACGGTGACGTACGAATGACGCAGATGTTCTAGAACGCTTTTCAGCCCTCTGTATTAAACTACTTTCTCTGTGTTACAATGCCGCCTGTTCCATCTTATCTGACTGAATGCACAGCAAAAACGTATCCCAGTACTGACGTACATTGTTCACAAGTCTCTCATCTAGAGTCCAAGTCAAGTCTCAAGTCAACTGATCACGAGTCAAAGTCAAGTCACAAGTCATTTTCTTTGCGACTCAAGTGTGACTCGAGTTTCCATCTCTGCTCTACACCGGTTGTAAAGCCGATTTTAATGTGCTTCATTTTAAGAAATTATTTGGCCACTTTAGTTTTGATACAAACTTTATCAAAACATATAGGCCTATGGGCTAGGCTACATGAGGTGTGGGACTATGATTTGAAAAAGTCGGGGGGGGGGAAAGCATGCTCTGTGTCTTGCCTTACTGCACACAAGCTGGGCGTCATTCACAAGTGATAATATATCATTTACAAGTGATAATATATAATTCACAAGTGAAAGGCTAATATTGTCACCCATCAGACTATTCTTGATTTAATATTGTCTTTACATATACTAAATAATGTATGTGTGAAATGAGTTTTGATTTAGAATGGACCATTATCATGCACCTGCTCAGAACAAGGGCAGGGGAAAAAGATACATATACTTAAATAGCAAATGGAGGACTCTTTTCCTGTGGTTAATTTTCATGCTAGCCAGGTAGGCTATACTCCTGTTGTAAAGAGAAGCAATGTGCTTAATATTAGAAAATAAATAAATAGGCCTAGAAAGCTGTTGGGATCCTCCTCTTTTTAATAGAGGCCATCAAATCTGTTTTCTCACGCAATTGCATAGCCCATAGAAATGTTGCGCAACATGATCTCATGGGCTCTCATGAAGTGATGTTTGATTACATTTACATTGATGTCAGAGTGATTAAAGGGACAATAGAGTGCTGAGTACCAGGCAGTTAGCAAGTTTGGTAGGCTACTAATGACCATCAGAGCTGGGAGAAGCCTAGTTACCGTGACTAAACGGTCCTGTGGAATTAGACTGCGGTCATGATTCGTGACGGCCGTAGTGGCGGTAATACGGTCACCGTAGCAGCCCTAGACACAGGTGAGCTTTTAACACTACTGACCCGAACCGATCCAAACTGTGCTGTCCTGGTTCCGCGTCTACCGTCGTTGCTGGAACTATCCTAGGCCTGGGAAAAATATCAGAACCAGCATATTAGCGTTTAGGTCGACACAATAGTGTGAAAAGGGTCAAATGTGTGACCTTATTATACGAGAGACAGAGGGGCAGCACAGTAGTAGCACACCGAACAACAGACAAATACAGAGAAAAGGGAGGCGGGCACAGCAGTAGGAATAGCGAGAATAAGGCAGCGAAAGAGAGAGATAAACGAAACAGAGGGGACGGAGAGAGAGTGATAGAGAGAGAGAGGAAGAGAAGGGTGTGTGTGCGGCTTAGAGGAAGCAGCCCCACAGCTTAGCCATCGCATGCAGTTGCCACCAGCGTCTCAGCGGATCCTATTAATAGGTCTTAACGTTTTTCTCCTTCCTTGGTTTTGCTCTCTCTCTCTCTCTCTCTCTCTCTCTCTCTCTCTCTCTCTCTCTCTCTCTCTCTCTCTCTCTCTCTCTCTCTCTCTCGCTCACCTGCTGCACCTGCTCTTAGAGAGGTCTGACTTAGTTAAGTGCAGTTTGATCAACTGTTGCTGGTCTGTGCCCATGCTCTTCTTCACGCTGTCTGTCAGCTGCATTCTTTAACCACAACTAGAGAGGGACGAGAGGAGAGAAGAATGTGTGTGTTCTGTTTATACACAGACTTTCTTAATGTCCATGTATCAAGCGTCTCAAAGTGCTGATCTAGGACCAGGTCCCCCATGTCCATGTCATTGTATTCATTGGGATTTGGTCCCCGGAGGCGAATGAGGCCCTACAGGACTGCTTTGAAACAACAGACTGGGATGTGTTCTGTGAGGCTCATGGGGAGGACATCGATGGACTCACTGACTGCATAACAGACTATATTAATTTTTGTGTAGACAACACTGTACCCACCAGGAAGGTACGCTGTTTCCCAAACAATAAACCCTGGGTCACCAGCGACCTGAAGGCCCTGCTGAATGAGAAGAAGAGGGCCTTCAAGGAGAAGGACAAGGACAAATTGAAATGCGTCCAGAGGGAGCTGAAGTTGCGGATTGCTGAGGGGAAGAGAGTGTATAAGGAGAAGATGGAGGACAAGCTGAGGCAGAGCCAGGTGAGAGAGGTGTGGAAGGGTATGAGAAATATCACTGGCTTCAAAAAGTCAAACAGTGGGCAGACGAAGGGGACCCAGGACAGAGCCAATGAGCTGAACCAATTTTTTAACAGGTTCGATACTGGCCCTGTCCACCTCCCCTCCAGCTCCCCAGACCACACACCCTCACAGCTATCCCACCCCCACTTTGCTCACAGCACCTCTGCTGAGACAATCAGTGACCCCACCTCCGCCCCTGCCCCCCCTGGACTGATCCTCAACACCCCCCTTCCCCCCACCTCCCTACCTGGGCTGGCTTTCACCACCAACCAAGTGAAGAGAGAGCTGGAGAGACTACACCAGTGGAAAGCGGCGGGCCCTGATGGCATCAGCCCAAGGGTGCTGAGGGTCTGTGCTGACCAACTGTGTGGAATACTCCAGCGTCTTTTCAACCTTAGCCTGAGCCTAGAAAGGGTCCCTGTGCTGTGGAAAACATCCTGCCTCGTCCCAGTGCCCAAGAAGGCACACCCCACTGTCCTGAATGACTTCAGACCTGTAGCGCTAACATCCCACATCATGAAGACCCTGGAAAGGTTAGTCCTCGCTCACCTCAGACCCCTGGTGTGTTCATCAATGGACCCCCTGCAGTTTGCATACCAGCGCAACATCGGGGTGGATGATGCAATCATCTACCTTCTGCAGAGGGCCTACTCTCACCTGGACAACGCAGGTTGCACTGTGAGGGTCATGTTTTTTGACTTCTCCAGTGCCTTCAATACCATTCAGCCCCTGCTACTGGGTGAGAAGATGAGGAGGATGGAAGTGGAAGCACCCTTAGTCTCCTGGGTCACGGACTACCTGACCGGTAGGCCACAATTTGTGCGACTACAGAGCTGTGTGTCAGAACGGGCAGTTAGCAACACAGGGGCCCCCCAGGGTACGGTCCTGTCCCCCTTCCTGTTCACCCTCTACACCTCAGACTTCAGATATAACTCTGAGACATGCCACCTACAGAAGTTCTCAGATGACTCTGCTATTGTAGGGTGCATCAGGGTTGGGCAGGAGGAGGAGTACAGGAGCACAATCAGTGACTTTGTGTTGTGGTGTGAGCAGAACCACCTTCAGCTCAACATCAGCAAAACTAAGGAGATGGTGGTGGACTTCAGGAGAACCAAGGCACAACTGACTGCAGTCCCTATAAAGGGGATGGATGTGGAAATGGTTGAGTCATACAAGTTCTTGGGTGTCCATATGGACAACAGACTGGAATGGGCTGGTAACACCGGGGCCCTGTACAAAAAGGGCCAGAGCCGACTCTACTTTCTGAGGAGGCTCAGGTCCTTCAACGTGTGCAGTAAACTACTGCATACCTTCTACCAGTCTGTGGTGGCCAGTGCCATCTTTTTTGCAGTGGTGTGCTGGGGAGCAAACATCAAAGCCGGTGATGCTTCTCGGGTAAATAAGCTGATCAGGAAGGCTAGCTCTGTCCTGGGGATGAGCCTTGACACTCTAGAGGAGGTGGCGGAGAGACGGATCCTGGCCAAACTGCTGGCCATCATGGACAACGTCACCCACCCTCTGCACGCTATGGTTATGACGCAGAGGAGCTCTTTCAGTCACAGACTGATCCCACCACGGTGTGCCAGAGAGCGCTACAGGAGGTCCTTCCTGCCGGCGGCTATGAGACTATATAATGCCTCACCGGGGTGCCGTGCCGTCGGCAACATAGATCTGGAACTGTTGGGGTGCTAGGACCTAGTTTAACAATTATGCATCCATCCGTGAGTAACTCTGTTCCGTCAGCACTCATCCACTCAGGACCTACTTATTCATACAGGTCTGTATATACATACCCATGTACAGTTGTTATATTATATCACATGCAATATTGTAAGTAATTATTGGACCTAGGCATTCACTCAGGAATGCATATTAGTATCCTGCCAGTTGCACCTTTTCTCATTGCTTTTAGTATATCAAATGTGCAATAAGTGCAGTTGTCTGTAATTAAACCCTGCGCACTAAGGACTGTATTTTAAGGGAATTACTATTATTACCCCAATGATATCATACACACATTTAGCTATTAAAGTATCTCTTCCTGTCATTTACCTGTACAGTTTGTGTAAACATGCAAGTATTCACTCATCTGTAAATATAACTGTATACCTAACTGTACAGCTAATTTAACCATGCAAAATTTTCACTTACCTGTTCATTTACCCAGTCTGTCTATTAAGTAAACTATTATTACCCTCGCTCATATCATACGCATTAGCTACTGAAGTATTTCTCTGCCATCAACCTGTATAGTATAGTTAACCATCCAACATCCACCAATGTATAGTGTACATATTCAGCCAACCACTCATACTATGCAATGTCCTTTTATAGCTTTTTTTTGCACTCCAGGTATCCTGTATTTCTATACTTTTTCATACTGCCGCTCTATGTATCATGTACCGTGTATCTGTCTTTTGTGTACTTTCGTTGTGGCATTTTGCACCTGCCCTGTGTTTTTGTTGTAGCTGCTTGATAATGAAATTTCCCCCCCGGGGGATCAATAAAGTACCTATCTATCTATCTATCTATCTAAAAGGCAAAACCAATCCTTAATCAGCACCCTTACTCTGAGATGCTTGATACGGACCCAGTTTAGCTGTTCTCAGGTCAGGTATTAAGAGTAGTAGGTGAGGACTTCTGCAGTAGGAGTCAGTCAGAAGGTTATCTAAAACGGTTGAACGAGATGTCGTCCATCAGTGGAAACAGGAGACAGATGGGCATCTGAGGTTTCAGTGTGTGGCACCATACACAATTACCAGTAATAGAGCAAATCCTTCCTCATAGCTGTCTTGGTCGGAGCTGTGTACAGCAGCAGCCCCACACTACAGGGCAATGTTCATTAGGCACCAAACGTAATAAAACAAACTGAAACAGGACTAGACCTGGACTGGTCTAATAAGAAACACTCATTTTCGTTTTCTGTTGGGTGCCCCAATGAACATGACCCAGGGCTCAGTCATAACCCATCCTCTGCTCTCCTGTGCTGAGGGGGGAAGCACAGGAAACTGAGATGGCTCTTACCAAATGTTTAGGGTTAGTTTGTGTGTCCTGTCCTGTTTTTATATGTCTTTGTATGTTTGAGGAGCTATTTGTGTGTTCATGCATGATGCATGCTCATGTTGGGGGTGCACAATGGGAGGATGCACTGTATGTTTTTGTCTGTGTGCGTCTCCTCCTCTGTCCTCCTTCTCCCCCTCACGCTGCCCTCCTTGGCGGTGACGTGTCAATGGCCTGGGGTTTAATGGTGGCCCGCGGGGGTAACTTAATTGGGACGGCCTCCCTATCAGACCTGGGATCTCTCTAATCTCAAAGGGGCCCTTATCCTGCAGAAATAAATATGACTAAATTGATGTGAATGGGTAGGCCTCTGGTTGTGTGACTCCCCCCTCCCTTCCCCTGTTCTCTGAGGCCCGGTGCGTCTGTTCCTCTGTTGGGGGGGTGGTAGGAGGGCGATAAGGGAAGGGCCAGGGTGAAGCAGGGGGCATGCTCCCCTCTCTGAACCAAAGGGCTGCAGTCACATCGGTCACCCAGTGAATGTCACTCGGCAGTGGGGCAGGGCGGGATAGGGTTGTGGTCAGGTTGTGGAGATGGAGTGGTTGAGCTGAAATACAAGATTCCGTCAGGCACGTGCCCCCTCAGATTTGTCCTAATTTCAGATGTTAAATTAATGACTAAACTTTATTTTTAAGCCCATATTTTATAATATTATTGATTTATAAAAAAGATCTGTCAGCATTATTTGGCAGAGGGGACACACTGACCGGACCAGGCAAAGAGTCCCATTTCTCCCTAGAAAGTGGTTCCTTCCAAGGTGCACAGAGCAAAGAGATGCCCAGGCAGGATGCTAGATACTCTAGTGTGTGCAGTATCGTCAGTGGAGAAGGAGAGAGTGTAGTGTAACACACACACAGCGTTTTATTTGATTTTAGCTGCCGGAGGTGGGCAGGAGGTATGTTTGTAAATTAATTTGATCAATCTATGTAGCCTATGGATTTCTTCTTGATGAATAAATAAAACCAAAGTGTATTGTTGTTTCTCTGTAATGCTAGCCACATTTTCCACTGTGAAATTCATAGCCAGAGCTATGCATGCAAAGATTGACAGACATTTAGATTGTTCTTTTCAAAACCCAAATGACAATAAATAGATTATATTTATTTATTTTAATTTGATTTAATCTTTATTCAACTAGGCAAGTCAGTTAAGAACAAATTCTTATTTACAACGACGGCCTACACCGGCCAAACCTGGACGACGCTGGGCCAATTTTGCGCCGCCCTATGGGACACGCAATCACGGCCGGTTGTGATATCAGATATCTTGTATCAGATATCTTGTATTTCTATACTTTTTCATACTGCCGCTCTATGTATCATGTACCGTGTATCTGTCTTTTGTGTACTTTCGTTCTGGCATTTTGTACCTGCCCTGTGTTTTGCTGTAGCTGCTATCCAGCCTGGAATTGAACCAGGTTGTCTGTAATGACTCCTCTAGCACGGAAATGCAGTGCTTTAGACTGCTGTGCCACCCGGAAGCCCAAGATACACAATTTCAAAAAAATTGCTAAACTCTTAAGACATAAACGTTCTTAAATAATCAATGTGCATCATTAATTAAAATGACAATTGAACAGGTAAGAAAAATTGACTCTAGATCAGGAAAAAGCTGCAAAATTCTCCAGCTTCAGGAGGGTGAGCATGACTCTCCTGGTTACATCCACAAAGATACATACTTTGGTTCTATGTAATTCTATGGCTATGTCTTTGTTTCATTTTCACTGTCGTACATAGCAACAGACTTTAGCCAATCAGGTCCCTAACCTGCTCCTCCCGCTCTTTGTCAGGACAATAGGTGACTGCACCACCCTGCCCCTCTCACTACCCTTATCTACCCTGTCTGGCCTTGTTCAAACACACAGCCTCCCATGCTCCTAGCTTTCTCTCCCCCTAACACACACACACACACTCCTCTCTTTATACAATGACCTGCTTTCACTCACTTACTCACTTACTCACTCACTCACTTACTTTCGCTCTCTCCTGGAGCCTTAAGTAGCCACCCATTGAGGTGTGCTGCACTTATCAAAAACACCCCCCAACCCTGCACCCCCTCCACCCCACTTAATACCCCAACCTCGTCTTTGTAGTGTCACTCAAACAAGAGTGTCAAATATCAGACAGCAGGATGCAGGCGGACCATTGTGACCCCCCCCCCCCCGGATAGCTGGAGACAAGGGGGACAGCACGGGGGCCAGGGAAGGGAAGGCTGGAGGAGAGAGGCAGAGGGTGGTGGGGTGGAGGAACACTAGGACAGGTGGTGTGAATGTCATTGTTCCTGTCTAATACTGATCACCACTAGTAAATAGGTGACCACTTAGTTAGAGAAGAAGTGACCGGAATGTGTATAACACACATTTGAGCCTCAAAATCCGCTGTGTTCTAAGAGGTAAACGGACGTGTTTTGGACAGGCAGATGGATGAAGAGTGAAGATGAGCTCCACGCTAATGAGGAGACCCTCCATGGTGCTGTGTACGCCCCCACACCCCCGACCTCCCACGACCGTGTGTGTGTGTGTGTGTGTGTGTGTGTGTGTGTGGACAGCTATCTGCTGGCTGTGCAGCTGTAAGTCGTTGACTGGCAGTAATTGTATTACTTAGGAGTCCTGGGTTACAGAGAGCGTAAGGGAGTGGAGGGTGAAGGAGGGGGGATAACGACAGAACAAGAGAGAGATGGGATGGGGCAGGAGATTAGTTTGTTTTTTTTGGCCACAGGCCACCTATAGTATAACAAAATCCACTTCATGTAGAGTGATTTCATCGGAGGAGCCATCCAAAGTGTCCTGAGGCTGTTCCATATATCTGGGGTCCAATCTGGATTGTTCTGGGGGGGTTGGTGTATTTTGGTGTGTGAGATTTGTGTATTCCTGTGTTGGATACTGCTTTTGAATGATTTCGTTCAATCAGTTCGGAATTTATGAAAAACACCTCTGGTAAAGGAAATGCACACTGCACCTTGGCAGACTACATAATCATAGTTAGAGTCCCTCTGTAGAATTAAAGGGATAGTTCACTCAAGCCAATGGTACCTACAGTATATTAGCATTTTCACACTTAATGTCCAAATCATCTATAAGTAACTTAATTGAGTTACACAATCAATGTTTTTATACTTAAGGATGATTTGGACACAAAGCGTGAAAATGCTAATATAGGTACCATTGACTTGCATTGGATTTATTCCACAAATGCTAAAAAAAGTTGGAAACAGTGGCCAGGTAAACAAAACCAATGCATGGATAGCTATCATACCTTGTCCATAGACTGCTTACAAGGTAAGGAAACCAATATGTAATTGTGTAATTTGCGTGAACTATCCTTTAAGCAGCATATTAATCAAACAGCATAGCAGGCATTAGACAAGAACGGCAGCCCCAGCTATGTGTTATGAAGCTTGTGTGAAGTTTCAAATTGACAATCTGCTCTTTAAGGAGAAGAAAGTCTCTATCTACAGTATATGGAGCTTCACTGTGTGCTGAAACAGGCACGGTGGTAGAACAGATTGATTTTGACTCTCCTTTTAGATAATCAGGCCTAGATTACAATCTCTGTGAAATTACTATCTGGATGAAGACATGGAGTGCTGTGGTGTAGTGTGTACGTGGGTCTGGATCTGAGGGTATAAATGCACACTCAGGGCGCGTCCGTAATGACACCCTATTCCCTATATAATGCACTAGTTTTGACCAAAACCCTATGGGGTCACTGTCTGGTAAGCACAGTACATGTCAGGGTTAAAGATGTCAGAGGTTAGCTTTCTATCCCATAGAGCAGGGAAGGATACTCAAAGGATACTTGACTGACTGATTAATTAATGCAATTGCCCAGATTCTACTCATTTGGTGTCTCAGGTCTGAATCAACCCCTGATTAGAGGCTAATAATTAAAATCAGCACCAGCATCATGTTTCTGACCTCAAGGGCTGGAGGAAACATGATAGTGAGTTATATGGCGAGTATCGGTGCACACTATCTCTGTGTGTGTGACACAGGGTTATTTAATGGTTTTAACCAATGATTTATATATACACAAGATGACTGATGGGGGCGCTGTGTTGAAGCCACTCCCCCCATCATTGAAAATAAAAAAAATGGAAGGGATGGAAATGGATTTTATTAATGTATACATTTGTTTTTGTCACATTTATTCTATTAAGGTCACATTAATGCATACTTTTAAGTTATATTATGTGAGCTAAACATAAAAATAAATTGAAGAAATATATAAAATATTTTCTTTAAAGTATAATGTTTTGACATGACTAATGTTACTGTCCCGACTACAAAACAAAAATACTTATATACATGTAATTTTGTCCTTGAAACATTTAATTGAAATACTGTAGAATTCCATTCATTCCTATGGAGGACTGCTCCTACTGGGGAGTGCCAATATGGCCGACCGGTGGCTTCAAAGCCTTTCGATGGTCAATACATAGCATCGCAATCCAGGTTTTATATACTTTAAATCATTGGTTTTAACCAGGCTTTTAATTGGCTTGGTGTCAGTGAGTACCATCCCTACTGTGCATGCTCAGGGCCCACGCTCCTATTACCCCAAATGATATCATACACACATTTGGCTATTAAAGTATCTCTTCCTGTCATTTACCTGTACAGTTTGTGTAACCACGCAAGTATTCACTTATCTGTAAATATAACTGTATACCTAACTGTACAGCTAATTTAACCATGCAAAATGTTCACTTACCTGTTCATTTACCCAGTCTGTGTATTAAGTAAACTATTATTACCCTCGCTCATATCATACGCATTTTCAGCTACTGAAGTATTTCTCTGCCATCAACCTGTATAGTATAGTTAACCATCCAACATCCACCAATGTATAGTGTACATTTTCAGCCAACCACCCAATTTCCCCCCCGGGGGATCAATAAAGTATCTATCTATCTATCTATCTATCTATCTATCTATCTATCTATCTATCTATCTATCTATCTATCTATCTATCTATCTATCTATCTATCTATCTATCTATCTATCTATCTATCTATCTATCTATCTATCTATCTATCTATCTATCTATCTATCTATCTATCTATCTATCTAACCCAGTGAAACTACAAACAAAGTATGAACATGTATACACTAACTAACTTTAAGTCGCTCTGGATAAGAGCTTCTGCTAAATGACAAAAATGTAAATGTAAACTTCACTGCTGGCTTCACACAGAGAGGAAGTAACCGACTGGGCACACACTGGTTGAATCAACGTTGTTTCCACTTCATTTCAATTAGATTACGTTGAACCAATGTGGAATAGACGTTGAATTGATGTCTGTGCCCAATGGGAAGTTACTTTGCCCTTCCAGTGTGGCATCTTATGTCAGAATTGACTGTATTCTACCTACTGTACAATATGTAATTTAGCTTGGGAGTATGTTCCCAGAGCATGCTGGAGGTAATTTTGTGTCATTAACACACGTCATGTTACAGTATGTACCCAGCTAACAATTCTAGGGAGAGAGAATGTTTTTGTAATGTTACCCGTAATGTTGCCCTAATGTTTGAGTGTCCAGTTTTCCGTTAGTTAGGCGAACATTCTATCTATATTAGCAAAAACCTTCTGAGAACCTTTGTAGCATGTTTGTTTGTTAAAGTTAGGAGGAAATATTATCTTAATGTCAAACTGAATTCATCTAGAACGTTGTTGCAATGTTCAACATTAATGTTCTAGACACGTTTTTGGGACGTTGCAAGAACATTCAAGTGTCCAGTTTTCTGAGGGTTAGGAGAATATTCCATCAATGTCCCACCAAACATACACAGGACATTGTTGCCATGTTGCAAGAACATTCATGTACAGTGGGGAGAACAAGTATTTGATACACTGCCGATTTTGCAGGTTTTCCAAATTTTTATCATAGGTACACTTCAACTGTGAGAGACGGAATCTAAAACAAAAATCCAGAAAAACACATTGTATGATTTTTAAATAATTAATTTGCATTTTATTGCATGACATAAGTATTTGATACATCAGAAAAGCAGAACTTAATATTTGGTACAGAAACCTTTGTTTGCAATTACAGAGATCATACGTTTCCTGTAGTTCTTGACCAGGTTTGCACACACTGCAGCAGGGATTTTGGCCCACTCCTCCATACAGATCCTTCTACATGCGTTGTAAGTGGGAAAACCTGCAAAATCGGCAGTGTATCAAATACTTGTTCTCCCCACTGTATATCAGTCTTCAGGACATCGCCTGATGGTGCCAACGAAACGTCAACCCCCCCCCCCAAAAAATGGTTTTATCATTACACATCACCAGTTGTTACTTTGGCCGAGCCCATCAAGGCTCTGATTGGTGTACTACTGATCCATTCACAGCTCTTTGTTTGTTGGCAAGGTTAGGGACACTCACACACAATGTTTTTAACAAATGTTTTTGTTTAACCAGGCAAGTCAATTAAGAACAAATGTTTATTTACAATGACGGCCTACCCCGTCCTCCCCTAACCCAGACGACGCTGGGCCAATTGTACACCGCCGTGTGGGACTCCCGATCACGGCCGGTTGTGATACAGCCCGGGATCAAACCAGAGTCTGTAGTGACACCTCTAGCACTGAGATGCAGTGCCTTAGACCGCTGCGCGTTTTCAACCTACATATTTGACACACTTTGACAGAGTGCCTTTAGAAGTTATTCACACCCCTTTACTTTTTTCACAGTTTCTTGTATTACAAAGTGGTATTAAAATGTATTTAATTGTCGTTTTCTTGTCAACGATCTACACAAAATACTCTAATGTCAAATATTTTGATTAGATAAGTATTCAACCCCCTAAGTCAATACATGTTAGAATCACTTTTGGCAGTGATTATGCACCCCAAATACAGGTGTACAAAGCTTGTAGCATCATATCCAAGAGGACGTGCGGCTGTAATCTCTGCCAAAGGTGCTTCAACAAAGTACTGAGTAAAGGGTCTGAATACTTACGTAAATATGATATCTCAGTGTTTTATTTTTAATACATTCGCAAAAACTTCTAAAAAAATGCTTTGTCATTATGGGGTATTATGTGTAGATTGATGAGGAAAAACAACAATTTAATCAATTTTAGAATAAGGCTGTAATGTAACAACATGTGGAAAAGGTCTTGGGGTCTGAATACTTTACGAATGCACTGTATACAGTAATGATTCCTGCTACGCAACCATGTCTGTGTCAGTTATCAGTTAATCTGACTATTCTATCATCATTGATTTTATTTACTTATTTCAGCAATTTTAGGGCTTTTTGTATAGATAAAGATTAAAGTTTTAATGTTACTAGAGCATTAATATATAATGGTAACCATGTTCTGGGTAAGTTCTATTTGACATTAAGGGAATGGTCTCTTGGGAGCATTCTTTGCACATCACAGGAACATTTCTATGAAAACGTTAGTTAATGATCTAATGAGACTCTTAAAGCTGCAATAGGTAACTGATCATCCAATGTGATGCTACAGTAACAATAGTGCGCCCCTAGCCTGCATGAGAACCGTTGTATTCACTGGTATTACTTTCCCAGTCGGGTCAGATTTTCCCGCCAGATTTTGTGACGCGCACAATGAGTGACCTGTTGTCCATCAGTGAGGAGGCGGTGTGATAGCTAGCTAGCTGATCCCATGCCCAACACTTGGCCAATGGCTAGCGGCGATAGCTAGCTTACAGATATGGCAGAGGCGAGGGGCAAACAACCTGACCCAGCAGCAACTACTCTTCCTTCTAAGCCAAAGAAACAGAGAAATTTGGAGAGCAGACAGGAAAAAGCGAAAGCGATAGAACCCGGGCCAAGATGAGAGTAAACCCTCGGATTTGCGTTCACACAGTGGAGAGAACTAAGGGAGTTGAAGGGATTCAAAACTGACTCAGAATTTGCATTTTTTCTGCTGATATGAAATGTTGCTATTTAGTTGTAAATATCTATGCATGTTTTGATTGTTTTTAAGCCACGTGTCCAATAGTTTGCTTTAGCTAGCTAACGTTAGCTAGAAGTTTGTTAGCAGACTGAGACATTGGTTTGTTTAATTTGAATATAAAATGTCTGTTCACTAGTTAGTTGTAACTAGCTAACTTATGTGTTTTAATGTTACTTGACCTTGTGTTACATTTCTGATGTCTGTGGACTGAAAACCACAGCTCCAGCACCTCTCCCCTTTCTTCAAAGGAGAGCTCTTACAATTTATCCTATGAGAAAAAAAGCAACATGAAATTACAGAATGCAGCCAAATGTTGTGTGATATTATAATTATAATGTTGTGAAACGGGTAAACGGTACCACAAGTGAAAGATTTGGATTAACTTTCATCATGGCCAGCCTCTCTTCTTGCAGTCGGTCAGCCCTTTCAAGGTCTTCCTGTCCAATTGTATCTGCAGCCCTGCCAGTCTGCGGCGCTTCAAAACTGGAATCCTACAGAAAAAACATGTACACAGCACTTATTAGGATTGTATTGTAATTAGTGCTGAGCGATTAACTGAAATGTTGGTTATTTGTTTTCCATGAATGCATAGCTACAGTGTCTTCGGAAAGTATCCAGAACACTTTACCTTTTTTGTTACGTTACAGCCTTATTCTAAAATTGATTAAATAAATAAAAAATCCTCAGCAATCTACACACAATACCCCAAAATTACAATGTGAAAACTGAAATACCCTGTTTACATAAGTATTCAGACCCTTTGCTATGAGATTCGAAATTGAGCTCAGTTTGGAACCACTAAGACTTCCTACAGCTGGCCGCCTGGACAAACTGAGCAATCGGGGGAGAAACTCAGAAGTTCCTCTGTGGAGATGGGAGAACCTTCCAGAAGGACAACCGTCTGTGCAGCACTCTACCAGTCAGGCCTTTATGGTAGAGTGGCCAGATGGAAGCCACTGCTTAGTAAAAGGCACATGACAGCCCAGTTAGAGTTTGCCAAAAGGCTCCTAAAGACTCTCAGACCATGAGAAACAAGATTACCTGGTCTGATGAAACAAAGATTGAACTATTTGGCCTGAATGCCAAGCATCACATCTGGAGGACACCTGGCATCATCCCTATGGGGAAGCATGGTGGTGGCAGCTTCATGCTGTGGGGATGTTTTTCAGCGGCAGGTACTGGGAGACTAGTCAGGATCGAGGCAAAGTTGAACGAAGCAAAGTACAGAGAGATCCTTGATGGAAAAACTGCTCCAGAGCGCACAGGTCCTCAGACTGGGGCGAAGGTTAATCTTCCAACAGGACAACGACCCTAAGCACGCACACAGCCAAGACAACGCAGGAGTGGCTTCGGAACAAGTCTCTGAATATCCTTGAGTGGCCCAGCCAGAGCCCGGACTTGAACCCGATCAAATATCTCTGGAGAGACTGGAAAATAGCTGTGCAGCAACGCTCCCCATCCAGCCTGACAGTGCTTGAGAGGATTTGCAGAGAAGAATAGGAAAAACTCCCTAAATACAGGTGTGCCAACCTTGTAGAGTCATTCCCAAGAAGACTTGAGGCTGTAATCGCTGCCTAAGGTGCAGATTAAAGGGTCTCAACACTTATGTAAATGTGATATTTACAAAAGTTTCTAAAAAACTGTTTTTGCTTTGTCATTATGGGGTATTGTGTGTAGATTGACAAGGGAAAAAACGATTTAATCAATTTTAGAATAAGGCTGTAACGTAATTTTTTTGGGAAAAAGTCAAGGGGTCTGAATACTTTCCGAAGGCACTGTATGATAGTCAAAATTCATTATTTGTCGTAGCTTTTCTTACTCAAGTGTGATAACTAATGTACTAAAGCTATCATCATATTACTATCTTGTACCACACAGGCAAATTCACGGTAGCTACCTTGACATTGCTAACGTTAGCTACCTTTCTGGCTGACAACTTGAATATTATAACATGTATAGCATTTTTAGTACCTGTTCTGAAGACATTGTTGCTCAAATGAACTCAAGTTATCTTCAATCTTGTCTGTGACTGTTATCGCATTGGCTTCCACAGTTTCAAATTTTGCGACTCTGTCGGGTTGTCACTAATTATCACAGCCACATAGTCAAAATTGGCTACACTTGGTTGCCACTAGGTAACACAGCCACAAAGTCTGAGAGCGGATGTTGATGGTTAATTCAAGCGGTGACCACCAATGAGAGCTGGGGTTTCTGGGATATCATGTTCAAATCTTGTAAAAATACTGCATTCTTGCAGTATCTCCAAAAATACCTGTACACACATAGTTGAGGAGTGCATGTTTAAGGGAACCTTATCTGAAGCTATGGGAATGTTTGTTGTTAGCTGGGTAACCTTGAATAAAATGATTGCTCAGTGTCCATTAACTACACTCTCTGAATTGTCAATATAAATCCCGTTCATAAAGACAGTTCACTTCCCTTCACTAGAGTTTCCACCTACTTTCAACAGTCATATTGAGACTAAAGTCTCTTTTGCATATGAGCCCTGCACAAAAACAAACACATCAATAGGCAAGTATAGATAAACATAAATATACACATTAAATACACATTAAGATACAAAACACAGTAAATTAAAACAAACACATTCTTCATTATAAAAATCCTCTGTCAGTTGTCTGTATTGCCCTAGGGACACCAAAGCATCCAATCGAAACGTCTTTTGGAGTCTCCAGAGTTAACCAACCCTGCAAACGGTTTTGATAACTTGTCATTTTAAATCTTAACAGTGAAGTTAGATAAGTTGGAAGCTTGTGGAGCAGAAATGTGTAAACAAAATGAGCGTAATGATGTGATCTACGTGACTTCAAAGAGTTCCACCCAACTTTTTGGTAAAGAATGCAGTAATGAGTAATAAAACTGTCTCCTATGATAAAACGAAGGGCGCTATGATAAACGTCATCCATTGGTTTAAGAGTAGTGGCAACTGCAATTTGATAAATAGTCTCACCATAATCAAGAACAGGTAGAAAGGTTCACTGAACAATCTGCTTCCTGCTTGCTAGAGAGAGGCAAGGTCTGTTTCTGAAAAAAAAAAAAATCCCTTAAAAAGCTCATTCGGATATTTTTTAAACAGTAAAGCTTTGTCAATCCAAATACCAAGGTATTTGTATGCAGGGACTTGTTCGATTATAGAACCATCCGATGAGTGAAGATGTAATCCATCTGAGACAATCTTACGAGAACATTAAAACAATATGTATTTCGTTTTTTCCTGTATTAAGCAAGAGTTTTAAATCAGTAAAGGCTTCCTGCACAGCTGCCAAATCAGACTGTAGCCTTGTCACATCAAGGTCAACCGTTGGGGCAATTCCGTACATAATAGTATCATCAGCATATAGATGAAATTTACAATTTTTAATAGATTGACCAATAGCATTTATATAAATAGTGAAAAGACCAGGTCCTAGTATCGACCACTGCGGAACACCATTATGTACTTCAACAAATTTGGACAGTAACGATGGCCCTGGGTTCTGTCACTAAGATACTCAGGAAGCCATAAGTATGTGTCACAGCCCAGGCCAATCGAGGACAACTTGTTCAATAAAATAGCATAATCAACAGTATCAAACGCTTTTGACAGGTCCACAAACAAGGCAGCACAATTAATTTTTCTGTCTAAAGCATTGACAATTTCATTAACAACTAATGTGGTTGCTGTGATAGTGCTATGACCTAGCCTAAACCCAGATTGATTTACACTGAACAATTAAATATAAACACAACATGCAAAAGATTTTACTGAGTTACAGTTCATATAAGATAATCAGTCAATATAAATAAATTAATTAGGCCCTAATCTACGTTTTTTTCATGATTGGGAATACAGATATGCATCTGTTGGTCAAAAAAAGGTAGGGTTGTAGATCAGTAAACCAGTTAGTATCTGGTGTGACTACCTTTTGCCTCGTGCAGTGCGACATCTCCTTCGCATAGAGTTGATCAGGCTGTTGATTGTGGCCTGTGGAATGTTGTCCCACTCTTCAATGGCTGTGTGAAGTTGCTGGATATCGTCCGGAACTGGAACACGCTGTCGTACACGTCGATCCAGAGCATCCCAAACATGCTCAATGGGTGACATGTCTGGTGAGTATGCAGGCCATGGAAGAACTGGGAGATTTTCAGCTTCCAGGAATTGTGTACAGATTCTTGCGGCATGGGGCCGTGCATTATAATGCTGAAACATGAGGTGATTGCTGCGGATGAATGGCACGACAATGGGCCTCAGGATCTCTCCACTGTATCTCTGTGCATTCAAATTGCCATCTATAAAATGGAAATTGTGTTCATTGTCCGTAGCTTATGCCTGCCCATATCATAATCCCACCACCACCATGTGGTACTCTGTTAACAACGTTGACACCAGCAAACCGCTCGCCCACACAACACCATACACGCTGTCTGCCATCTGCCCGGTACAGTTGAAACCAGGGTTAATCCGTGAAGAGCACACTTCTCCAGCGTGCCAGTAGCCATCGAAGGTGGATGTATTATCTTGGCAAAGGAGAAATGCTCACATACAGGGATGTAAACAAATGTGTGCACAACATTTGAGAGAAATATGCTTTTTGAGGGTATGGAACATTTCTGGTATTTTTTATTTCAGCTCATGAAGCACGGTACCTACACTTTACATGTTGCATTTAGATTTTTGTTCAGTATATATTCAGAATACCATGCTCAGATAAAAAAAAGCAAAGCTTTTTTCGAGAATCTTAGCTAGACATGGAAGCCTGGAGATAGGACGATAATGATGAAGATCTCTACTATCCGTCACCCTCTGGAGTGGCAGCACATAAGCTTTTTTCCGTAGTGTTTTGAAATATTTCCTGATAACAATGTTAGATTTAAGATTTGGGTTACTGAACCAGCAATGAGGGGAGACAGCACACTTGAGCAGATCCGGTGTTCTTGGAATCTATTGCAAGTAAGGCTTCAAGGACTTGACAGATAACATGTTCGTGAAAGTTTGTCCACCCTGTGACATACAACTTTAAGTACTCAAAGCACAGTTCTGCTGAAAGATCTATTTTGAGAGGCTGCACTAAAAAGTTGCCATGCCAGTGACAGTAGTCAACCTGTGTAATCCCTCTACAAGTGAGCGATGAGAGTGTGTTGATCCACTGTCATGTCTCTGAACTGTCAACAGTGTTCTGAAACGGCAGCATACTGAAACATACTGGAATACTGAAACAGCAGCATACTGAAACATACTGGAATACTGAAACAGCAGCATACTGAAATACTAAAACAGCAGCATACTGGAATACTGAAACCGCAGCATACTGGAATACTGAAACTGCAGAATACTGAAATACTAAAACAGCAGCATACTGAAATACTAAAACAGCAGCATACGGAAACAGCAGCATACTGAAATACTAAAACAGCAGCATACTGAAATACTAAAACCGCAGCATACGGAAACAGCAGCGTACTGAAATACTAAAAGAGCAGCATACTAAAATACTGATACAAAAACATACGGAAATACTGAAAAATAAGCATATTGAAATACTGAAAAAGTATTGATACATTTTACACTAACAGTTCAATGTGACTTATTAATAACAGATTTCTAGTAAACCACACACACTGCATCAACATATAATACCACACACACACACACACACACACACACACACACACACACACACACACACACACACACACACACACACACACACACACACACACACACACACACACACACAGGCCCATTGACAGGCCAAATGGATGGCTTTCATCAAAGACCAGTGAACAAATAGGCAATTACATCCCATCCGAGTTGAAAGGGATGAATGTTATTAGCTAGTTGAGTTCTGGATTCATTAGAGATAATATTGCACCTCTCCAGAGAGAGCCAAGCTGGATAGGTTGGTCACTACTGCTACTGTTGCTGTAGTAGTACTGCTGTCTTTTTAGGAGATCAGGTCAAATTACATGTTTTTTCTCAGACCATTTTTCAAGTCAAAAGCTAATTCAAATACACTTCATGAATTGACAGAGCTTCAGTTTCTACACACCAGTTGAATTGGCCTTATCCGTGTTTAAAGCGTATCTCTGTGTTTTTGTGTAAAATAGGTGCATCCCGTTACAGTGCACTGTTTGGCTGTGTCAGCTCTGCACTGCTCTGTGACTGTTTATGTTAGAGACGAGCAAAATCCAAGCTCTACAGATGCTTACAGTGTGTACACACACACACACACACACACACTGACCCACTTCCACTCCAGCCTAAGCTAAGAGGCCTCTGGGTGCAGCCACTCAGCCACTACCCCTCTGGTTGACGGATGTGGTATAGCTGTACAAAACTCTGTACCAAAGCACACACACACACGCAGGGAGGCACAGACAGGCGCACACACACACACACACACACACACACACACACACACACACACACCAATACACACAGAAAATACCATTCTGATATAATGTGGTATGAATTCAAGGCGGGCCATCTCTGTGTGTTGGGCTATGGATATGGCCTTGTCCCCTCTATGTAACTGTGTGTGTTGTGGGGCAGTGTGTGTTACTCTGCATTTATGGGGCAGTGTGTGTGTGTGTGTGTGTGTGTGTGTTTGTGTGTGTGTGTGTGTGTGGCGTCTTAGCTGTGGGGGCGGTCTGTCTCCCAGCTGCCTGCTAGCTCGCTACATCTTGGACACAAAGTCGACGTTTGTGCGAACACTGCTCTGCTCACCTCCCCCCTGGCATTCGCACAGTTGCCATGGTGAACAGCTTTTTTGGTTTTCAATGGAGGAGAAATTAACACAGTTTTAATTGGCTCTGGGGCCTCAATTTTGAACCTCCTCCCCCTCCATTACCCAGCTAGCTAACCTCCATAAGCTAACTGAAGGGAGTGTGTCGTTTCCTCATTATTAGACAATGGGCCGGCAATACAGTATGCACACACACATATCTGCAGGGCCCTGCTCTACAGGATGTTACCTTGGCATTCCATTGACATCCCCCTGCATGTAACCTGTACTATGTGCACGAGGCCCATCCACATGACCCATCCTGACTCACTCAGTCACTCACTGAATGAACAAACAAACAAATGAATGTTCTCACTCACTCTCTGTCTTCAGTAGGTTCTGACTGAGTATTCTCTACTACAGTGTGCCAGAGGGAGACCGAGAGAGTGAGAGAGATGAGGAGAGATGGTGATAGAGTGGGAGTGCTAAGGATGGAGGGATTTAGAGAGCATGGCTTTGTGAATCCCCATGATGCCTCCTCTTCTCCTGTCTCCCGTCCCTCTCAGGAGAGGATGCTGCTGTGGGACAAAGGACTGCCTTTCCAACCCCTCCCCCTCGCTACACACCCCTTCACCCATCCTCATCCTCCCATCCCCCTCCTCTAACTGTGCCCCTCTCGGCTCTTGCTGCCAACGCCGCTGGATAATTAGCCCTGCTTAGGTACTTCACTGGGACTGGGGCCTGAGTCTCTGTCTGTCTGTCTGTTGGTCTGTTTGTCTGTTTGTCTGTACAGGGTAATTACAGCACAACAAGCAACACTCCTTCCCCACAGCATGCTGTAATGACAACAGTGATTATAACAGCAGTATCACTTCTGCAGCTTTGTTACAAGTATGTTAATGACACTGATAATGACACTGACGATGATGATGATGATGATGATGATGATGATGATGATGATAACGACAACCATTATGACAACTACTACTACCTCTCATCATCATCACCATCATTTTCATCATCATAATTTTGAAAAACTCAGGTGTGTGTATATAGTAAATGGTTATTGGTAGTTCCTATAACAGGTGAGCTACTGGGGCATTCATTCCATGATGTTATTGGTAGTCCCTATAACAGTTGGGCTACTGTGGCATTCATTCCATGATGTTATTGGTAGTCCCTATAACAGGTGAGCTACTGGGGCATTCATTCCATGATGTTATTGGTAGTCCCTATAACAGGTGAGCTACTGGGGCATTCATTCCATGATGTTATTGGTAGTCCCTATAACAGTTGGGCTACTGTGGCATTCATTCCATGATGTTATTGGTAGTCCCTATAACAGTTGGGCTACTGTGGCATTCATTCCATGATGTTATTGGTAGTCCCTATAACAGGTGGGCTACTGTGGCATTCATTCCATTATGTTATTGGTAGTCCCTATAACAGTTGGGCTACTGGGGCATTCATTCCATGATGTTATTGGTAGTCCCTATAACAGGTGGGCTACTGGGGCATTCATTCCATGATGTTATTGGTAGTCCCTATAACAGGTGGGCTACTGGGGCATTCATTCCACAATGTTTGTAGTTGCGTTGTATTTCTACTGCTGCTGGGTGGTACAGTATGGGCAGAATGGAGCACATAGAACATAGAAGGCAGCGTGTGAGGGGTGGTGATGAGGGGAGGCCTTGAGGAGCGATCTGTAGCGTCTGGAGAGGGGTATTGGGATTTGCTTTAGTCCTCGACTGCGAGAGAGAGAGCATGGGGGGGGGGGGGGTAGAGAGAGCAGAATAGGGTAAAGAGACACAGAGAGAGAGAGGTGGGGGAGGAGGGAGATGGAACAGGGGCATCTAGAGAATGAGAGCAAAGGAGGGAGGATTTGAGAGAGGGAGAAAAATGGGATGGGGAAGGAAGGAAAGAGAAGTGTGGCTGTAGACATTCTGCTGTGCCACCAAGCCCTCTGGAAGCTGTGACGACAGACAGACAGACACAGAGCCTTGCCCTGGTTGGCACACACTGGGAACCCTGTGGGTACCCTGATATGGAATTCAGACATCAGTTTGTTTACTAACACAGCCATTTAGGGAAGATTGGCCCATAAAATGGGGCTGGCTGTCAGATTCACTGTGAGATAACACAGAGCTGTGAACACAATACACTCAACACTTTTCTCTAGCCTCTTCCCCCATCTCTCTGTCTCTTTCTCTCTCTGTACCCCATCTCTCTCATCTCTCATCTATCTCTCCTCTTTCTCTCTGTACCCATATCTCTCTCCCTCTCTCTCTCTACATCCCTTTCACCCCCCTCCCCTCTATCTCTCTCCCCGAGCCCCGTCTGTAGTGTGTTTCTGGGACGGCTCGTCTTAAGGGGGCCTCTCTGTGCCGTGTCTCTCTCTCTCTCTCTCTCTCTCTCTCTCTCTGACTAACTGGAGAGAACAGAAGCAGGTCACCAACGTAAGTCGGCTTTGTGGAACCACATTCCACTGCAGCTGCGCCTGTCTGCAGCCCGCAGCCTGTGCCGAGGCGTGTACCCACTACCCAACACAATGATGAGGTTGCTCGATGCATAAAGAGGATGATTAGGGAATTGGCAGAGGTATACACTAGTACTATATCTGGACTTGATGACTGGTTGGCAAAAAAACTAAGGCATGAGGCTACACACACAGACACACACACACCCACCCACACGCCTCAGTGGCTAGAAATCCAGGCTGCTTATGTTAGTATGCTTAGGAGATGCTTTATCATTGATGTTATCACACCAGCTGGGTCTTTCGTTATTTTAAGCCTGGGTACGGGTTGGCTTTCTGTGTGTTTGTGTGTGTGATTGTGTGATTATGTGGTTATGTGCCTGTCTACATGTGTGCTCTTGATGAGCATGTTTCTGAGCATGTGTGTCCTGGAAGTGAAGCAGGTTGGCTGCATCTGCTTGCTTCCGCAGCTGGACACACTCTCTCCCGTCTGCAGTGGCTGTGCTGCTCTACTCCTCTCTCCCGTCTGCACGGGCTGTGCTGCTCTCCTCCTCCTTCCTCTATTCCTTCATCCCTTCATTCCGAGCTGCCCACCGGAGAGGAGGAGAGGACGGGGGGTGGGGTTGGCTGTAGGGCGAGGGGCAGGCAGCCGTTTACTGAATCGACCCCTCGCGTCTCCTAGCAACAGGGCTGTTTGGAATGGGATGGGGAGTTGAAGAGAGCGAGAGAAAGGCAGAAAGAGAGATTGGGGGGGGGGGGGGCACAGGCCTGGAGGTGCGATGGAAAGGGGATGGGAGAGAGGGATAGAGGGATGAGGGGAGTGAAGGGAGTGAAGGGTAAAGGGAGGAATCACACAGGGAGATGGAGTGAGTTAGGGATAGATAGATGAGATGGGTAGATAGATGGAATGATAAATAAACACCCAACTGTGATGGTGGCACAGTAAACACAGTGCCTCGCACTGTAAGCCTTTCAAAAACCTAGCAGGACATTTCTTTCTACCCTTTGTTGTTTCACTCTATTCGCTTCCATGCACCTCTGTTTCTTTCTTGTCATGGTCCAGTATCAACATTGTATATCAAAACATTTTGTGTTTGTGTGTTGCCTGCTGCCTCTGACTATCCCTTGGTTTACATGGATGCTATCCAGCTGAACTTTGTCCTCTATGACCATAATGCCCTCCCATGCATGCACAGTATTTACATGTGTATGTGTGCATGCATGGGTGCATGAGTGCTGCCTAAAATAAAGGAAACACCAACATAAAGTGTCTAATAGGGCATTGGGCCACCACGAGCGGCCAGAACAGCTTCAATGCACCTTGGCATAGATTCTACAAGTATCTGGAACTCTATTGGAGGGATGCGACACCATTCTTCCACGAGAAATTCCATAATTTGGTGTTTTGTTGATGGTAGTGGAAAATACTGTCTCAGGCGCCGCTACAGAATCTCCCATAAGTATTCAGGAACCACACCTGTGTGGAAGCACCTGCTTTCAATATACTTTGTATCCCTCATTTACTGAAGGGTTTCCTTTATTTTGGCAGTTACCTGTACATAGGGTACATACAGTACCTTCGGAAAGTATTCAGACCCCTTGACTTTTTCCACATTTTGTTACGTTACAGTCTTATTCTGAAATGGATAGAATAAAAAAAAAATCCTCAGCAATCTACACACAATACCCCATAATGACAAAGCAAAATTGGTTGTTTGCAAAGAGATATATATATATATATATATCTGACAGAGCTTGAGAGGATCTGCAGAGAAGAATGGGAGAAACTCCCCAAATACAGGTGTGCCAAGCTTGTAGCGTCATACCCAAGAAGACTTGAGGCTGTAATCACTGCCAAAGGTGCTTCAAAAAAGTACTGTTATCCTGTCTGCTGTCCCCCCCCCGTGCCCCACATATATCCGTACACGGAGGTTTCTGCTGTCGCACACGCTATCGTCCCGGGCTGCTGATGTGCCCTACAACCGTATGGGGGCGAGGATGGGGGGCAGAGGTGGGGGTTTGCATCATCATGTGTCCCAGGCAGTGACAGGGACAGTGGGTAGGCAGGCAGGCAGGCAGCCCACGTGTCCTTCCCTAGTAGTCATACCTCCTGGAGGTAGAGTGGTATGGTGGTGTGGGCCAGTGCATTCTTCTCCTCTGACCTCCCTGTAAAGGGCATAACTGCTGGAGCTGGCACAGTGGCACGCCATGCAGCTCTACAAGCTTTAGAGCAGTGTCGTATTCATTATGACACACTGTAGTAAAACGTTTTTTTCCCCTCCCAGTTTCAGTCTGTTTTCTACTGTTTGGTGGCTAATGAATAAGACCCAGCATTGTCCTATGTTAATGTCAAATGTTATCCGCAAAGGGCCTTGTGGGTTATCTATAGAGTAATCAACAACAGTCCCCTCGTCCCATTGATGCCTCTAACTGTCGATGAGAAATAGCATCATCCTCATCCTCATCATTGTCATCGTCACTAGTGTTTGTAATGGCATTACGTCAGGCGTGAAGAGAGCTGGCGCTTTAGAAGCATGCAGCCCCCTCTGCTCTGCACTCCATAGAAATATAATGAATAGAACAGGCTTGGAACCTCTAAACCTGACAATTTGACTTGTAAACTCATGGCTGCCTGGTAATGTGACACAATAGTTTCCATGGTAATGTAGAATGTTAATTCAAATGATGTTAACTGATGTGGCTCATGCAATGGAATATATTTTTTGTGATGTCACTTGAATCAATAAATCGCAGCACATATTAATGGGCACACTTCTTGCTTTTACTTCCTGTTTTGCTCTTATGGGTACACTCACAATGGCTGCCAGTCCACCCATTAAGACATTAATTGTATTTCTATGCCGCACGCTGCTCCGTGCTGCCATGGCAACACTCATTACCTGCCGCTCGTGACAACCGGAACGAGGGAGAGCAGCAGAGGGAAGGAGGTAGAGGGAGAGGGATAGGGTGAGACAGAGGGGGAGAGAGAAAGACAGGATAGCAGAAGTAATGACTGGTGGACTAAGAGAGGATATGGAGGGGCAGGAAAAAGGAGGGTTGTGAGGGATTCAGAGAGGATAGAGGGAGTTTAGGGGAGAGGAGGAGTGCAAGTGGGGATGAATGGTGAGTAGTACTCAGTACGCATTGACTTCCTGACTATTGCATCTGTTTAAGGATGCCCAGGGATCAACGTTTTACACAGTAATGAGGAGAGAAGTACCCCCCAACAAACACAGACACCTCCCCCATGTTCACCTGTCGGCTCCAATGAGTCCCACACAAAGCCAAAGCCAGTGGAGAGGCGTGCCCAGCAACACAACACAGAAGAGACAGACATCTCTCCTCAGCTCAGCTCACAGACTGGGAATATACTTACATCAGGAGAGAACGACTGTGATGAGATGAGACCAAAATAAAGAAATAGAAGGTTAGATCATAAAACAAGGGCAGATGTAGATAGAGAGAGACAAAATCATGAGGGAACTAGTCCGAGAGAATGTGGTGCGTGTGACTTGTATGTAGGGGTATTTTGGATAAGGCGTAAATCTGTCAGCCCCCACACATCGTTTGTTGTCGAAATTCAAGTTTCACTAGGTGCAGCCTGTGTCACACGACCCGCTGCCGCGCACACCTGCCCAAGAGGTCGGCACTCCAGTTGTCATGGCAGCAAGGTTTGCCTTATGGTGAGCAGAATGCTGGTTGGAAGTAGAAGGGTATTTTCCCCACCCATTTCCAGGGTGGGGAAAGTACTGCTTTGTGCTGTTGGAGCTTGAGCTTGGATCTCTGAACAGGAATATGATAGATTCATTGTAAATTGTGAAGAATGAAATGACTTCATTAAATGTAATGTTTTGAGCTATGCAAACCTTTAACTATGGTGTTGATAGTCTTATCAATGTTTTGTTAGCCTTATCAATATTTTGTTAATGAAGGTGGAGAGTACAAATGACAGATTAGAGTTTTATCTCTTTAGTTTTGGTTCTGCTGCCTATGGTCATTTTGAAGATCCTGAACAAAGGAAAAATATCTCACCTTACCTCTGTGTTGTTGTTTTTTGTCGCACTGCTTTGCTTTGTCTTGGCCAGGTCGCAGTTGCAAATGAGAACTTGTTCTCAACTGACCTACCTGGTTAAATAAAGGTGAAATAAAAAAAAATTAAAAACGTGACATTTTTTAAAATGTTGTCAGTTTGTTGACCACACACTGTAGGCGGATGGAGAATACAATGATTCAACAGCCAGTGAAACAAACAAACAACTAAACAGAAGCAATGAAAATACAAGCTTCAAAGAGCCATTTCTTTGTAGTGATTTAAAGTGCATTTTAGTGCACCACCTGCTGTTTTCCACAGAGACTTTCTGTGTGTGTGTGTGTGTGTGTGTGTGTGTGTGCCTGCGTGTGTGCCTGCGTGTGTGCTCCTGGCAGGTATCCCCCCTCCCAATCTCCCTCCCCACTAGTACACACATAGCTCTCCACTGACCTTGTTGGAGAATAGGGACGTTCCCAACAAGACTTCCAGAAATTCCAACACCACTCTCCCTCTCTCTTTCCCAGTTTCGGGAGATATAGAGCTGGGTGGGAATCTCCTCCCTGCCTTGTTTTCTTTATGTCTGTGCCTGTATGCGTGCAGGGCCAGATGAAGAAATCATAGGCCCCGGGGCTTTTTTTTTCATAATTTTTTTTCACCCCCCATCGAAATCCCCCGAGCAATTCCCCCCTTCCCCCCTTACTGGCACACCATCATTTTCTGTAAACAAATGTTCACCAATATGCAATTTGATGCGTGGTAAATGTACTGTTGAAGAAAAAACCCTTTTATAATAAAGCCATAATAACATTTGCCATGTGGCTACAGTTGAGCAGAGGTGTTTTTTAGGATTGTTTTAGCATTTTTTTTGGCTACTCTGACACTGACAAACTGAGATCAATCTGGTTTTGAATACAACCAAACAATAGCCCAGGCCAATGAAACGACACACAGATTGTACAATAGTAGGAGGCAATATATATACAGTATATACACTCACCGGCCACTTCATTAGGTACATCTTGCTAGTGCCGGGTTGGACCCTGCCTTAATTCTTCGTGGCATAGATTCAACAAGGTGCTGGAAACATTCCTCAGAGATTTTGGTCCATATTGACATTATAGCAACACGCAGTTGCTGCAGATTTATCGGCTGCACATCCATGATGTGAATCTCCCGTTCCACCACATCCCAAAGGTGCTCTATTGGATTCAGATCTGGTGACTGTGGAGGCCATTTGAGTACAGTGAACTCATTGTCATGTTCAAGAACCAGTTTGAGATGATGTGAGCTTTGTGACAAGGCGCGTTATCCTGCTGGAAGTAGCCATTAGAAGATGGGTACACTGTGGTCATAAAGGGATGGACATGGTCAGCAACAATACTTTGTGGCTTTTAAACAATGCTCAATTGGTACCAATGGGCCCAAAGTGTGCCAAGAAATATCCTCCACACCATTACACCACCACCACCAGCCTGAACCGTTGATACAAGGCATGATGGATCCATGCTTTCATGTTGTTTACGCCAAATTCTGACCCTACCATCTGAATGTCGCAGCAGAAATCGGGACTCATCAGACCAAGCAACGTTTTTCAAATCTTCTATTGTCCAGTTTTGGTGGGCCCGTGCAAATTGTAGCTTCAGTTTCCTGTTCTTAGCTGACAGGAGTGGCACCCGGTGTGGTCTTCTGCTGCTATAGGCCATCTACTTCAAGGTTCAACGTGTTGTGCATTCAGAGATGCTCTTCTGCATACCTTGGTTGTAACAAGTGGTTATTTGAGTTACTGTTGTCTTTCTATCAGCTCGAACCAGTCTGGCCATTCTCCTCTGAACTCTGCCATCAACAAGGCATTTTCGCCCAGAGAACTGCCAATCACTGGATATTTTCTCATTTTCGGGCCATTCTCTATAAACCCTAGAGATGTTTGTGCGGGAAAATCCCAGTAGATCAGCACTTTCTGAAATACTCAAACCAGCCCGTCTGGCACCAACAACCATGCCACGTTCAAAGTCACTTAAATCACCTTTCTTCCCCATTCTGATGCTTGGTTTGAACTTCACAAGGTCCTTTGCTGTTGTTCTGGGATTGATTTGCACTTTTCGCACCAAAGTACATTAATCTCTAGGAGACAGAATGCGTCTCCTTCCTGAGCGGTATGACGGCTGCGTGGTCCCATGGTGTATATACTTGCGTACTATGGTTTGTACAGATGAACGTGGGCGGCGCCAAGTTTTGGCGCCGCCCTGAGTGGTCGCCTGTTAAGCAGCTCCCGTTGTTCGTGCATTAATTGTTGTTTTAGTTCGTTTTCTTTCGTCTATTTTCTTTAGTTTAATTTTTTATTTTGCTACAGTCGAACTATAACAGTTCAGGATTATGGATTTTATGGATTTTATCGCAGCTGAACGTCGACAGGAGTCGTCAACTGTTATTGTTTACAGCAGAGCCCAGCTCCTGGATTTAGCCCACGCAGCGCTGCTGCTCCCCAGGGAAAAGTTTGATATTCCGGACGAATTGAAAAGACGACGCCGTGGATGCAGGGCGGGATTGAAATGTAAGGCAAAGCGGAGGAGGTTCAAGTACAAGCCGGCTATACCATCTATTATTATGGGCAATGTTAGGTGTCTACATAACAAGATGGATGAGTTGGCGGGACTTGTTCGTGGACAAAGGATTTATCGGGAAACGAGCCTAATGTGTTTTACTGAGACTTGGCCGAACGGTAACATCCCCATACAGAACGTCACTATCGACGGTTTCCAGACCATCACAGCGGACAGGGATCGCGTCTCTTCCGGTAAGAGTAAGGGTGGTGGGCTGGCTTTATTAGTTAACAACAGATGGTGTCATCCGAAACATATTACTCTTAAGGAACAGTTTTGTAGCCCGGACATTGAACTGCTAGCCGTTAGCCTGAGACCCTACTATTTGCCGAGGGAATTCACGGCGGCCATTGCTGTTATTGTTTACATCCCGCCCTCTGCTGACGCAAACGCAGCGTGTGACGTCATCCACTCTGTTATCGCGAGGTTACAGACAGCGCATCCCAGTGCTTTTTTTGCCATTTCGGGGGATTTTAACCATGCATCTCTCTCTTCAACGCTGCCCACGTTCAAACAGTTCGTGAAGTGCCCAACCAGGAATAATAAAACTCTGGACTTGTTATATGCTAATGTGAAGGATGCATACAACTCCACTGCACTCCCTCCCCTCGGTAGATCGGATCACAACCTTGTCCACCTCACCCCACTCTACAGGCCTATGGTCCAACAGCAGCCTGCTACCACCAGGACTATTAGGAGATGGTCCCCAGAGGCGAATGAGGCCCTACAGGACTGCTTTGAAACAACAGACTGGGATGTGCTCTGTGAGGCTCATGGGGAGGACATCGATGGACTCACTGACTGCATAACAGACTATATTAATTTTTGTGTAGACAACACTGTACCCACCAGGAAGGTACGCTGTTTCCCAAACAATAAACCCTGGGTCACCAGCGACCTGAAGGCCCTGCTGAATGAGAAGAAGAGGGCCTTCAAGGAGAAGGACAAGGACAAATTGAAATGCGTCCAGAGGGAGCTGAAGTTGCGGATTGCTGAGGGGAAGAGAGTGTATAAGGAAAAGATGGAGGACAAGCTGAGGCAGAGCCAGGTGAGAGAGGTGTGGAAGGGTATGAGAAATATCACTGGCTTCAAAAAGTCAAACAGTGGGCAGACGAAGGGGACCCAGGACAGAGCCAATGAGCTGAACCAATTTTTTAACAGGTTCGATACTGGCCCTGTCCACCTCCCCTCCAGCTCCCCAGACCACACACCCTCACGGCTATCCCACCCCCACTTTGCTCACAGCACCTCTGCTGAGACAATCAGTGACCCCACCTCCGCCCCTGCCCCCCCTGGACTGATCCTCAACACCCCCCTTCCCCCCACCTCCCCACCTGGGCTGGCTTTCACCACCAACCAAGTGAAGAGAGAGCTGGAGAGACTACACCAGTGGAAAGCGGCGGGCCCTGATGGCATCAGCCCAAGGGTGCTGAGGGTCTGTGCTGACCAACTGTGTGGAATACTCCAGCGTCTTTTCAACCTTAGCCTGAGCCTAGAAAGGGTCCCTGTGCTGTGGAAAACATCCTGCCTCGTCCCAGTGCCCAAGAAGGCACACCCCACTGTCCTGAATGACTTCAGACCTGTAGCGCTAACATCCCACAACATGAAGACCCTGGAAAGGTTAGTCCTCGCTCACCTCAGACCCCTGGTGTGTTCATCAATGGACCCCCTGCAGTTTGCATACCAGCGCAACATCGGGGTGGATGATGCAATCATCTACCTTCTGCAGAGGGCCTACTCTCACCTGGACAATGCAGGTTGCACTGTGAGGGTCATGTTTTTTGACTTCTCCAGTGCCTTCAATACCATTCAGCCCCTGCTACTGGGTGAGAAGATGAGGAGGATGAAAGTGGTAGCACCCTTAGTCTCCTGGGTCACGGACTACCTGACCGGTAGGCCACAATTTGTGCGACTACAGAGCTGTGTGTCAGAACGGGCAGTTAGCAACACAGGGGCCCCCCAGGGTACGGTCCTGTCCCCCTTCCTGTTCACCCTCTACACCTCAGACTTCAGATATAACTCTGAAACATGCCACCTACAGAAGTTCTCGGATGACTCTGCTATTGTAGGGTGCATCAGGGGTGGGCAGGAGGAGGAGTACAGGAGCACAATCAGTGACTTTGTGTTGTGGTGTGAGCAGAACCACCTTCAGCTCAACATCAGCAAAACTAAGGAGATGGTGGTGGACTTCAGGAGAACCAAGGCACAACTGACTGCAGTCCCTATAAAGGGGATGGATGTGGAAATGGTTGAGTCATACAAGTTCCTGGGTGTCCATATGGACAACAGACTGGAATGGGCTGGTAACACCGGGGCCCTGTACCAAAAGGGCCAGAGCCGACTCTACTTTCTGAGGAGGCTCAGGTCCTTCAACGTGTGCAGTAAACTACTGCATACCTTCTACCAGTCTGTGGTGGCCAGTGCCATCTTTTTTGCAGTGGTGTGCTGGGGAGCAAACATCAAAGCCGGTGATGCTTCTCGGGTAAATAAGCTGATCAGGAAGGCTAGCTCTGTCCTGGGGATGAGCCTTGACACTCTAGAGGAGGTGGCGGAGAGACGGATCCTGGCCAAACTGCTGGCCATCATGGACAACGTCACCCACCCTCTGCACGCTATGGTTATGACGCAGAGGAGCACTTTCAGTCACAGACTGATCCCACCACGGTGTGCCAGAGAGCGCTACAGGAGGTCCTTCCTGCCGGCGGCTATGAGACTGTATAATGCCTCACCGGGGTGCCGTGCCGTCGGCAACATAGATCTGGAACTGTTGGGGTGCTAGGACCTAGTTTAACAATTATGCATCCATCCGTGAGTAACTCTGGTCCGTCAGCACTCATCCACTCAGGACCTATTTATTCATACAGGTCTGTATATACATACTCATGTACAGTTGTTATATTATATCACATGCAATATTGTAAGTAATTATTGGACGTAGGCATTCACTCAGGAATGCATATTAGTATCCTGCCAGTTGCACCTTTTCTCATTGCTTTTAGTATATCGAATGTGCAATAAGTGCAGTTGTCTGTAATTAAACCCTGCGCACTAAGGACTGTATTTTAAGGGAATTACTATTATTACCCCAAATGATATCATACACACATTTAGCTATTAAAGTATCTCTTCCTGTCATTTACCTGTACAGTTTGTGTAAACATGCAAGTATTCACTTATCTGTAAATATAACTGTATACCTAACTGTACAGCTAATTTAACCATGCAAAATTTTCACTTACCTGTTCATTTAGCCAGTCTGTCTATTAAGTAAACTATTATTACCCTCGCTCATATCATACGCATTTTTAGCTACTGAAGTATTTCTCTGCCATCGACCTGTATAGTATAGTTAACCATCCAACATCCACCAACGTATAGTGTACATATTCAGCCAACCACCCATACTATGCAATGTCCTTTTATAGCTTTTTTTTGCACTCCAGATATCTTGTATTTCTATACTTTTTCATACTGCCGCTCTATGTATCATGTACCGTGTATCTGTCTTTTGTGTACTTTCGTTGTGGCATTTTGCACCTGCCCTGTGTTTTGTTGTAGCTGCTTGACAATGAAATTTCCCCCCCGGGGGATCAATAAAGTACCTATTTATCTATCTATCTATCTATCTATCTATCTATCTATCTATCTATCTATCTATCTATCTATCTATCTATCTATCTATCTATCTATCTATCTATCTATCTATCTATCTATCTATCTATCTATCTATCTATCTATCTATCTATCTATCTATCTATCTATCTATCTATCTATCTATCTATCTATCTATCTATCTATCTATCTATCTATCTATCTATCTATCTATCTATCTATCTATCTATCTATCTATCTATCTATCTATCTATCTATCTATCTTCAGGCGTTTGGAAATTGCTCCCAATGATGAACCAGACTTGTGGAGGTCTAAATTTGAGGTCTGAGGTCTTGGCTGATTCCTTTTGATTTTCCCATGATGTCGAGCAAAGAGGCACTGAGTTTGAAGGTAGGCCTTGAAATACATCCACAGGTACACCTCCAATTGACTCAAATGATGTCAATTAGTCTATCAGAAGCTTCTAAAGCCATTACATCATTTTCTGGAATTTTCCAAGCTGTTTAAAGGCACAGTCAACTTAGTGTATGTAAACTTCTGACCCACTGGATCTGCCCAAACTGCGGCCTTCTCGACTGTAGTCCATACCAATAACTACCACAATAAAGGAAACACTTAAGTAAACAAGGGAAACAAAGTATATGTTATGGTGTTCGGTGCATTTTCCTGGCATGGTTTAGGTCCACTTGTAGAATCTATGCCAAGGTGCATTGAAGCTATTCTGGCAGCTCTTGGTGGCGCAACACCCTTTTAAGAGACTTTATGTTGGTGTTTCCTTTATTTTGGAAGATACCTGTATGTGCTCGTGATAAAACTGAATCCAGTTATTTTTTTATAAACTATTGATACTCTGTGGCAAAATGATGCTCTCTGGTGTTCTTTGAACATTGAGAGCTGGCTCCTCTGGTTGGATAAAAAAATATTTACAAAATGTTTCCTCTTGGGCCCCCTACGGGCTTGGGCCCAGCCCATGACTCACACATTTGATTTATTATGAAGTTGTTATTTATTTTTTATAAAAGTTACCCACGTGGGCCCCCTACCTTCTCTCATCCCCCCATCTGATGATTAGCAGAGTGGCAGCAGCAGGCTGTCTACACTCATTGAGAGCGGGGCCCTGAGTCTTCCTGTGGTTGGCGGTTGCAGTGAAAATATATTAAATATATAATATATCCTGTAATATATACTGTATATATATATATATATATAAATAGTATATATTTCCTTAATATTTAGTTTAAAAAACGTTTTCAAAACAATTTACCTTTATTTATTTTGCTTCCTTTTGGGCCCCCTCAAGGGCCTGCGCTCAGGGGCTTCCGGCCCTGTGTACCTGTCTGCACAGAACTCCTACAATACCACCACCATCATCCTCACAATGAATGGTCTCGTATGATTTGTTGGGCTTTTTACCCAGAATCCTGTAAGTAGGAGATTTGATTGTTTTGGGAAAGAAAATGAGGGCTATGATTATAAGCGCCTGTGCTGCTTTACATAATATGGTATTGTGTGTGTGCAGCTATGGCAGCACTGGACTGGCCTGTGGCTGTGGGGGGAAACTCGCTGCTCTGGACTGTGCTGACCACTCTGTCTCCCATTCCATGTACCAGAATGCTGCAATTGGCAAGGACGTTCTCCCTTTGATGGTAAGGCGAGGCTGCAAGTTCTACCCACAAAATACAACCTAGCACTCTGGTACCCTGCAAACCATGATGGTAATGTGTTTTCTTGTATGCCGAATAAGCCAGATATTGTTGTTGTGGGGGAGGCCAGAGGTAGGTGCTGATTTTGGAGGTGGGCTGCTCATTTGACTGCTACTGTACATGGAGCAGGCCTTTTCATAAATACCAGCCCCTTGTGTCACGCCTGAACAGCCTTGGATATCAGTGCATGCTTGCTGTGGTGATATTGGGAAGTCTCAGCCATGTTCACAGGCTGACAGTACCTGGCCTTCAGATAGCAGGCCTACATAAGACGAAGGTGAAGCAGCTAGCGAGGTACTGCTCTGTGTCAGCAGGTCATGGGCAGCCTTGCTGTGTGAAGGTGAAGCAGCAAGCGAGGTACTGCTCTGTGTCAGCAGGTCATGGGCAGCCTTGCTGTGTGGAGAAGAAGGTGCTATCTGTTTTCCCTAGGGATCCACATATCCCTGTACTAAAATGCTCCAATCCTTATTGTATGAATTAGGATTTGTGGATTCAAATAATTCATTTTAGTGTGTGGTGTGTGTGTGCGTGCGTGCGTGCTCCTGGCATGTATCCCCCCTCCCCTCCCAATCTCCCTCCCCCCTAGTAGCCACACAGCTTTCCACTGGCCTTGTGGGAGAATAGGGACGTTCCAAACAAGACTTTTCAGCACCACTCTCCCTCTCTCTACCAGTATGGAAGATACAGAGCCGGGTGGATCTTCTCCCTGCCTTATTTTCTGTGTGTGTGTGTGTGTGTGTGTCTGCCTGTGTGTCTCTGTGCGGGCGTGCATGTGTAACTGCACAGAATTCCTACAATACCACCACCATCATCCTCACAATGAATGGTCTCGTAAGAATTTTCAGGCCTTTACACAGAATCCTGTTAGTAGAAGATTTGATTGTTTTGGGAAAGAAAATGAGGGCTATGATTATAAGCGACCGTTTTCATTTGTTTACCTCTTGGGGGTTCTTAGGTTGTGTGTTGGCGTAATGTGGCAGTGCTGCTTTACATAATATGGTATTGTGTGTGTGTGTGTGTGTGTGTGTGTGTGTGTGTGTGTGTCGGCTTGGTGCCTAGTGCTGTAGACTTCATCCAAATGATCCAGCCTTCTAACGTACCACTCCTCCTCTCCTCTCCTCTTCTCTTCTCTTCTCCTCTCCTCTACTGTAGTGTGTGGATAGGGGCTCTGGGTCCGACTCCTCTCTGAAGAGGGTGGCAGTGGTGGAGGACTTCTTTGACATCATCTTTGCCATGCACGTAGATATCAGCGCCGACCCTGGCAGATCACCCAAACACGCCGGACAGAAGAAGACCTACAAAGCGGTAAGAAGACACTCTTTCTCTCTAACTCTGTTTCTCACTCTTCTCTTATGCTGTATCTTTCTCATCGATCACACAGTCACCCTTACTTAAATATTCTCCTCCTTCATCTCCTGCTGCCTCTCTCCCTCCCCTCCCTCTGTTTGTATCGGACACTCTTTTTAAAACGTCGGTCTTTGTAAGGGCTTCAGGAAACAACGTTTGAAAAGGTTTCTGCACATTAGGTTTGTTTTGTTCCTAGCACTAGAACTCGGCTAGGCGAAGGGAAAGTCTGTAACTCGCATACCCCTTTAAAGTACCTTTTCTTGAAAATCAATAAAATGGCAATATTACGGTTTGTCCCTCTTGAGATGCCGTAAAAACAAGTACACTTCCTCAAAATAGTCCAAATTAATTAATTAATTAATCAAGAAATCTGTCATTAATTTGGACTTTTTTGACAATTTTATATCTAAGATGTTTGGTGCAGTATTTCTCAGTGAAAAAATGTGTGTTAAAAACAGTTGTATGTCGTTGAATGACAACAAACACTTCATTGAAGAATCCCTACTGTTGACCGATCACAGACGAAGGACGTAGACTTCGGCTACCGGACTTCGACTTCATGAAAAAATGTCAAGTGCAAAAACAGCCGGAAAAACCTTGTCGAAGACCAAAACGAACAAAAAACCTCACAAAATGTTGTCATTATACAGTATATACACAAACTGTTTTGAACTGCATGCGGACGCGCTCCTGGTTCAGCATTCAACAAAAAAGAATACTAAGCTCCTCTTGTGCGAAAATCATAACAAACACTTACAAGCCCTTTGTTATCTAACAGCTATTCTTATTTTAAGGTCCAAAAACAAAGCAATCGGGTAGCAAAAGCATAAACTACGCGTGCGGTCAAAAACTGTTGGCCGCCATATCATGGGGTTGTCATGCCCATATTGCCAACCCCCTAAAGTTTTTTTGACAGTTGATTTATTTATTCCACACATAAGCATAATACATCAACTCAAAAGTTCTTAGTTCATTACTTTCATAGTGAATTTATAATCACATTATCATAGGTAATATTTTGGGGCAAACAATAAGTATAGCACATATAAATAAAATTTGGCTCGTGGCTTGTTTTTAGGATTATTTGTTCTGTTCCTCTTCTGGTCTTTATTATTCATTCCTGTTTCGTGACCTGTTTTTCTTTCTCTGTCCATCTGGTGTTCAGATTCACACTCAATAACACTAACACTCTCACTTTCTCAGAATACCATTGAAATGAATGGGATAGTTTGAATCAGGGATGGCCAACTGGCCCCCTTTGGTAGGCCCGAGGACCAATACCTTTAAAAAAAAAAAAAAATCTTCGCTGGCACGAGAGGCAAGGTAGGGGGGTATGAATGTGGGTACGCAGACCCACGAACCACTGCAGCCCCTCATGATGACTGTTTTTTTTGTGGCCCCCACCCCCATAAAAGTTGCCCATCCCTGGTTTAAATATTTCTATGACAATAATGTGAATATTTTCTTACAATGCAGCAGGAGTCACCACTGACTTGGAACATTCATGTTGGGCTTTATCTTTTTCTCTTCAGTTCATTCACAGAACCTCCAATTCACTTAATTTCAGATAAATAAACAAAATTCAATCAATTCAATTCGAGTCAATCACTTGGCCTCAATCTCTGTGACACATACCTGTAACTTCACTACTTATACTTATTTTTACCTCACTTCATTACAAGAAAATTCCTGAGATTATATTTTTTGTGCGTGTGAAAGAAAACAGGGCTGGCAAGGATATTAAATTCCGGCGCCAGGCTGACCTTGTGGTCGCTGGAAGAAGGTATTTCTCGATCTCCCCCTGACAACTATTCAGCCTTTCTCTCTCTGAGCATCGCCACAGTCGCTGAAGGCCAGATGTCTAGTTCTATTTAGATGAAGAGTGAAGACCGCGGTGCAAAGCACACACCTGGGCAACATTCTGTCCATCATTCCTTCCTAGCTTCGTTTCAAATGGGGAGTTTTAACGCTTGTCATTGGAAAATGAGCTTCCTCCCTGTACTAAAGCCAACCTTTAATTTGCCCAATGTGTTAGAATACTTTGGCGTCTCAGTTGGTGATACTGCCCTCTTCTGGTTAAACATGGTAACTCATCTTCCCTTCAGTAGTGTACAGCACATGTACTTTCATTTTTAGGATTTCACTTAACTTCTAATGGATATGAATCAAATTAATTAATAAAATTACTGAAATCAGTATCGCATTCGTAGTGAGTAAACAGAGCTGTGACTGTGTAATGAACAGCATACTTCCTCTGTTGCTGCATATTTACTGTCTATTTGCTCTGCACACTGCCATGGCTTCCAGGGTACTTTGCAACACAGTGGGTCATGAAATGTTTATTACACACAGACACACACACACACACACACACACACACACACACACACACACACACACACACTGCAGAACACAAATTACTTGTTGTTCCTGTCCTTCACTGGCAGCGCTGCTCAGCCAACTTTCTGTCTACTTCTCCTCACTGTCACCCTCTGTGTGGTTCGTTATAGTTCACTAGACCAGACAGAGCTGCGTTGGTGGCCCAGGGCAGGCCCACCACCACACGCTATTTCCAGAACCACAGACCCACCCTGTAGGCTACATGGGCTCTCTTTGTGAGCTTCTGTTGGGACTGTGAAGACAATGGTGGTGGTAGCTAGCTAGTCATCACACACAGAGAGTCAACCCATCTGAGGGTAGTCGCTATCTCGTCCTCCAACCCCCTCCCTCACTCTATATCCCCCATCACTCCCATCCTCCCCTCCCTCATGTCACCACCAGCACCCCTTTGGCCGGGATGGCATGCCTGAAGGAGACAGTGGCGAGTCTGTGTGTGTTTGTGTGTGTCTGTTCTCCTGCTGCCGAGCCCAGCCTGGCCCTGCCATAAGAGCCACAGAGGGAGGAGGAATAGAAAGAGGCCAGTTTGAGAGAGAATAAGGAGAGGGAGATAGAGAATACATTGAAAAGGGAGGAAGAGAGGATTTAGCAAAGAAAAGCATTACTGTTTTCGGTAGTCTCTCTACCAACACACATCCATCTCTAGCTCTCCATCTCTTTCTTTGTCTCCTAATAAAATCCCCTCGGTCTACTCGACCGATGCCCTGTCTCTCCTCTCCTGTCTCCCCCCAGTTGCAGTGATGATATGCAGAGGGCTACATGATGCTTTGGGTGCATGTGGTAGATTGCCCTCTTGTCCTGTATGGGCTTGTGGTCAATACTGTTCTCCTAGAGATAATCTGGTGCTACCATGCCACCGTGTCAAATGACAAACAGATGGAGTTTTAACAGGAAGTCCAAACGGAGCCAGTAGAAACAGTAGAGAAGAAGATGATAATAGACAGAGTGGAAGTCCCTGGCGTATCTTGGTCACCAGTAACGGGCTGAGACAATGTTGTCTTTGTGTGAAGGGGCAAGATATTACATCTGTCCCAAGGACCTCAATCTTACCGTTTCCCACACACACACAGTAATATAAGTCCCATTATGGAACAGCATTATAGAAACAGGTCTAATTTCCCCTCTTTTCCTCTGACCCTTTTCTTTTCTCCCATTTCACCTCTGCAGTGTTCATTATTAGAATAGCAGCATGTTTATCAGCCATGGCACTGGTAGTAATATCTCTCTCTCTCTCTCTTTTTCCTCTCTCTTTCTTTCTTTCTTTCTTTCTTTCTTTCTTTCTTTCTCTCTCTCTCTTTTTCCTCTCTTTCTTTCTTTCTTTCTTTCTTTCTTTCTTTCTTTCTTTCTTTCTCTCTCTCTCTCTCTCTCTCTCTCGCTCTCGCTCTCTTTCGTTCTTTCTCTCTTTCGTTCTTTCTCTTTCTTTCGTTCTGTCGTTCTTTCTTTCTTTCTTTCTTTCTTTCTTTCTTTCTTTCTTTCTTTCTTTCTTTCTTTCTTTCTTTCTTTCTTTCTTTCTTTCTTTCTTTCTTTCTTTCTTTCTTTCTTTCTTTCTCTCTCTCTGATGGGCAGATTGCAGAGACGTATGCCTTCCTGCCCAGGGAGGCAGTGACCCGTTTCCTGATGAGCTGTGGCGAGTGTCAGAAGAGGATGCATATTAGCCCTGGCAGCGCAGAGTTCAAAGGTAAAAAACCTCTCTCTTTCTCTGGACCAGACTGCCGACTAGCATCTCCGCTAGGCTCTGCGTGCGTCTAAATGGCATCTTACTCGCTAAATAAAGCACTTTTTACCGGGTCCATAGGGCTATATAGGGAATAGAGTGGCGTTTTGGACACAGACTCTGTTTAGGCCATCATCAAATATAATATTATACGTCTCTTCGTAACCCAGCCTTCTGTTACTGCGACTGTCTGTAAGCCCGCTATTACTGCAAGCGCATATACGTACCGTTTTTTAGAGCAGCTTTGCCCCCTCTTCTCCTCCTTCTCCTGCTGCTGCTGTTGCCACCCTAAAGGCAACCCATCCCCCCATATCCCGCCCCCCTTCCTCAGCTACTACACTCACCCCCCAGCTCTCCCCTGGTCCTATTCAAATGAGTAATTGGAGTGTCCTGCCTCGTTCCTAACACACTGCAATTAGCCCAATTAGGGGGCTTTTAACAAAGGAAATGGCCAGGAAACGAGCTCTTTTCAGAGAGAGAGAGAGAGAGAGAGAGAGAGAGAGAGAGAGAGAGAGAGAGAGAGAGAGAGAGAGAGAGAGAGAGAGAGAGAGAGAGAGAGAGAGAGAGAGAGAGAGAGAGAGAGAGAGAGAGAGAGAGAGAGAGAGAGAGAGAGAGAGAGAGAGAGAGAGAGAGAGAGAGAGAGAGAGAGAGAGAGAGAGAGAGAGAGAGAGAGAGAGAGAGAGAGAGAGAGAGAGAGAGAGAGAGAGAGAGAGAGAGAGAGAGAGAGAAAACCATGCCAATTAACATTAACCCCCCCAAAACCCAAACCAGCAAGAGAAGTGCTCCCAGGTCCGATCTGTCAGAGTGTTGTGTCAACGATGATCATTAATGCTGGGTGTCGCTCATAAAGAGAGCTAATTGGATTCCTGTCCCGTGGGGGTCCTCCCTCTTCCCACCCTGACCCCTCATCCCTCCAACCACTTCAACCCAATACAGCCTCCACTCCACCTAAGCCACTCGCACGAAAGTTCAGTGCTGAATTATTGAATGCAATTCATTACTGTATGCCAGGGCTATTTTTAATTGACTTCAGGCAGTCTTTCATCCTTTGTCTCTTCAACCTTCTTCATGCTGTACAGGTGATGCAGTAGGAACAGGTGTAAAGGAGGTGTAGGTTTGGGCCCATATTCATAAAGCCTTGAGAGTAGGAGTGCAGTTTTTTGCCTTTTAGATCATGATGAATAAGATTACATGGACAGGTGAACCTGATACTAGATCAGCACTCCTTCTCTGAGACATTATATTAATACGAGCCTAGGTCCTGTGCTGATTTCACTCCCTTCTTTTTCTGAACTCAATTTCTCATCTCTGTCATTTAATTTATCTGCTGACCTACTAAGGGACAATGTTCTTAGGTCTGGAGTCCTGAAGGGGGGAAATACAAGGCAGACGATCAATACTTCCGCTGTAAATAGACAGGAGCGCCATCATCAATTACTGATTGATAGTGTGTGTATGTTGGTGTCTGCACGTGTGTACTGTCCCGGTAGGTGATAGGTTGCTTGATAACGCTGATTGATTAGAGTTGATATTATCCTTGGAGAGGAGGACCCTGTATGTCATGTGGGACCAGTCGCCCATCCTCTGGTCATTTTCACCTCTCTTCCTTGTGGAAGAATCAATACGGCTCCTGAAGCTTTCCTCAGCATGATTACAATTCTGTCTTCCTACTTAACTGTTAGTAGACGAACCACAAGGTTAACGCTGCCGAACGTAGGACCTCAACTACTATCGATAGTGTGGAGTACTTACCAAAAGGGAATTGTTGCTTCAAGTACAATTTGTTTTCTACATCTCAGTCTCCGGTGGTAGTAAGCATCACACAGCTATCTATCGAGACTTAGTTAGCTACCACATGGTTCCCTTTGGCTAGCACTCCCTTCAGCTAGCACCTGGAAAGGTAGAATTGCTAGCTCTCCTCTCTTCCATAGACAAGAAAGCACACACTTTCTCTGGATAGTTAGGCTATTAGCCCACGATGCAAATGCTAGCTAACTTTCAAGACTTGGCGGTGCCCACGCTGCAAGGCTTAAGCTAACCTGGCTATAACGCTGTAAAGCAAGCTAACCACACTAGCATTCCTTCCTAGAACAAGCAATACTATTCTGCAAGTCATGGAGCCTGCTGCCCCTGCACAGGGAAAATCGAGCAAGGCTTCTGCTCCAGAACCGGGACCCGTGTCCATGCAGGGCTACTTTAGCAGGGAATGATGCACACGCTTTGTGTATTGCCTTCTTGGGACTTAAGCAAGCTAAGGAAGCACTTGCTAATCCTGAGTGCAATGTAGGAATTTTCACTCGAATGCACTCAAAACGGAGACTGCATAGAAAAGTCCCTCTGCGAGGCTCATCTTCCTCCCAGCCTTTGAGGAGGCTACAAGAACCCCAACCCACCTGGACTGAGGTGATGGATGGGTACCCCGAGGACTTCCAAATACTGTTTCAAGATATAGCAGCGGGGGAGCAGGAATGGGACCTCGTCACCTATGAGGGAGATGATGAGGGCATGGCTAAGCATCAGTGCCCATGTGAGAAATACCGGCATATCGATGTCTGCAAAGGGGCAGCGATCAGGCTAGGTATCGAATGGCCCACAACCGTAGGGGGTGTCAGCGCCGAAAGAGACTAGACTCCCCTCTTGCACTGTCCTGGGAAAGCAACTCGTCCCAGCTTGTATGGCGGAAGCTAAACACAACTCAGATAAACCTTTGACCAGCAAAGTCCAAACCAGACATTTTGCTAACCTCAATCCCAGTGCCTCGTCAATGACCGGCACTTCTCTCCCTGGGAAGACGGTGCGCTTTTCCGTATCCATCTTCCAGAAGGTCTGTGGCACGTTCAGTAAGGGCATTGAATGCAACGTCCTTACTGTTAGCGTACCAGGCCAATTACATGCTGGAAATGGGCAATCAACTGTTCATTGGCACAGTCAGCCAAGACCTTTGGGAGGAGATCTGTGTCATTACAAATCTCTCTAGATAGATAGGTACTTTATTGATCCCCAAGGGGACATTTCTTTGTCAAGCAGCTACAACAAAACATAGGGCAGGTGCAAAATGCCAGAACGAAAATACACAAAAGACAGATACACAATACATGATACATAGAGCGGCAGTATGAAAAAGTATAGAAATACAAGAAGTCTGGAGTGAAAAAAAAAAAAGCTATAAGGCATTGCATAGTATGGGTGGTTGGCTGAATATGTACACTATACATTGGTGGATGGTTAACAATATCATACAGGTCGATGGCAGAGAAATACTTCAATAGCTAAAAATGCGTATGATATGAGTGAGGGTAATAATAGTTTACTTAATAGACAAACTGGTTAAATTAACAGGTAAGTGAATATTTTGAATGGTTGAATTACAGGTAAATGACAGGAAGAGATACTTAAATAGCTAAATGTGTGTATGATATAATTTGGGGTAATAATAGTAATTCCCTTAAAATACAGTCCTTAGTGCGGAGGGTTTAATTACAGATTACTGCACGTGTTGCACATTCGATATACTAAAAGCAATGGAAAAAAGATACAACTGACAGGATACTAATATGCATTCCTGAGTGAATGACTACGTAAGTTAAGTCCAAGAATTAATTACAATATTGCACTTGATATGATATAACAACTGTACATGAGTATGTATATACAGACCTGAATGAATAAATAAGTCCTGAGTGAATGAGTGATTATGGACCAGAGTTACTCACGGATGGCTGCACAATTGTTAAACTAGGTCCTAACACCCCAACAGTTCCAGGTCTGTGTTACCGACGGCACGGCACCCCGGTGAGGCATTAAATAGTCTAATAGCCGCCGGCAGGAAGGACCTCCTGTAGCGCTCTCTGGCACACCGTGGTGGGATCAGTCTGTGACTGAAGGTGCTCCTCTGCGTCATAACCATGGTATGCAGAGGGTGGGTGACATTGTCCATGATGGCCAGCAGTTTGGCCAGGATCCGTCTCTCCGCCACCTCCTCTAGAGTGTCAAGGCTCATCCCCAGGACAGAGCTAGCCTTCCTGATCAGCTTATTTACCCGAGAAGCATCACCGGTTTTTATGTTGGCTCCCCAGCACACCACTGCAAAAAAGATGGCACTGACTGGTAGAAGGTATGCAGTAGTTTACTGCACACGTTGAAGGACCTGAGCCTCCTCAGAAAGTAGAGTCGGCTCTGGCCCTTTTTTTACAGGGCCCCGGTGTTACCAGCCCATTCCAGCCTATTGTCCATATGGACTCCCAGGAACTTGTATGACCCAACCATTTCCACATCCATCCCCTGTATAGGGACTGCAGTCAGTTGTGCCTTGGTTCTCCTGAAGTCCACCACCATCTCCTTTGTTTTGCTGATGTTGAGCTGAAGGTGGTTCTGCTCACACCACAACACAAAGTCAATTATTGTGCTCCTGTACTCCTCCTCCTGCCCACCCCTGATGCACCCTACAATTGCGGAGTCATCCGAGAACATCTGTAGGTGGCATGTTTCAGAGTTGTATCTGAAGTCCGAGGTGTAGAGGGTGAACAGGAAGGGGGACAGACCGTTCCCTCGGGGGCCCCTGTGTTGCTCACTAACCGTTCTGACACACAGCTCTGTAGTCGCACAAATTGTGGCCTACCGGTCAGGTAGTCCATGACCCAGGAGACTAAGGGTGCTTCCACTTTCATCCTCTTCATCTTCTCACCCAGTAGCAGGGGCTGGATGGTGTTGAAGGCACTGGAGAAGTCAAAAAACATAACCCTCACAGTGCAACCTGCATTGTCCAGGTGAGAGTAGGCCCTCTGCAGAAGGTAGATGATAGCATCATCCACCCCGATGTTGCGCTGGTATGCGAACTGCAGGGGGTCCAGTGATGTACACACCAGGGGTCTGAGGTGAGCGAGGACTAACCTTTCCACTGTCTTCATGATGTGAGATGTTAGCGCTACAGGTCTGAAGTCATTCAGGACAGTGGGGTGTGCCTTCTTGGGCACTGGGACGAGGCAGGATGTTTTCCACAGCACAGGGACCCTTTCTAGGCTCAGGCTAAGGTTGAAGAAACACTGGAGTATTCCACACAGTTGGTCAGCACAGACCCTAAGCACCCTTTGGGCTGATGCCATCAGGGCCCGTCGCTTTCCACTGATGTAGTCTCTCCAGCTCTCTCTTCACATGGTTGGTGGTGAAAGCCAGCTCAGATGGGGAGGTGGGGGGAATGGGGGTGTTGAGGATCAGTCCAGAGGGAGCAGGGGCGGAGGGGGGGTCGCTGATTGTCTCAACAGAGGTGTTGTGAGCAAAGTGGGGGTGGGACAGCCGTGAGGGTGTGTGGCCTGGGGAGCTGGAAGGCAGGTGGACAGGGCCAGTATCGAACCTGTTAAAAAAAATTACTTCAGCTCATTGGCTCTGTTCTGGGTCCCCTCCGTCTGCCCACTGTTTGACTTTTTGAAGCCATTGATATTTCTCATACCCTTCCACACCTCTCTCACCTGGCTCTGCCTCAGCTTGTCCTCCATCTTCTCCTTATACCCTCTCTTCCCCTCAGCAATTCGCAACTTCAGCTCCCAGGCTGCTGTTGGACCAAAGGCCTGTATAGTGGAGTGAGGTGGACAAGGTTGTGATCCGATCTACCGAGGGGAGGGAGTGCAGTGGAGTTGTATGCATCCTTTACATTAGCATATAACAAGTCCAGAGTTTTATTATTCCTGGTTGGGCACTTCACAAACTGTTTGAACGTGGGCAGCGTTGCAGAGAGAGATGCATGGTTAAAATCCCCCGAAATGGCAAAGAAAGCACTGGGATGCGCTATCTGTAACCTCGCGATAACAGAGTGGAGACGTCACACGCTGTGTTTGCGTCAGCGGAGGGCGGGATGTAAACAATAACAGCAATGGCCGCCGTGAATTCCCTCGGCAAATAGTAGGGTGTCAGGCTAACGGCTAACAGCTCAATGTCCGGGCTACAAAACTCTTCCTTACGAGTAATATGGCTCGGATTACACCATCTGTTGTTAACTAATAAAGCCAGCCCACCTCCCTTGCTCTTACCGGAAGAAACGCTATCCCTGTCTCCTCTGATGGTCCGGAACCCACTGAGGCGCCATTCAAGTCTGTGGGCGCTCCATGAGCCTTGCTGTGGTGAGGGAGAGAGCCTTGTGGCCCAACCTGTCCAGCCTCTATGACAAGGAGATTTCCTTGACGCTCCTGTTGAGCCAAAGGAATTGTTTTGGCCGGCTGTCGTCGCAATGCGGCATAAACTTTGAAAGAAGGAATGCAAACCGGGAACCGTGGCAACAGCGAACAAACAGTTAGGGTGCAGCCGCATCTAAGCCCGCTGCAGCCGCATCTAAGCACCGCCCAACTGACTCCCCTGGCGACAGAGAGGGGCAGCCAACAGTCCACACCATGTCCTGTCCCCTCTCGGGTGGAGCACAGACTTCTCCCCAGGTCATCACAATGGTGAGAGGTACGTACATATGTGATCCTACAACCCTTCCTTTTTGCAGTGGCTCATTTCCATGTATCCACTCACAGGGAAGACGGACAGAGCTCACTCTACCCTCAAGTGCCCTCCATACCAAAGCTCTCCTCCTAGCTCTCGTTCAATTAGCCAGGGCAGGAAGACAAAATGTCAGTACCACCCTCTCGCACCACTAGCGAGTGAGTGTCATCTGAGCAGGGAACTGGCTCGCATGCATAGCCCGATCCTAAGTCTTGTTCACATTTACAAAGTTGTACAGACTTTAGTTCGTTATGAAGCCACCTGTTTTCAACGGGATCCTAGCTTCAATAACGAGTGGCGACTCGGCTTGCATACTAGAGCAGGAAATCTCCTCTCTATTGAGCAAGGGAGCAATCAGAACAATACCAGCAGAAGAGAGCCATTCTGGCTTCTACTCCCGGTACTTCCTGGTTCCCAAAAATGGGGGGAGGGATACGCCCCATTCTGGACCTACGGCTATCTGTGAAAGTATGCATTCAATGTGCTGTCTAGGTCTATTTGTCAAGGTGACTGGTTCACTTCAGTCGACCTGTAGGATTCTTATTTTTACAAAGTATTTTGCCTGCACTCAGGAGGTTTCTCAGATTTGCCTTTCAGGGCACAGCCTACGAATATCGCGCTGTCCCCTTCAGGCTAGCAGGGGATTGATAGTCTCCACCTATATACATGATTACCTGCTTTTCTCCCGTCACAGGTTCAAGCAGTGCGAGACATTCCATTGTAACCCACCTCACCGAGTTAGGGTTCAAGATCAACCAGAAAAAGAGCTCTTTGGTGCCCACACAGAGAATAGAAAACCTAGGTGTAAAGCTGGATTCTCTCTCTTATTGGGCTACGCTATCGGACGACCGCATTACGTTGTTCCAACAGTGCCCCTTCCTGTTCCACAGGGGGATGCTCGGTTACGCTCAGAACGTGAGGTTGATTGCTCTTTTATCGCAGAAATGCAGAAATACAAGTCATGACATTTGTTGTCATTGTTTCTCTATGTTGCACGTGGTAACAGTCCCTGGTATAATTTAACTATATCATCTAACTTTATTAGTTAACCATTTATTATTCTCAAACAAACTGTCAAAATTCTATATAATGCATTCTGTTTACCTCTGTGTCTCAGCAGTTACCGGCACCATGTCTGCAGCATGGAAGCCAGGTGTGTTCTGGTAAATGAGGTCAGTGTAGAAATCCGCCACTAAAGTATTATTCTGGAGGGGCATTGGGAAATGCCACCTCTCTGGTCAATGTAGGTGAACTGAGTTTCCGGACGATATTATAATAGCAAAGTACAATTCTCTATTGATATTTTGTACTGCTAATGCTAAAATGGTTGTATTTAAAATATGATCAGTTTGTTAAAACTTTGTATTTGCAGACTATTTGCAGAGTGGCCAGTTCCATTCCATTTGAGAATGGAACTGGCCACTCCCTATATATTCTCATGTAAACATTATTAAAGTGACTAGTGTTCCATTCCTTAAAGTGTCCAGTGATTTCTAGTCTATGCCTATAGGCTCTAGCCTCTAATGTGCTAGTGATGGTTGTTTAACTGTCTAATGGCCTTGAGATGGAAGCTGTTTTTCAGTCTCTCAGCCCCAGCTTTGATGCACCTGTACTGATCTCGCCTTCTGGATGACAGCGTGGTGAACAGGCAGTGGCTCGGGTGGTTGATGTCCCTTGATTATCTTTTTGGCCTTCCTAGTTTGCCCCCAGTAATGCGTTGGGCAGACCGCACGTTGCCGTACCAGGCGGTGATACAGCCCGACAGGATGCTTTCAATTGTGCATCTGTAAAAGTTTGAGGGTTTTAGGTGTTAAGCCAAATTTCTTTAGCCTCCTGAGGTTGAAGAGGTTCTGTTGCGCCTTCTTCACCACACTGTCTGTGTGGGTGGACCATTTCAGTTTATCAGTGATGTGTACGCCAAGGAACTTGAAGTTTTCCACCTTCTCCACTGCGGTCCCATCGATGTGGATAGCGGGGTGCACCTTCTGCTGTTTCCTGTAGTCCACGATCAACTCCTTTGTTTTGTTGACGTTGAGTGAGAGGTTGTTTTCCTGGCACCACTATCCCAGAGCCCTCACCTCCTCCCTGTAGGCTGTCTCGTCATTGTTGGTAATCAAGTTGTGCCATCTGCAAACTTGATGATTGGGTTGGAGGCGCGGTTGGCCACACAGTCATGGGTGAACAGGGAGTACAAGAGTGGGCTGAGCGCGCACCCTTGTCGGTCCCCAGTGTTGAGGATCAGCGAAGTGGAGGTGTTGTTTCCTACCTTCACCACCTGGGGCCGGCCCATCAGGAAGTCCAAGACCCAGTTGCACAGGGCGGCGTTCAGACCCAGGGCCTCAAGCTTAATGATGAGCTTGGAGGGTACTATGGTGTTGAAGGCTGAGCTATAGTCAATAAACAGAATTATTACATAGGTATTCCTCTTGTCCAGATGGGACAGGGCAGTGTGCAGAGTGATGGCGATTGCATCATCTGTGGATCTATTGGGGCAGTAAGCAAATTGAAGTGGGTCTAGGGTGGCAGGTAAGGTAGAGGTGATATGAACTTTGACTAGTCTCTCAAAGCACTTAATGATGACAGAGGTGAGTGCTACTTTGTAGCACTTAGTCACTTTGCCTTCTTGGGTACAGGAACAATGGTGGCCATCTTGAAGCATGTGGGGACAGCAGACTGGGATAGGGATAGATTGAATATGCTTGTAAACACACCAGCCAGCTGGTCTGCGCATGCTCTGAGGACGCGGCTCGGTATGCCGTCTGGGCCGGCAGCCTTGCGAGGGTTAATACATTAAAATATTTTACTCACGTCGGCCTCGGAGAAGGAGAGCCCACAGTCCTTGGTAGCGAGCCGTGTCGGTGGCACTGTGTTATCCTCAAAGCGGGCAAAGAAGGTGTTTAGCCTGTCCGGAAGCAAGACGTCGGTCTCGGCAACGTGGTTGGTTTTCCTTTTATAATCCGTGATTGTCTGTAGTGCCTACCACATACGTCTGAGCCATTGAATTGTGACTCCACTTTGTCTCTCTACTGACGTTTAGCTTGTTTGATTGCCTAACTGAGTGAATAACTACACTGTTTATAGTCTTCCATATTCCCAGTCACCTTGCCATGGTTAATTGCGATGGTTTGCTCTTTCAGTTTTGCGCGAATGGTACCATCTATCCAAGGTTTCTGGTTAGGGTAGGTTACAGTGGGTACTACATCTTCTATACACATCTTCTATATTTTCGGAAGCTACCTGGAACATATCCCAGTCCACGTGTTCAAAACAATCCTGAAGCGTGGATTCGGATTGGTCAGATCAGCGTTGAATAATCCTTATTACGGGTACTTCCTGTTTGAGTTTCTGCCTATAGGAAGGGAGGAGCAAGATGGAGTCGTGGTCGGATTTGCCGAAAGGGGGCGGGGGAGGGCTTTGTAACCATTCCGGAAGTTTGAATAGCAATGGTCGAGAGTTTTAGCCGTGCGAGTGCTACAGTCGATATGTTGATAGAACTTCGACAGCCTAGTCCTCAAATTTGCTTTGTTAAAATCCCCAGCTACAATAAATGCAGCCTCAGGATATGTGGTTTCCAGTTTGCATAAAGTTCAGTGAAGTTCTTTGAGGGCCGTTGTGGTATCGGCTTGAGGGGGGATATAAACTGACGTGGCAATGACGGAGGAGAATTCCCTTGGGAGATAATACGGTCGGCATTTGATTGTGAGGTATTCTAGATCGGGTGAACAAAAGGACTTGAGTTCCTGTTTGTTACTGCAATTACACCATGAGTCGTTAATGATGAAACACACCCCTCCACCCCTCTGCTTCCCGGAGAGATGTTTGTTCCTGTCTGCGCGATGGACTGAGAATCCTGCTGGCTGCACCGACTTCGACAGAGTATCCCGAGAGAGCCATGTTTCAGTGAAACAAAGAATATTACAGTCCCTGATCTCTCTCTGAAAATGAATCCTTGCCTTCAGTTCATCAACTTTGTTATCCAAAGACTGAACATTGGCGAGGATAATATACTCGAAAGCGGTGGGGGGGTGCGATAAGTTCAATTGCTCTGGGGAGAGCGAACAAAGAATCTGCTCCAGGGAAGTCGTATTCCTGGTCGTAATGCTGGTAGTTCAGGTGAGTTACCGCCGCTCTAATATCCAATAGTTCTTCCCGGCTGTATGTAATGACACAGAACAATTCCTGGGCTAATAATGTGAACTAAATACTAAGAACTAGTCGCGATGCAGCCTTCTCCGCCGGCGCCATCTTCTTGGGAGTTGAGTTGTATGGTACGTTCTGTTCCTGCACTTTTGACCTCAGCTCTTTTTTAAGTTAAGGCTTTTAGGACAGTTTGGTTTTCATTTCAATTAATTTATTTTAAAGCACAGAGGGGGAGGAATAGAGGGAGGCCAGTTTGAGAGAGAAGGGAAGAGGGGGAGGAAATAATGACTGCTGGAACTGCATGAAAAATTAAGAAAGTAAAAATAGGAAGTTGACAGCAAGGGAGGGGAGAGATAGAGAATACATTGAAAGGGAGGAAAGCATTACTGTTGTCGGTAATCTCTCAACCAACACACATCCCTCTCTAGCTCTCCATCTCTTTCTTTGTCTCCCATTAAAATCCTCTCGGTTTACTCGACCGATGCCCTGTCTCTCCTGTCTCGCCCCAGTTGCAACTGGCCACTACCTATACAGTGCATTCGGAAAGACCACTTGACTTTTTCCACATTTTGTTAAGTTACAGTTTTCCCCGGGGTTATGATCGGTACCCCTCTTACCTTTATGCCAACGACAATAATAATTGTCTTGCCTTAGAGCATGTGGCTTTCCACCCGCCACCCGCCACAAGAAAAATGTCTCCACTGTTTCATGTCCAGTATGCCCTTTGCACATTTATTTGGATAGAATGAGAGCTTTACGCAAGAGCAAACAACTCTTATTTTATTTTGCACCTCCCTGCAAGGGGAGGCCTCTATTTCGTAAAACAGCTATCACATTGGATAGTGGAGGCTGTTATATGGCCCCCGAGGGCCTGAGGGCTCCTTCCACCAGGGGTATGGCTACCTCTTGGGTACTGTTCTAAGGCATCTCTTTGCAAGAGATTAGCGATGTGGCATATTTGGCCACCCAAGGTTTTATCGACTAGACGTACCATACTGGGGTATGTGGGTGAAAACATTGAAATTTCGTAACCTAATACATCTTATAATAAGCACCGAGCTCTGTTGACAGACGGTGCAACTTTCTCACAGCAACTTTGAGGATTTGACATGTTGTGGTGGACGTCTTCAAAGTTTTTTCCGCAGGTTGCAAAAAGTTAAATTAGCATGACATGAGCTGAATTAAATGTAAAAGGCTTTGAAAATAAACTCGACCAGTTTGTCTCAAACAGACTTTATGTGATTGGTTCTTCGTAGTGATCCGCCTCCATCGAATCCCCATATGTGATACATCTCACTCATATTATCAGAGAACCAGGGTTATGAAAGTAACGTTGAGTTATGGGAGATTGAGAGTCATAATACTTTGTGTGTTTAATCTTCACAGAGAATGACAGACCGACATCACTGGTGCCGGATCTCATAGACTACAACATGCCGCTGACCACCACCTATCTGAAGCAGATGAAACTTCAGTGCATGAGTACCAATGAGCAGGTAAGAGCCTGTACATTCTGTTGTCCAGAATAGGTGAGGGTTGGATGGAAGTGGCCGTCTTCACTCTCCTTTCTCTCTGGCTCTCTGTGTGCCACACACACACTAACCCTCTCCCTCGACACCCCCCTACCTTCTATCCCCAATGCCAGGTTGACTATCTGTACAAGTGCATAGGCAGAATCATTCAGGACTGTCAATCAGGTACACATATGAAAGTGTGTGTGTGTGAGTGCGTGCGTGCTCACTGGAATATGTGTGTGTGTGTGTGTGTGTGTGTGTGTGTGTGTTTGTGCTCACTGGAGTGTGTGTGTGTGTGTGTGTGTGTTTGTGCTCACTGGAGTGTGTGTGTGTGTGTGTGTGTGTGTGTGTGTGTGTGTGTGTGTGTGTGTGTGTGTGTGTGTGTGTGTGTGTGTGTGTGTGTGTGTGTGTGTGTGTGTGTGTGTGTGTGTGTGTGTGTGTGTGTGTCTGGTATGATAACCAAGGAGGGAATGGGGTTCAGCTCATTCCAATTAACAAAGCCTCTAAGCGGCAGTCTAATTAAATGAGGTGTGAGAAAAGCACAGGTTGACGTTTATTGTCATGAATCTTGCCCTGGAGGCAAAACTAAGCAATTTCTGCTAGATGGGCCAGCTGCAAAGTCAAAATTGTCAATATCGTAAAAATATATTTTTTTATTTACCTTTATTTAACTAGGCAAGTCAGTTAAGAACAAATTCTTATTTACAATGACGGCCTAACATACAGGGTCAGCCATAGTAGTACAGCGCCCCTGGAGCAAATTAGGGTTAAGTGCCTTGCTCAATGACACATCGACAGGTTTTTCACCTTGTCGGCTCAGGTATTCGAACCAGTGACCTTTCGGTTACTGGCCCAGCACTCTAACCGCTAGGCTACCTTTTTTGGGGGGTTAGGGTTAGCAGTGTGTTTAAGGTTAGGGTTAAGGTTAGGGTTAGTTTTAAAATAAGATTTTATGACTTTGTGGCTGTGTCAACTAGTGACCACTCTGCAGAGCTGGCGCGGGGGCAAGATTTATGACTATAAATGCCAACCTGTGAGAAAATCAGTGGAGTGACAATTGCAGAGGAATGCCAATATTGTCGGCTGGACACTGACATTCGCCTTGTACACGAACAGAAGTAGCATTGGTGAAACCTCTAACTGGTTTTATTATCTATAGATTATCGATACACTGTCAAGTTTTTCACTTAAGAATAGGCATGCATACACTTGAGCAAGGTGCTCTGCAGGGTTTTTGGCACCTAAGTGCTTGAGATTCAGTTCCTAGTCTAATTCTGGCTTTTAGCTGGAAACCCGAAAGATTTTCAGCAGAGACTCACCTGAGGCAGGAAATTAGGAACAATGACTCACCTTTGAAAAAAGGGTGCACAGGGCAGGTAGGGCTTGGATTTGGTGGCAGTGAGGGAGGGGGGACTACCCCACAAGGACACACATGTCCAGCACAATTCAATAAAGGAGGAAATTACCAAGCATCCTTCCTGCAGTCTGTAGACACTGGGCGGTGGCTCTGCCCGCACCACGAGGGGAGGGGAAGAGAGGAGGGGGATTGGTGACAATGGGGAGAGAATTAAAGAGGGATAGTTCATTATCATTTATGGGCCCTTTCCCATTTATTCTGTCTTCTCTTGAGAAAACTCATTTATTTTTTGGGGGGGTGGCAGGTGGCAGGGGAGACAGAGAGGTGGGGGTAGGTAGGCTATAATTACTAGAGGGTTAAAGGAAGACACCACATAAGATATCAGTTAAAATAAAATGAGGAGTAACACCCCCACCTAACGATAATGAATAAAAAGCAGTCAATTTACAAGATCAAACGGGTCACATTTGCATATTAAAAAAGACAGGCTGTGGCAGACATACATATGGCCAATGTAGATCTTATCTTTCTAACCTATATGAGTTTTATAGTGGGGAGAACGCAGCTTATAATCAATGTATTGTATTGGTCAATATAACTATAGGGATTGGAGATGCACCAGGTGCTGACCTGCTGTAATATATAGTGGTATGGACCATTTCAAGGGATTACACTCACATCAATATTTAACATGCTATGAGATGTTAGTGTTACTGGTTAATGTATTATAACACAACCACATTGGATCCAGACAAATATCTTGCTCTTCATGGTGAAATGGTGTATTGTTGATACATACACCTTCCAAGTTTCGCCTGTAGGTGGCAGACGTTCCCCATAAATCTGTCTCAGAGGGGACGTAAATCCAGTTTATTGACACACACAGCATCTGTTGACTCTTTACAGGGACTCACGTGGATATGGTATAAATCTTTTTTAAAGTTAGACTTTTTGAGACTTTTTTACTACATTACTAAAAAATCCTTCAGACTGAAAGATTACTATTATGTGGTCAAACCTTCAGGGATAGACATTTCTTTAATAAATGCCTCCTTTTTTGTGTACTGTATGTTTCTGTAGGCTATTGATACTTTGTGGATCCCTCACTTATTTGTCTACAGATTTTGTTATTTTTATATATCTTTTACATATTTCTGTGGTAATGCTTCATTCGAGAGCAAGTTACATAGTCAAGCCTATTTATTATAACTCTGTATCAGTATTTTTATAGATTGTGAAAATATTCCCAAAGGTTTAACCAGTTATTCATTTTATGATTCTTTTTTATATACTCCCCAAAGGCTGCCGGACTAATAGGCCTACTCTTTGTTTTAGTAAATTATTAATCCACATTTACATTTTAATTTTACTTTCTTGTCAATGAAAAAGTGAGAGTGAAAAGATAGCATGAAAAGTCAGGTATGAACATTTGTAGAGAAATAAACAAAGCACTTTTCTGTACTCCAAACTGGGAATTAACAAAGGGAAGAGGAGATATAGGAAAGAGAAGGCAGAGACGGTGGTAACGGCGTTCTAAAGAAGCCAATGGCCATTTAAATGGATTTAGTGCACCCACTGTATAGCACTGTACAGTCCCTCTTTGGCACGAGGTGTGACGTCGGTTATCGCCACCACGCCTCCATCTTTGGGGCTGGTTGCCAGTGCGAGTCTTGGAGGGTCCTGTACTTGCTCCCATAGCAGGACATTGTCTTTAGAATTAAAAGCGAATAAAGAGACCGGCAAGGGGGAGGCAATTATAGAGGGGTTTGACATTCAAACTTGAAAATTCACCATCAGTAGTGAAGGTAAGCATTTATTTCATATGATATGGTTGTGTTGTTATTTTCCACTGCTCAGCTGTAGAAGCTATTTTCGCCAGCTGTGGGAAACAATGTTGTGGCAATTACACCTCCCCTTTTCTCTTTATTCATACGCAAATAGATAATAATTTCAAAACAATTAATAGCCGATAAAAATTGTTTAAACATGTATTTTTCTATAATACCCTTTGGCCTTATAGCCTTTCGATAAACCCTAAGCTATATTTTGTATCGATGCATTTATTATAGCGAATAGTCTGCTGTAGAAGTGAACAATCTATTCGATTCTCTCACAACTTAAAATGTAGCATAATAGCGTACCATTCCAATATAATATACATATCAAACATTTATTCCAAGAAGGTACTGCACCTGACATCGAACATCGCACATAAATGTGTTTTTATCCATCCTTATTATCCAATTAAATAATATGCGATGATTGCTTTAAACAATTAACATAATAGCGTTTTATAAATTGTCCTAGTGATAATTCATCATTTTCTTTAGATGTACGGCATACTGTTAAAGTGCATATTTACTTATACTGTGTATCGTCTCAGGCCATTCTGTTCTACTGTATATGTCACATTGTTCTCTGTGGGATGCAGAATGACCAAGCACAGTACAATCCCGTACAAGTGTGGCGCGCGGCGTGCCCATCTGCATTAATATAGTAATCACTTCAGAATAATACTGTACAGCAATTTGCTTTGTGTATTATATCTCCCTAGTTACTTGGCCGCCGAGAAACTTACAAGCCTGGTCAGGATACATTGTAGCTATTAGAATTGCATCCAGAGAGGTTTGAAATAATGTAGCGGTTCATGTTACAGCAGAAGTTCAATTTCGAGGTTCAATGTTACTATGGTAACACTTTCCCTGGACGGTTCCTCTTGATGGCCAGCCAGACGTTACTCAAAAAGACCTAGCTGTCTACTTTATAAAAGGCTAAACATTCAAGCGTTAATACTCGTTAGCTTTTATATTTATATCTAGGGTAAAGCTCAGTCGACCTTATTATTGCTTCAAAGTAGCCGAGTCACGGTATTTACGGTAAGTGAATGGAGGTAGGTAGGGGGAGCGTTAGCATCTCTGGTAAATTAGCTTGCTGGATAGCTAAATAGATAGCTAGCTATCTGGCGATCTTATAAAGAGGATACTCTGAGATACTGATAAAACAGAATGTTCCCTCATACTATGTTTCCTCAGCACTAATATGTTCCCTCAGCACTATGTTCCCTCAGCCTACGGTCCCTCAACGACGCGATGTTCCGGCCTCAGCTCCCTACTTACCCACTGAACCAATTTCAATCAAGAATCAGAATCACCTCTATTTGCCAACCATTTGCATACAGGAATTGACTTAGTGAAATGGTGCTTCTACAATAAACAGAATATATAGACAGACATTAAACAGAAAATAATGACAAAATATATGGAAGTAGAATTTATACAATCCAAATACAGTATAATATGTATGCTATGAACACAAGCTAAAAACTACAGCAATGTGCAGCTCTATTTGGCACAAATTCTTATTATAAGGCAGAAAAGGCTGATTATTTCAGCATCTTCTACACAAATATGTAAGGGTATATATGGGACCTACTGAATTATGTTCAATCACTATGACCTTGAACTTTTGTCAATATACCAATGACCTGAATAGCATTTTCTCAGCACCTACTCAGCACCTACTTTATATACACAATATATACACACCCACACACACACTACACTGACATTTACACAAAACCCACACACATTCACATGCACTATGTAAGCACACATGCATACTGACAACACAAACACATACACACACATAAACACACACACACTTTCACACTAATCATATGCTATTGCTACTCTGTTCTTTACTCCTATTATTATATATCCTGATGCTTAGTCACTTTACCCTGCTTTGATTTACATATCTACCTCACATATCTCATACCCCTGCACATTGATCTGGTACAGGTACTTCCTGTATATAGCTCTATTCTTTTGTATTTTATTCGTCTTGTGTGACTATTTTTATTTGTATTATTTTTTTTTATCTCTGCATCATTGGGAAGAGCATTTCACTGTTAAATCCACACCCATTGTATTTGGTGCTGTGACAAATAACATTTGATTTGATCTACTCAAGTAATTTGTATAATTGGCTCAAATATGTATAATTATATGGCGTAGGACCCACTGAAGTATTGAATCATTGGTGACAGGTGACCGGAAGTTGAAAAATGTATCTCTCATTTGGGTTGCCGACCCCTGGTTTAGAAGATAGAACTGAGGGAGCATGGGGCTGAGGGACCATAAATCTGATGGAACTGAGGGCTTGGGAAACATAGGATTGAGGGCTGAGGGAACATAGACATGGTCCCAACAGCAGAAGTTAACGTTAGCTAGTAGGAAACCCACAACTGCAAGAGCTTGTGAAGTTGCTCACTGAAGTTGTTTAACTTGTGTTAAAGGCTGTAACTTCACAATACTCCTGTACACATTATGTTTTCGACTCCCCCATGCCAATGAATATTATAATGCATATAATATATTTGGCCCAGGCACGCCACCAACAAGTTGAAGGCACACCCTGTCATCCCACTTCTAACACCAAAGTAGCCCAAGGGTCACACAAATCTGTAAAGTGTTTGATTCCCAATTTCTACACCAAAATGTCAACAAGTCGAAGGCTATGGTTGCTACTGCACTGTCAAATAATATGCACAACAATTGTAACTTACCACTACAGTCAGCAGTGCACTGCTTTCCCAATCAGAACAATGGCAACAAGGTATTTTCTTCTGTCAAATGGTGTTTCTGTGGATGAAGTTGGCAGAAAACATTTGAGGGAAGACAACATAACCTTGCTGTCTGAATCCTAAAGGAACTGCAGCTGGTTTCCAGCGGTTTAAGGGTTAAGGACTTTAAAACTACCTTTATCATCCCTTGCCTTTGGCCAGCGCCTTGCAAAAATAAAAACTTTTCCTGACCCCTGTAAGTCAGTCAGTCAGCCAGTTGAGGGGTAGACTGCTTGCGTAGTCCTTCCCTTGAGTCAAGCTCCAGAACTGTGGCAGTGGGTGTTTCCCTTTCTCCCCACTCCTCCATTGCCTCTCCCTAATTTTTCTCAATTTCATCCGTCTCTTACCTCTCTTTGTCATGGTATAGCCTATTGTTTTGTGCTTCCCCGAGAGTACCTCTGAAAATAGCACATGTTCATTTGGAATGATGTTCTTTTGGGGAAGATGATAATGATGATAAATGGAGACTTCTGCAATGTTTATGTACACCTGGCTGACTGTGGAGGATGGTGGAAGCACAGTTGGTTTCCTCTCAGGGCAGGCAGTGCAGTGTGTGCAGTTCTCTAGAGGAAGATGTCCAGTGACAGAGGATCAAACCCCAGGCTCCCTGTTGCCCCTGGCTCCCCACAGCTGCTCTCTCTGTGCTCGACCGGTGCTTCCTGCCCTGTCTGCCGTGGGATGTGTGTAAGGCTTCGCTAATGGTGCTGCTGGTGCAAGGCTCTGCTTCCCCTTTACTGACCATTTACTAAATCACTAACATTCACCTGACTTAGTTTGGTTCAGTTATAGGCTACATCCTTGGTAGTAGGCTATAGACAAGCCTAACCAGAAACAAGCACAGTCCGGTTTTGACCTGGAGTGATATACGACTGCCTCTTTTCGTAGGTTTGGTTCCAGAAGGGAAAGGTGTTAATCCTTGTGGTAGATTTGTGCCTGACTGGATTAAACAGGAATAGGAGTTTTGGACAATACAGTAATCTCTCCGGGTATTTGTTAGAAATCGGGGTCCTCATCACATGGGTTTTTGTCACAGCTGTAGATAAACATATGATTCAGGGTTTTGTGAATCATCTGTAGAAAACTATACAGGGACAAAATGCTCAAATAGCCTTTGTGGCTGAAAATCACCAATGTTGGTTTTGTTTGCCATTGATAACTATAGTGACCGGTCTTCATTCTCCTGGTAGTTGAAGCCAACATTTTTAGAATAAATAGGCTAACTCATCCAAAACTAGTCCTCACATTGATTGGAAACCAGACTGCCATAGAGCTCGCCAGCTTGTAGTCCTAAAACCTGGAAATTAGTTACCTCTGGTTCGTTTAGTCATTCCTTTGGGGAAAATGAATGGGGAAAGAATAGAGTTTTGGGATAAACGTAGAAAGTAAGTTCTCAAACTTTTTAGAGCCGGGGACCCCATTTGTGATAGCAAATTCTTCAGGGACCCCCTCATAATCAGAACACAAAAATATATAATTTAAACATACAATAAGTTTTACTATGACTTCGGCAGTACTTGGCTAGACAAACCAAGTTGCAGGCCCTCGGTAGGAACATTTTAAGAGCACGCCTCTTGGCATTGGAGAGAAAAACATGCATATTTCTAGCTAATTTCCTGCAATTCTACACATTTCGTCATGGGGCAGAGAGCTTTTTTGGTTGTTGCAGCTGTAAAGCTAATATCCTTCAATTCTACACATTTTGCCATGAGGCAGAGAGAAAACTTTAAATTATAGTGCATTTATGTTTTAAAAAACTACAAGAAGTATAATTGGTGGAGTACTGCAGTGGATACCAATATCCCTGTGAGCATCCCAGGCCCATGATGATGCCCAGGGTTAATAACATTAATTGTAAATTAATAATATTACATTGTATTGTATTGTATTACACCCTCTAAATTTATTCCACAGATCCTTAGTTAGTTTAGTCTGTTTTTAGTAATATTCAGTTGTATAGGCTACTGGGCTAATAATATAGTGGCACTGTACCATCATGTTGGTTTAAGCATGGTCTATTTTTTTGGGGGGGGGGTGGGGCGGGGTTTACTGTTGACAATGTTGACTGGTAACTAAGGTACTTTAACTAGTGCAGCGAGTACTCACTGAGAGAGAAGAGTAGTTGTCACCCTTTCCTTTGTGGAAGAGTGTGTGCATATCTCTGTGTTTGAGGATGTCAGGTTCCTGAAAACACCCACCACAACCGAACCCAGCACATTCAGTAAACCTTGTTTTGTAGCAGGAGATCAGGAGATTTCCTCTGCTTTAATGAAGTTGCTCATTCATGTATTTGAGAAGGCAAAGTATAAATATGTATAACTGTTATTGTCACTCTGAGAAACATATCGGAATTCACTACATCGGCCGCCTGTTCCTATCAGCATCAAGTGAAGCCAGTCGGCTTCTCCGAGGTATAGCTGAAGCCTTGTTGTGGGGACTGTCAGCTAGTCATACGGTGCTCATCAAGAGGAACTGTTGACGTGTTATATTGTGGTGTGTTGCTTTTAACTCCTTCAAGCAGAACACTTACAGAATGACAAACTAGCTCTGTGTGGGAAATCTCTAGGACTTGGCTATTTATTTCTCAGTGTGGGTTATTGAAAAGACTCATGTCACTCTGTGGCTGTCTTGTCTGTCAGTTATGTTTAGCACCATATTAACAGCAAAGACTTTTGCCCCTGTTTTTTTTTTTCATTCAGACATGGCTAACTGAAGGATCTGCCAATCCGAAGTCATTCAGGGACAGGGACCAAATTGGCTTTTGTCACAGTGGGTACTAGGGCTGACACAATAGTAGAATGCACCTTATGCATTCCACTATTACAACATTTTAAGAGTTGAAAGCCGGACTGAGTTCCTTTAAAAAAGTTTGGGAACCACTGGTGTAACCGACGAATATGAATGAAGACCCTCATGAAAATAAAATAACCGTTCTATTATTTATTTATAATTTGGGGGGAACGAACAGCTGACTGAAGACTGGACTGCCAGGCATTCATGCAGTTGAGTCCATTTCTGCTGTAATTTTGTATACTTTTTAGCCAGTAGTTCTGAAAATAGCGCTCCTGAGCCAAAAGTGATCCCCGAAAATTGCGTACTACGTCACATGTGCATCACTTCATTGCTCTGTCTCTCGCTCTGCTGTGTGTGCATCTTGCTAGCTGTCACTCAAATGGTGAAGGGCTGAAGCTCATTGGCTTGAACTCAAATTGCTTGGGGCTGGCTCACGTAGGGAAAATGGCACAGCACAGCTTCCAGAAAAAACTTTGTGTTCAAAGTAGGGATTTTGTGGCTTATTGAGGTAAGACAGTAATTCTACTCATAAATGATGCACGTATGAACTACACAGCGACACATCTAGCCCAAAGTGGGAGGTTTCAAAAATACTTAGTAGTTGCCAAAGTTCCGGAGCATATCTTTAACAACGTGATAAAACTTTGTTAGCCCTTGCTGAAACAAGCAAGGTGTTGAATAGTGAAATAATGAATAGATTGTACTTGGAATCTCTAGGCCTGGCAGTTTGACCGGTAAATTGGGTATACTCACAATGGCTGCCTGGTAATGTAGAATGTTAATTCAAACGATGTTAACTGATGTTGCTCATGCAATGGAATGTATTTTTGGCTCCCAAGTGGCGCAGTGGTCTAAGACACTGCATCTCAGTGCTAGAGGCGTCATTACAGACAACCCGGTTCGAATCCAGACTGTATCACAACCGGCCGTGATTGGGAGTCCTATTGGGTGGTGCACAATTGGCCCAGTGTCGTCTGAGTTTGGCCGGTGTAGGCCGTCATTGTAAATAAGAATTTGTTCTTAACTGACTTGCCTAGTTAAATAAAGGTTACATTTATTTTTTATTTTTTATTAAATAGTGGATACACCAATGCTTTGAGCTAGCTAGAGGGAGCCCGACCAAGCACAAGGTTACAGGTTGTGTTCACTATGATTCAGGAAGTCCCCTGCACACAAGCTCAGGTTCTGATGGGGATTGAATTTTTGGTTGGCATTTCATCAGGAGTACGGTCTGCTGTCTCAGAGAACTAAATTAGCTCTGTAGTGAGCTCCTCCTAGCTTATAACCAGACACGAACAGTCATGTGGAGCTCCTACTGCTCCTAAGCAGAGAGGAGATGGACAACTAGCCCAAATCCCTGTCTCCATCCATGGCTAATTTAGGAAAGGTCCCATTTTAGCTAGCTAGCCACCAGAGGATAACAACAACGAGATGCACAACAAGTTTTTGTCAATGACGTATGCTTTCAATGTGATGTGATTGGAGTGAAGCCAAATCCAAACTGGCTTCCCTTGACACTTTGTTTTTGGTGCGCCAGGACCATTCACAGTTGAGCTCACTCAGTTTAACTCAACGCTGATGAGCTATTATTACATTAACATTTTTTATCAAGGGAGACCAAATGCTCGCTTGCTTCCCTTGCATTCAATGCTAATGGTGGTAACAATGTCATTTTCTTTTGGACCAGACAGCATCAGATAGACGGCCTCCACATACAGAGATGCTGTATGTTGTATGCTCGCTCGGATGCTTTCTCCGGTGAGATACATTCAGCCTCTTGCGAATTGAAGTAAAATTATAAAACACAGACGAAAGATACATTATTTTATGTTTTTTTCTTTTTTTTTCTTGGTACATTTTTTGGGGAAGCCTGGCTTTCCTTTGGCATCCATGAATACACGCCACTGGCAGATACTAATTGGAGCACTCACTATTAGTAAATGTTTCTAGTGTAATTTAGAGTTAGGGAACAAAGAAACCATGTTTCTGGGTATAGGCCTATCCCCAGAAACATGGTTTCTTTGTTCCGTAGCTACATCCTTCTCCTTCTCTATTTAGCATCAGGGACTCGGCACCATGTCAGCAATGTACTGTAATTAATAGGCTCAGGAGGCATGACATTTATGGATTTGCTTTCCTCTTGGTCATCTTGTTTCTTGCAATCTGCTTCATATACCCATGTGTCTGTCTGTCTGTTTGTCTGTCGGTGACTGGCTGTACATTGTGCAACTAGAGGAGCATCCTGTCTGTCTACGGCCTTGCGGTCAGAAATAATGGGACACCGTTCCAACTCCCCAGTGCCAACGGCAGATTCCGCTGAGATTCTGAAACACAAGTCGCGGATCGTTACGATGCCCTGTAGTCTGTTGCCTTTTTTACCCCTTGCGTTCTCTGTTGTCAGACGGCACTGGATAGAGTAACATGCAGTGGCAGACTGCAGAGATATCGTTTCAGAAGCAGTTTCCCCACTCCTCAGCCCCAGACCAATCTCACAGTGTGACTACCAGCCCTGCTCAGTTAGCTGTGTGACCGGTGAACATCATCCTGAACTCAACTGCCAGAGAAATAGCTTCCCAGGCTCGGTGGCTGATCAATTGAGGTCAGTTGGAATCACTGATTATTGTCTGTCCGTCCCATCTTCATAGTAATATAATGCTTTTTATTTGCCTTTTGGCAGACAGGCCTGGTGGTTTAATATCTTGCAACAGACACTGATATTAATCTGTCTGTGTCCATCCAGCAGCCTGTCCATCACCTCGGCTATTCCAATCCTCATCCACTTTTCAGCTATCTTCAGTTTGCATTATTTTAGTCTTTCTGCCCCGTCACACTTGCTTGAGCTGTAGGTGCATACGAACATCTGCCATCTGTATATAGTGAATGGGTGTGTGCGTTTTTGAGTGTGTGCATGTGTGCCTATGGTGGTATTTTCGTCTCCTCTCGGCTGGTTTTCCGTGCGATCAATATTCTGCAGTGGAGGCTTGTAGTCTGCACTGTGTTAATCCTCCCAGGGCTGCCTGGGACTGTGAGGTGTGTGTGTGGATTTACATTGCGCACCAGCCAACAAACGCCACACAGTATATCCTCACCTCTCTGTTCAGAAATGGTACACTCTTCCTGCTGTTCACCCAACGTCCTCATTGATTTCTAAGAAAAGGGGGTTTCCTGTCAAGTTAGCCAACATTCTCTCTTTTGTCTGTGACGGTCCTGGAATTTTGGATGACGGTACTGGCCAGCCAAATGACGGTGGTCACTGCTCATTTTCTCCTCTCCTCCGCTCCTGACCGCATGTGCCGCCATAGAAATAGAATGAATGTCCCAATTCACGTCAATTATGGTATAATGGGTGGACTGGCCGCCATAATGAGTGTACCCATAGGAGCAAAGCAGGAACAAAAAGCAGGAAGTGTACCCATCAATATGTGTTGTGATTTCTTGATTAATCTCAACTTACTTTACAAAAAATAGATTCCATTCCATGAGTCACATCAGTTAACATAATTTGAAACAACGTTCTACATTTCAGCAAGGAGCAACAAAGTTTCATCATGTTAAGAGTCCATGTTACCGCAGAAACGGACTCAACCGCACAAATGCCCCGCTGTCCTGTCTTCAGTCGGCTGTTCGTTGATGGTTATGACGGTTATTTTATTTTCATGACGGTCTTCATCCATAACCATCAGAACACGATTATATGGTAATTGTGCCAGCCCTAGTTAAAAATATTTTTAATTTTGGAACTTTATTGAATTTATTGCTGTTGACATGAATGTGTAGCTCCATGTTCATTAGGAGACATTAGAAAGAAAACACCACAATTTGCACGGAAGGCTGTTATGTCTGACTCAGTCTTGTCACATGGCCCCAGGCCTCTCTAATTTGGTCAACCACATCAGTTGGTTAAACTGGGATTTATCCTACTGAACATGTCTGCATTGCATTGCCTGGAGTCTGAATCCTCCTTGTATTTTAGCCTTCATTTTCAGCAGTCGTACTGTGCTTCATTTCTCTCCTCTTCAAATTGCTCAGAACAAGAATTGTTCAGAATCAACTTCATTTCCAAGGCTACTGTTCCTGATCAGTTTCCATGGCAGCCAATAAACATGCTCTCCCTTCCTCCCTATTTATAGAGGAGAGAATACATTGCTCCTGCTGAAATACCAGCATCCATGCAGCCTGCATCCATGTGATGGGAGGAGAAGAGAGGAGGAGGTGGAGGAAAATTGCAAGATAGGGAGGGGGTAGGTGGAGGAACGCCAATTTCACTGACTGGAGGGTGTGTTGCTCACCCGCCTGCTCCACACTTTAACAGATAACAATAGACAGAGTCTAGAGAGCTGGCTGGATATGAGAGCAGAACAGACAAGAAAGGTCCGGTTGCTAACTGAATTAGCTTGAAAAGTACTTTCTCAGTTCCGGTCTCTGGGAAAAGCACTTCAAATGGGGTAATTTTGTATCATTGGAGTGTGGTGGGGCTAGGCCTAATTGTCTTGGTAAATACATACTGTTTTCTACTGTTGAAGTGCCTTAGAACATGTATTTTTGTGTGAATTACATTCCTTAGTTAGAGTGACAGTATGTATGCAAAGCGTAGCCTACGACTTTTGTTTGAAGGCACATCAATCATTGAACTTACTGCATACGGTCCCATATTTAATGTGGAGCTTAGCAAGATGCCATATCAAAGCAGTTTTCATAGAGTTGGCTCTCCTCCATTCTGCTGTGCTTGACACAACTTCATCTCCACAGTCCATTTGCCTGTGAAATGGAAGAATGCACATGTAAGCTTTTTACTCTTCCACCGTGTTAAAAATAGAAATAGAACCACTCCCAGTTAATCATTTTTTAAATACTTTTTTCTCCTATCCTCCTGCACTGGAGGGTTGTCATTGTAAACAGACTCATTTTGCGAGGCGCTTCGGTGGATGCAGTGGCAAACTGTACCATGATTTAGAAGAAATGGAAGAGCAGAGAGCACCACGACCAATGGTAGCCTACATGATTTTATGGTTCATTCAACTGCTTCAGCTTTGCGACAACTGCTGATGTAAAACGGGCTTTATAAAATAAATCTGATTTATTGATTGATACAGAATGTGCCTGGAACCAAGTAAGATGGATCTCCATCTCAACGCCCCAGCCATTTACCAAACTGGTCAACCGAGTCCCACATTCACACAATGTAAAGTATTAGGTTGAATCTTAATTAGCCTACTCTTAGATCTTTAAACATAGGCTATTTGATGTTGTGTAGGAAAGGGAGTGGTGCTGTTGTATTGCATTCAAGCCCAAAGAGATCACACCCAGGCTGTGATTTATCAGGGAGGGGTATCACTCTTCTCTCATCTGCATGTAGATGAGATGAGAGCGCTAGCGAGGGATCATTAATAAACAATAAAAACTAATAAAAGGAAGGGCAGCAGCCAGTATTGAGCCATGGGGATAAAATGAATGGAGACAGATGGAGTAATACTGTAGGTAGATAGAAAATAAACCATTGTTCTGCATTGGATTCTCTCCCCGACCGACACACACAATGACAAACCAGTGTATGTGGTTTTATATGATTGTAATTTTAAAGGAGTTAAGCGGCAGATTAAATGAAGGTTGTTTTAGATCATTCACTTTAAGTTCATTCATGTGCTATCGATATAGGCCAATGTCTTACAGATGTTATACCTAGATGTTCAAGTCTATTTTTTGTCATAGCTGTCTACGGACATAGGCCTGTACTGACTGCCAACCAGTTAATCCAAAAAGAAGACTAGCCTAGCTTTATGTCCTCGTGAGCCATCAGCGCATTCACTCAGGATGTCAGGATTGTTGAGCTTAGATGTGCGTGTAAACCTAACTCATTGTAACTGTGGAAGAAGAAGACATAGGCCTACAGTGAGACAAGGATGATGTCAGCCAACAAATGCTTGTAGCGTCCAGTGTGATCGAGTGCTATAGGTAGCTGAGAATCCAGCTGGCAGCTTCAGAATGCTGATTATGTACTCCTCTGATCTGCTTGACCTCAATAGGACATACTGCCCCTGCCCCTTTCCACTCTTAGTGACTGATGACCCAGTGACCCCTCTGTCTCCTCTCCACTGCCTAAGGACATTTGTTATTTAGGTCCAGTGTGACAGCAGTCACAATCTAATGACAGTCTTCTTCTACAGTTTTTTCATATGGCCACCGGTTCTGTACTTAGATCCTGTCCTTGTCTTGATGAGTTGACTCAACAGCGGACGAGTTAGTTGGGGAGCCTGCATCTCTTCGTGCATAGCAACGCATTAATAATGCACAGGTCAATTTGCAGTTAACCGATAACGGAGGTGCATACAGATGGCGGCACCCATGCACTTATCACAAATTCCTTGTTTTGCTAAGTTCGGCGTGTTGTACATTGCTCTTCATTACTATTTTGTTTGGTATAGTCATTTCCACAGTATACATGATCCCAAATGCGCTTCAAGACAGCGGCAATTCAAAAATTGTTTATTGGCACATAGAACCATGTTGCGCGCCGAAGTTTAAAATCTCAGTGGATAGTGCTAAAACAATGTCATATCTGAATTCTGCCATCTTTATGCACTTTCGCCATTGGAGTGCGTGCTGGGAAGCCAGCATGGGGGAAGATGGTGACTGACAGATCCTGTGGGGTAGGCATGCAGAGAGGGGGGGCCTCAAAACCCTCAGGGGACGCACAGCCCAAACATTGCCTGAAAAAACAAACTTACAGTCAGTCCCCTTCAGACTGTTTCATCACTGCCCTTTTTACTAAATCAGTGCAGTCTAATTTTAGTCTGTTTCACCTTTAGTCCTTTCCCCTAGCTTTGCTCAAACAGAAAAAAAGGCTTTGATTAGGCTAGCAGTGGTAGTAGGCTAAATGACGTGTGCGTGCGGATGTGTGTGTGTGATAGAGGCCTATGACGTGTGTGCTCATGTATGTTGCGTGTGTGAACCTGTAGGCCAGGGTTCCCCAACTGGCGGTCCACGGGTGGTTTTATTTGGCCTCCCAAGTTTTCTAAGCAAAAAAATACAATAATAAATATAAGCAAGGTTTGAAATTATAATGTTTTAGTCAACTGTTATATCTGTTTAGGGTTCTTGCGGTCAATTTGCAGTCTACAAATTATTTTGAATTATGTTCTGGCCCCTGACCATCCAGTCAAGAAAAAAGAAAAAATCTTCCCGCGGCTGAATCTAGTTGAAGATCCCTGCTGTAGGCTAAGTTCATGTGTTCGGTCATAAGTGTGTGGAACCGAGGGGGTTGAGGTTTGAAGGGAAGGCTTCAAACCTCAAACCTAGCTGCAGCACTCTGGACCTCATTACTGGGAGTGGCGGGGTCTCAGATCCTCCTGGCTCTGTGCTGCAGCCGGCAGAGCCACACTGACACAAGCAGGCATAAAATGAACAGCCACCAAATGCGGGGAGATTTAGGTATAGGTGGATAACGATGTCTATTTCACCAGCCACGTTGGCGGGTGGTCAATTTGCAGGGCTTTACAGTGCGAGCATGACATTTTCTCATAAAAATAGTCTAAAGTCAAGTAGGAACACATGTTAGGGTTAGAAAAATGCTGCAGTAGCTGTTTTCAAAGTATTTCTGCTGTTTTGTTTCATAGCTGGTAATTGCACAAATAAATACAAATTCTATACAGTATATACTGTAACCTTGCGCATAAACACTGCCTGGCAGGGGAGCTGTGCGCAATGAGTTAAGTGCTGATATAGATTCATTTTTGGAGGCGCTGTACACAGGCATACAAGTTGGTCTAATTTACTTGAAAGTCTACAAAGTGACACTTTGTCCTTGTGTTTCTTGGCTATTTACATTGTTTTGTTCACAAGTTTGGTTGTTTTTAAACTTTGGTTTGAGTCTGCTACTTCAACTAACCTAGTCAGAACCCAAATTTCACACACACACACACACACACACACAGACACACAGACACACAGACACACAGACACACAGACACACACACACACACACACAGACACACAGACACACAGACACACACACACACACACACACACACAGAAACACCTTGACAGGACTCCAGTGGCCATATTACCACGGTAACCTTATGCCCTTAAAGGGACAGCTGAACATTTTGTCTCTGATATTTTGGTTAAAAGACTCAGGTCACAAAAAAAGAAATGAAATTGAGCAATATACCACATTACTTCTGACTAATACATTTCTGACTAATACATTTATTTGTTTAAGAAACATTACAAAGCATGGTCATCGGTTTTTGTGTATTTTTTATGTAATTATGGCCCAAAGAAAATGTATTATTTTTTATCTATAGTACCTGCCACAGTGGCTGGTGGGCCAAAAAGTTGGACACAAGTCAAACAAACACCAGTGGAATGAATGTAGAGATTAAATGGTATGAAAATGTCATATCACGATTACAGTGACCCAAATTATCGCGGTTATCAGTATTATCGCGGTATTGTTAAATGTGCTGGAAATGTTAAAAAAGTACTGATATACACACTGAAATCATTTCACCAAGTTTTATATTGAAAACCAACAAACAACAAATAACATTAGCAGCACTATGCACTTTTTGTGTGCATAAACATTAAAATAATAACATTAAAGATGGCACCATGTGGCCATGAGAGTTAAAGGTTTTCCTAGTGCAGGTTTTAATGAACACAACCTTAAGTAAGCAAATCATAAAAAGCATCACGAGTAAAAAAAAAAAAAAAAAGCAACACGAGTAAAGCAATGTGTATGTAAGAACAATACAACCATATGTAAACAAATCAAATGTGTAGGTGTTGACATTAAAATAACACAAAATATGTAAACAAATCAAATGAACAGCACTGATTGTATGTCCGTTCTCTCCTTCATAAAGAAATAAGGGGCTGCTGGCCTAACATCCTGTTTGTATGCATCTTTGTTCACTTGAGATTGAAATGTAAAAATGTATCATGTCCTTGGCAATGTAATATGAATGGGCTGCAGTGAGGTCTTGAGCATTTTTTTGATGTGGGTGCATAAGCAGCCTGTCTTTTGAATGCTTGCTCGAGTGTCTGTGTCACAACTGTAGATGAGAAGGAACCAGTAGCATCACTGGGTTTGCCTGCTGCACGCCCACACTGTAAACAAGGGAATAGCAAATGTATTATTATTAGTGTTACATTATAATTATTATTATTCACGCACACACACACACACACACACACACACACACACACACACACAGTCTATCTTCTGTGTTGCATTTGAGTATATGCAATGACCCCATGCACAATGTACATAAATACAAATTAGTCTTAAGAAGACACTGATGGTAATTGCAATGAGCCCAACAATTGACATAAATACAGGAGTCTTGTATAGGAGTCTATAGTGTTTCTCCTGTTGGAACACTTTTACAACCAAGTCGACGACTGCCGGATTTTAAATGAACAAAATATGTTGGTTGGGTGACTAAACTACATAATGTGTTATCGTATGCAATGGGCGAAGACGCAGAACAACGTGTAGTGGTTTTACAAGAGTAGGTAACACTGAAAGCTTAAGTTTATTATTAAGTTTAGCAAGTTAGACAGACAAGCCATGACATTTTCCCCCATCCAGAAGTCCCAACATCATGCATTGAGCTAAAAGTTAACTTACCTTGCATTCGCTATAAAGTAGTGGGTGGTGGTCACAAAGATGACTCAAGAGATTTGAAGTGTTGCCCCCTTTCACAGCGATTTTTTTTTGTTTGCATGTTCTGCAGACTTTTCACTCAGCACTCTTTTAAAACCCAAAATACGACCACACTTCAGATTTGGTCCTCTTAGAAGGCTGAAAAATCTCCTGGGCGCTGTCACTGCCTTCCGCCATGTTTTCACACAAAACAAAACCCACGTTGCATGCTGCGCCTGCGTCAGACTGTTGCTAACTTCGGTTGATGCTGGACAGTATTTACCGTGAGCTTTTCAAACCGTGTTAATCAAACACGGTTTTAATGATAATTAAAATTTGATAAGGTAATACTAACCGTCAGGAATTTTACCGTGAAACCAGTAACCGTTTCATCCCTAAATAAATGTAGAATGAATGTAGAATTATCTCCGAGATGGAAATGAATATAGGGGCCTCAATCCTTATGGGGTCATTAGGCTGGTTGGTTCTGGGCCTGGGTTTGGTCAGGCAGGGTCATGATGCCTCAGCTGGTCTGCTAATGCTTAAAGACTCTTAATGCTTCTAGACTCTTAATGCTTCTAATGCCTGGTATGGGTCTGCTGATAAAGGCTACTGGCAAATCAAGTTCTTATTGTGTTTCGTCTGTAGTCCTAGAGACTTCACAAATCGAGACAGTTGACAGATCACATTTCACATAGTTTTGTAGGCCCAATGATGCTCTGCAGCGCCTTGCTCAATGTGGTGACTAAGGGAGAGATATTGTAATGACTGATGCATCCCACTGAGCACATACCTCAATTCAACATCTATTCCATGTTGGTTCAACGTCATTTCATTGAAATGAGGTGGAAACAGCATTGATTCAACCAGTGCGTGCCCAGTAGGATATCACTTTGCTGTATTGAAAATGTGCAACGACAGGCTGCATTTGAGTTTCTTCCATTTTCTCACACTTTCATCATAGTAAATTGTTGCCAGTTATGTTGTTTTTATTTATAACAAATAGGCCTAACACTTTGTAGTCCAGACACGCACCAAGCGTCTAACTGCAAAATGTAATCCCCATTTAGGTAGTCTCCCTGCTGTCAAAAACAAGGCTCTGCCTCTCTTGGCAACCTCTGATGTCTGAGGTCCGGTCAGTCACACGTTACGTCTGATATCTTCCCATCTCTTTATTTTCTCTGTCTTCCACCTGTCTAAGCTGTCCACGTAATGACATTACCGTCTCTCTCTATTTCTCTTTCTCTTTCTCTCTTTCTCTCTTTCTCTCTTTCTCATTCTCTCATCCGACAGGATGAGAGTTCAGTGAGCAGTGAGGACTTTGATATGAGCGACCCCACATGGATATCAGCTGATCACGGCCCTGCTTCTAACCTTAGTCCCCCGAACCGCAGAGAGAGAATGCACAGCCCCCAGAATGCACACATTAAGGAGGAGGACGGTAAGAAAGAGCTTCTACTGCTTTCTTTCTCTCTCTCTCTCTCTCTCTCTCTCTCTCTCTCTCTCTCTCTCTCTCTCTCTCTCTCTCTCTCTCTCTCTCTCTCTCTCTCTCTCTCTCTCTCTCTCTCTCTCTCTCTCTCTCTCTCTCTCTCTCTCTCTCCTCTGATTTCCCTTCTCTCTCTTTGATTGAAATCAAATCCCTCAGGTATGGTTTGTGGGAAAAACGGGGAGCTTACACAAATGGATTTGTGTACCACTGTCATAAAGATACAGTAGAATGATCTGTTCAACACTGCCCATAACAACAAGCACTCCTCACACTCACACGGAGTCAGTCAATGTGTAAGTTAGGCTGGGAGAGCAGGCTTTTTGGACTGTGAGCGGAGTGGAAGGCCAGGGTGAGGCGAGAGAAGATGTTGGAATACATTTCAATCAAGCGGTCCTCTCCCTGCTGCCCTGCTCTCTCTCTCTGCTTCTGGTGCTGGGGGAAGGGCTACTGTTTCCCATACCATGTAGGAAGGGTGTGAACGAAGGGGGTTGGATGGTATGGATAGAGGTGGGGGAAAGAGGGGCAGGGAGCCTGGCCAAGTCCTCTAGACCAGCTAGAGAAGGCCTCAGGAGACAGGTTAAACCACCACCACCACCACCACCTGAATGGTGTTACCCTTGAACTCTGTGTAGAGACATGACAAAAGGTCCGCGTTTTCTAATACACACTCTGTAGCATCCAGTATGAGTGGTACTGAGCAGAGAAACATGCTCCTCTTAATATGAGTACGAGGGTGTTTTACTGTGCACCATAATGCGTTTCCGTGGCTCCATTTTTTGGGGGGCTGTGGTGGGTGACGAGGCGTTGCCTGCTGCAGCTGCCAGGTAAATGTGCAGAGGTAATCTTCCCTGAGAGAGCCATCATTACATGTCTGCTCGTAGCAAGAAGCAGCAGATGGGCCCTGGGAGCAGCATCGCACCCGGCGGATGGATGCACCGCTGAAAATAAGCTAATAAATCAAATAGTTAACAGTTGAGAATACTGCCAGCCGTGCTCTCTCCTTCTCTAACTCTTTAGCAGACAAATATTGTTGAAATCATATTGGCTATTCTTAAATGCAAAGTCGAAACGTCTATACAGAAATGGTTTGTTGTTAGCTAGCCATTTGTGTTGTAGCCTATTCATTGTGTCGTTGCATCAAGGGAAATGCTTTCTGTCTGAGTATATGAAGGGAGTAAACCTTGCTCCTCAGCCACACTAGCTGTTTATTTAAACGGACTGGCTCCTCCCTCCATTCATCCCATTTGTCTGCTCTTTGAGGTGGGATTAATGTCTCCCCTAAGAGGTGTGGAAGGGGGGGGGGTCACATTTTTGAGGGCTGTACCATGTTCCAGGAGGGCCCCCAAGAGATTCTCAGGCCCTGTGGTTAAGAGTGGCTATGATTGCACTGGGGCTCCAGAGGGAACCAAGAGGGTCTCCTGATGCACTGACCTCCCCAGCCTGAGAAGCTCCTCAGGCAGCTGGCTGAGCTGTGGACTGGCCCCTCAAGGAGCTCTCACTGGAGATGTGACTGGAAGGGTCATTGGGCTAGTGTCTGTGACAACAAGATGTACCATTCTGTCGTAATGTAGGCACAGGCACTTCTAATTAGGAAGTTGTCAGTTGGTTTGTTTCTGTGTGTGTTTCCTGCTTTAGAATAAGCGCTAAAATGGCTGCACTACTGTACTTGTTTAGCTAGCTACTGTGACTTCCCACACTGAAGTACAGCACTGTACCCTATAGGGAAGGTGGTGGGAAACACTATGCATTATGAGGACAGGGAACCAGGACTACATGGTCCATAGCTGTGTATGTATACTCATACTAACCGCACTAACCGCACTATTTGTGACGTAAATTGAGTATGTAGTATGCTTATTGGTCATAGTATAGATAGAGTTAGTATGCCAAATGTTCCCGGATGTCGTATTACATTCGCTAGCTAGCGTTACCTCGTTAGTTGGCTACTAATACATAAAACTTGCCAGTATATTAACTATATGCTTTATAGCTAACTACCCAAAATGTATTGACTTGATTATTCAAATAATTCTTAGCTAAGTGGTATAGTTGTAGTGCGTTCTCAATGGACATAATTTCGCTCTGGCTATCTACTCCTATTTCAGAGAACTCTCGTCTGAGTGTGCCAGAGCGCAGAATAACTGATGAATTTACGAACGTAAGTCGGTTAAGAACACATTCTTACTTACAATGACTGCCTACCTACAGGGTCAGCCATAGTAGTACGGCACCCCTGGAGCAAATTAGGGTTAAGTGCCTTGCTCAAGGACACATTGACAGGTTTTTCACCTTGTTGGGTTACTGGCCCAACGCTCTAACCACTAGGCTACCTGCCGCCCAAATGGCCGGTGTCTGTAAACATCGGCAAAAAAGTGTAATTAAATTGTTGCCAGCTCTGGATAACATGAAAACAGTCTAACCAGTTCTGCTATGGCGAGTAAAATGGTCAGAGTGAGGTGTTCTCTCATTTGTGTCTGGAAGTAGCTAACATTAGCCAGCTTGACTGCCGTTGTGATGGTCAGAACGCTCGGATCAACCCTACTCCTCGGCCAGTGTGCGCTCTGAACGCTCCGAGAGGGGAAGGGTTCAGAATTTAAGAATGGACAATCCTGACAACGCTCTGAATTTAAGAACGCCCAAAGCCCACTCTGGCACTCCAGATTGAATTTACGAACACAAGGTCTAGCTAGTCATTATTTATGCTAACAAGCTAGCAAGAGGTTGCATAGTAACAGAATCAACTTTAGGTAGATAGGCGTAGCGCTAGTATGCTCAACTGAAAGGATACTTTTCGTTTACAGTATGCTAAAATGAACTAATAGTATATAGTATGTAGTATATACTCATTAAGTATACAGTATGTTAGTATGGGTATTTGAACACAACCCATGTCTTGTGTGTAGTACTAGGGCTAGATTTGAGCACACACACACACACAATGCAAGGCTAAACTGGCTGCAGGCTTTAGGAACCATCAGACAGGCTAAGTCATTTCCCTACGTTTCTCATGACCGTACAGTGTTTACGTCCCTGCTTCCTGCCTGGACTAGAGGCAGAGAGAGCAGAGCAGAGTACTACCACTACCACTACCGCTACACTGCTGCAGCCTCTAGGCCAGTGGCACACATGATAACCTAATGTGTTCGAGGTCACCGAAAGTAGGCCGGTTGAAAATGACAGGATGACTTTGACTTTGATCCGCCTCCCCCCAGAGCTAAGCGATCAAGGTCAACTGTTCAACAAAATAAATAGATGTTAATAGCAATGCTGGATTATCTAATAGTCAGTGTAATGAGCTGAGGAGGCCCGGTGGCAAAATATACTTGATATATGGATGACTGGAATATTGGTTGTTGTTAGGTAATGAACCCCGCTGCTCCAAAACACTCTAAAAGGACAATACCTAATAAGACCTAGCCAATACTTGTTATAAGTACCACAGACTCCTTACATCAGTATCGGATAGTCTTAGCAGAACAACACAGTAGTTATTATTGAGAAAATATACTGTACTGTGCCAACCAGAGACATTCCTTGGACAAATGAGCACATTTTTTCTTGGTTGATGAGGTTTACAAAGTAATGGCTTAAAAATAATAATAATAATAATAATAATAATGGTTTAATGTTATGTGTAATGAACCGGAAGATGAACTAAAGTATATTGATATTTTTTGAAAATATAACCCATAGAAAAAACCTGCCACATCTGACCTTCAATGACAGAGGAAAACAAAGGATTAGGCTGAAGGCACAATTGGGATTAAACATGGCCTGAACGTAGTACTGGGTTTAAGACGCAGGCTAGGATGCCATCTGAATAAACCTACCTCTGTTGAGAAGAAAAGTGGTTGCATTCCAAAAGGCACCCTATTTTCTATACAGTGCACTACTTTTGACCAGGGCCATTGGGGTGCCATTTGGGCTCTGGTCAACAGTAGTACGCTATATAGGGAATAGGGTGCCATTTGGTACGAAACCAGTATTTCTACTATTGCCACACTCATACAGCGCTCTAACTTAATGATAACCTAATGGAAATACTATAAAAAATTCAGCGTCATTAATATGATATTTCACAGTGTGTTCTATTTGATTATGAGTGTGTTTGCCAAGTTAATCTCTGGGATTTGGGGCTCGAGCTACCGCATGCTCGCGAGAGAGGCTGCAGAGTGAAGATAAAATCTAAAGGCGTCTTTAGATGAATTATGGGAGAGGAACAGGATAGGAGGAGTTGGCTGCTCTTTTGTCCAGCTAGAATATACCCCCACCTACCCCCAATTCCACAGGCTTCTGAGAGATGCAAACTACCCCAAATGTGTGCATGCTTGCGTACGTGCTGGCGTGTGGTGTGGGAGGATGTCTACCACTAGTTGTGTCCTCATTTGTGCAGGGGAAGGATGCTTTCCACTGAGATAGGGCCAGAAGCCTGTTAATTATTAACTGCACCCCCCTCCACGACACACACAAAAATAATAAGGCAAGTAAATTAATTATTACAAGCAAAAGCTCACTCGCAGGGAGAGAGACGGGTGACAATTTGTTTTGTTTACAGGAATGAACACCAGCTGTGATTGAACGCCTGCCTGCCTGTTGGCATATTTATAATCAGTGTGTGTTTCTCAGGGAAACTGCAATTAGATGGCTGACTTTTAGCAGGAACAGTGTCTCCAACATGGTCTTAATGAGGCAGTAGCAGCATTGAGTGACTGGCTGGACTCTGCCTCAGAATGTTGTGACTCTCCCTCCTGGCTGGCTGCCATAGGGGATAGAGAGGTTTAGTGACCTCCATCTGCTTTCTTCCCCCTGCTAGCTAACTGCTAAGCTCTTCCCAGTCTCATTCCCTGGCTGAGTACAAGGTGTGTGTGTGTGTGTGTGTGTGTGTGTGTGTGTGTGTGTGTGTGTGTGTGTGTGTGTGTGTGTGTGTGTGTGTGTGTGTGTGTGTGTGTGTGTGTGTGTGTGTGTGTGTGTGTGTGTGTGTGTGTGTGTTTTAAGACCTTGGGATTACTCCCCACCCATGTCTCTTATTGTTTTATGGGAGGGTAGAAGGGTGCATTTCAGAGAACCGGCGTAAAGGTTGCCCCATAAATGTCAAAATCTGGAAATTTGTACCCGCCCGTATCAGTCACTCTCCTGGTTCACCCCACGCCCAACACCCAATTGGAAGGCTCAGATAAGATAAGTTGCAACGACAGAGTGTCTGTTTGTCTTTCAAAATTTAAAAGGTGGTTCCTCGGCAGCACTCAGTGACCCGAGGTATTGTGACAGCTACTTTAGCCTCAGCAACATCAACAGAAGTGTTCAGAGCAGTTAAGCAGCACTCTTTCATTGCCGTAACTGGGTTTGTGTGAAATAGTTGCCTGTTTCACACAACTAAGCTTGCTATGTATGGCTAGAATCAGCATGTTAGGGTGCTACCTACACACAGTAGAGTAGAGTGCAGTGTAGTGCAGTACAGTACAGTAAAGTACAATACAGTGTATTAAAACAGTACTGTACAATATAGTGTGGTGCAGTGAGTGACTAGGTCTTCCTACCTACACTAATGGAAATATTCAGTTCAATCGAGTACAGGCTTAACTGAATAAACAACAAGGACGGAATGCAAAATGACATTTTATTAAATAGTTTAGGGAGTGGCCTCGGCGCTAGATGATGTGATGGCATGTAGCCCTATGCGGTGCTGCTGGCATCGAAACCCCCCCGCTGGGGGAAAGGAGTTCCAATGATGGGCCTTAAGATTATTATAGCTGGTAGTGGTGGGGAGGTGGATGGTTGTCAAAAACCGTTGCTGAAAAACAGCAAATGAGAGAACGAGGGTAAGTTGACATATAAATACATCCCAAAATTTACGCCCATTGGATGAGAGAGAGGAAGGGGATAATTGCAAGAGTGAGCCCATAGGCTAAACAGCAAATATGAGGAATGTCCATTATTGTGCTTATAGCCTATAAGGTAAATAGGGGAATGACATTCCACACATGGCTAGTAAGAAAGAGGAAAATAAATAAGACCCTATGATAATATGTTTATATTCATTCCCACAATGCCTGCAGAATAGGAAACAAAGTTAATTATGTTATGCTTACTGGATGATGTTAAGCGAGCATTCAGACCAGCCTTCCTGATTTGAACTTTCGTAAACTACATTTGTGTTTGTCAGTCTTAACATAGACCGATGATGGTGTATGTCCTGTCCCTTTCACAGTGGGGAATGGGAATGGGGGCAGAGTAGTTCCAGAGCTTACAAGATGAGACAGATGTTTCCAAGAGAGGGATATGAGATCACCCAGGAACCCAGCTGCTGGGTTAAGCCTACTACACCGCCTATTGACGTGGATAGGGCTGTGGTGGCCAGGAAATTTTGTCAGTGGGTGATTGTCAAGCAAATAACTGCCGGTCTCACGGTAATTGACCGTTAATTAACATAAACACATTTAGCATCTCCTGGCTTCCACGCATAGCCTGCAAGCCACTGATGCAGACCTTTGGAACATCTACATTTTAAAAAGTCAAATAAATCAAATAGCCTACACCATCACATCGCCTGCATCCTGTTTGTGTGGCCATACAGTAGAATCTTAATTTGATCTCTTTTTAGTTTGCTGTGAATGTTCCTGCACTGCAGGAAATGCAAACTTGTAGTGTATTCAAGGTTTAAAGGTAGAGTCAGCGAAATTACGTTGCCAAGAGCAGCATTGCAGATATTGAGATGAGCTAGATGCAAAGCTCTTAGTTGTTGTGGAAATTGACCCACTATGATGTTTACTTTTTTAAATGTCAGACTTGATTTGCCCTAAAAAAAAATGTAGCAACTCTACTAAACATTTCCATTAATTAGAATCCATATAATAATTCAAATGTCCTGTTGCTACAGGGTTATTTTCTTATTGTAGCAAACTGGCTCAAATTAAGATCCTAGATCTGTACATGTGCTTTCCCTCAATCTCTGAATAACCAAGGATTGCGCAGAGGGAAATGAGATCAGATAAAGCTCCCTCCGGCTCCGACTCTAGCCCTGGCCACAGCCTGATACTGGAGAAGGGGAGAGGGACTCAAAGAGAGATAGTTGTGCAATGCTGCACTTACTGGGCTGGCCATGGAGGGAGGCAAGGCAGACAGGACAGGACAGGACAGGACACTGCCTGGCTGGGCCTGAGGTGGGATTGGGACTGGGCTCTGCTGAAGAGATGCTGCCACATGACAATTTAGTCAATATCGTGCTTGCTAGCTAGGCCATGGCCATCAGAAATACGGTATCATTCATTTCAGGCACAATATATAAGCTAAACAGTGTTACTCTTGTTGGCAGTGTTACTCCTATACAGCACATTTCCAAGTCCTTTGGTTTTCCCAAGATACTCCCAACATGGCCACTTCCTCTTGGCTATTTGTGCATGAGATGGATTAAGGCCAGAAGAGGAAGTGAAAAGTGTTACCTACCAGGAACTCCTAGCTCCCATTTTGACCAACCCTGAGGTCATAATTTACACTGTACACAGTTTTCTGTTTCTGTACACAGTTTAAATGTTTACATTCACGGGTCAACTCCATTTTCTCATTCTCCTAACCTTTAACCCCACTCTTTTATGTCCCTCCTAGCCATGAGGATATTGCCTGGCTGTGTTGGGCTGACTGATGGAGGGGGAGTTAGGGCTAGGGACTGGAGCTGGGGCTGCTGCAGAGTGGGTGAGCTTTAGAGTCTGCCTGCTCCAGGGACAGGCACTCCCTGATGATGAATGGATTTGGCTATGCACACTATGTACTGCGCATGGCTAGCCTAACCTGAGACACTCAGACACAGTCAGACTAAGCTGGCTGTACAAACACAGTCCCCTCCCTTTCCTGCTCCGGTCAGACACTTTCTAGGCTCAGTGTTGCTTGTCTGTATTTTATGTGTGATTTTTGTTTGCTTTTCTATTGTCAATGAAATGTCATGGAATTCACATTTTTTGTATGCTCAGTGTAGTTTAACCATATTCAAATTAATCACATAATAATAATCTTCAGAGCAATAAATAAAGCAATAAAATAACTAGGGCTTTACAATTATGGTGAAAAATGAGACAATGCTGAATGTTGGCATTGAACTCGGGAGGAGGGGGGTTGGTTGTGGGGTGGGAAAAGAGAGTGTGTGTGTGTGTGTGTGTGTGTGTGTGTGTGTGTGTGTGTGTGTGTGTGTGTGTGTGTGTGTGTGTGTGTGTGTGCTTCTCTGTGTGTGTGCGTGCAGGTACAAGTAAGTATCTGCGAAATTGTGCATTTGTGAGTGGCTAGTGAGATTGGGAGGGTGGAAACTTTATGGTATATTTAATTAAATATTCCAGAAATTCTTCATGGGAAGTTAAGTCCTGTAATTTGGGGAATTTTGCTTAAATTCATCAAAAAAGCTTAACTTTATTTTTTAAGCTTATTTTTTTGTGGAATACACATAAGGCAATTCTAGGTATTGTGGAATATTTTGGTTAAACTATCCCCAATTCAATGGAATTGCCACCCTCTGCATGTACAGTGCATTCTTCCATCACATGTACAGCTGATTCTCAAGATCTTGCACATTAATGAGATGCTATGTGGTTACTACACTGTCTGAGCCAAGGACTACATGCTTTCTGGTAAGTTTTGATACCAATACTGGGTGGTGTGAATATATTTTATATGACATACATGATTTTTTGTTAACTAGTAAATAGAACGTAGTCAGAGAAATGCTGATGAATGTCTTGCTCGAGCTGTGTATGCAACTGGTTCACCTCTGATGCTCACAGGCAATGTGTATTGGAAGAGATTTCTGAATGTTCTTCGCCCAGCATACACCCCTCCAACCAGACATGCTTTATCTACTAATTTGCTGGATGCGGAGTTCAACAGAGTTCAAGTGAAGGTCAAGCAAATCATAGAGAAAGCAGACTGTATTGCAATTATCTCTAATGGGTGGTCAAATGTTTGTGGGCAAGGAATAATTAACTACATAATCTCCTCCCCTCAACCAGTATTATACAAGAGCACAGACACAAGGGACAACAGACACACTGGTCTCTACATTGCAGATGAGCTGAAGGCAGTCAACAATGACCTTGGAACACTGAAGGTATTTGCACTGGTGACAGACAATGCTGTGAACATGAAGGCTGCTTGTTCTAAAGTGGAGGAGTCCTACCCTCACATCACACCCACTGGCTGTGCTGCTCATGCATTGAATCTGCTCCTCAAGGACATCATGGCACTGAAAACAATGGATACACTCTACAAGAGAGCCAATGAAATGGTTAGGTATGTGAAGGGTCATCAAGTTATTGCAGCAATCTACCTCACCAAGAAAAGTGAGAAAAATAAGAGCATTGAAGCTGCCCAGCAACACCCGTAGGGGTGGTGTTGTCATCATGTTTAACAGTCTCCTGGCGGGGAAGGAGTCTCTCCAATTCACAGTCTGCCGATATGGACAGCCCCATCAAGAGGATCCTCCTGGATGATGTATTTTGGGAGAGAGTGGTAAGCAGCCTGAAACTCCTGAAACCTATAGCAGTAACCATTGCACGGATTGAGGGAGACAATGCCATCCTGATGTTCAGACTCTGCTTGCAGATGTAAGATAAGAAATCCGTACTGCCCTGCCCACTTCACTGTTGCTCCAAGCAGAGGAAACTGCAGTTCTGAAATACATCATAAAGTGTGAAGACTTCTGCCTGTAGCCCATACACGCCGTAGCATGTTGGACCCCAAGTATGCTGGCAAGAGCATCCTGTCTGGTGGAGAGATCAACAAGGCCTATGGTGTCATCACTACTGTGTCTCACCACTTTGGCCTGGATGAGGGTAAAGTTCTTGGCAGTCTGGCGAAGCACACTCCCAAGCTAGGGCTTTGGGATGGAGATGCAATATGGCAGTCGTGCCAACATATCTCATCAGCCACCTGGTGGAAGGGACTTTGTGGATCTGAGGTTCTTTACCCTGTTGCCTCCATCATCCTCCAAATCCCACCAACATCAGCCACCTCAGAGTGCAACTGGTCCTTTTTTTGGAACACACACACCAAAGCATGCAACAGGCTGACCAATACAAGGGTTGAAAAATTGGTGGCCATGCGGGCAAATTTGAGGCTTTTTGAGCCTGACAACGAGCCATCCTCAACATGGTTGGAAAGTGACAGTGAAGAAGAGGCCTCAGAGTCTGATGTTCAAGAGGTGGACATTGAGGAGGTCCAGGGAGAAGACATGGAAGCCTGAGAGGATGACTAGACTGTGATTTTACAGTTTACAGTATGTTGAAAACGTTTTTGGGAGATGCGATGGATCGTTGGGGATCATTCAATATTCCCTTTATTTTGTTGTTCAGTGAAATCATCCCATGTGAAGAGTCAACTCATTTAATTAAAGTTCGATTTTTTGTATTTCTAATGGAAGGATTTAATAATTTGCAATTATGTCTACTTATGATAAGTAAAAGGTTTATGTTTCTGTCTCCATATGATATGGTAAATATTTCCAAATGCAAAAAACATCTACATTTTAATGGTATTAATATTAGTTTGATATATTTCCGTTAATTCCGATATATTCCCGTTATTTCCCACGGAAAGTTTCCACCTCAGAGAGTCCCAGCACTTAGCTCCAATGAAGCTCAGTGGCTGGTACTTTCTCCATCTTGTGCAAGAGAGCATTAAACACAATGAGAACAAAGGTCACACACACAGACAGAAACACACAATAAAAGCTCTCCTCTCCCCTCGTGCTTTATGTTCCCATTGTCACTCTCCATGAAACAACAGACACAGCCCAAAAAAACACAAATGACACAACCTACTTTTCTTCTAAATTGAGTGTTCTTGTATGTATCTTTTGTGTTGGTTTGTGTAACATTAGAACTTTAGCCAGCTAAAGCACAGACAGGATCGACGTCTTAATTACGGTTATGCAGTTTTACAGCAGGCCATAAAGAGTTAATAATCGTGGTACAGGGACTTGGGGAGGAAGGTGCTGGCTGTAAGGCTGTGAAAGTGCTATTAGAGTGGGCTGCTGTTAATGGACCATTGAGGCCCAAAATAATGGGCACGACACATCGCCCTGTGGCCACCCCTGTATAACACACGCTGGCTCACACAGTGAATACTAAACACTTCTTTCAAGGGTGAACCCTCAGACATGTGATAATCACACCCACCGATATGCGCTTCACTCTTTCCGCTTTTATTTAGTAGCCTACATCCGTGCGCTTAAGCAAGGTAAGAAAGGCTTTGTCGGAACAAAATAGGTTATGTTTGTTGTTGTGTTACTAAAACCAGCTTCAGACCAGATCATAGTCTACACTCTTAGGAAAAAGGGTTCCAAAAGGGTTACTCTTCTGTGGAAAGCAGTGGAGGTTGCTAAGGGGAGGACAGCTCAAAATATTGGCTGGAATGGAGTAAAAAGGGTTCTACATGGAACTAAAAGGGTTCTACCTGAAACCAAAAAGGATTATCATATGGGGACAGCCGAAGAACCCTTTTAGGTTCTAGATATCACATTTTTTTCTAAGAATCTAATCATACTTTTCAGTAGTGTTGTCATGTGTCAGTGTTACCTACCTCTTCCCCCTTCCCATCATCATTATTCATTAGGCTAGAAAACCCCCATTGGCTATTAGCCCAGGGGAGCTGAAAAGTGGAGTCTTTGTACAGCGCTTCCCGGACAAATAATAGGCGGCTGCTGACTCCTCCTCCTCCTGCGCCATATCGATAACCAGCAGCCCCCCAATCAGTACCACCTCCCTGCATCCAGCAGCCAGCCAGCCCAGCCACCCACCCTGCCTCTGCCTGCCCCAGCCTCCCAGAATACAAGTGACAATGCCACGGAGCGCTCAGCCCCATCCCCATCCTCACCACAAGCTCACACAACTGGGGCAGCCTCTCCTCTTTTGTCTCTGTCCATCCCCTTTCTGTCCCCTTTTCTCTGAGGCAGGCCTTCAATGGAACGATTGTACTCTCCAAAATATGATAGAGTAAGCCTATAGTAGGCCCTACGTGTAGGCTACTATGTGTGGATTGTAGCCTAGTGCCAATGTCGGCGTTATTAGTAGGAGAGGAACTCCGAATAGATGTGTGTGCTTGTTCAGTTGTACTTTTCATGAGTATCATGCTTCTTCTCAGAACATGGCTCCTGTTAATGAGGTGCAGCCTGTAGGAAAGCTGTTAACACCAGAGATGTGTTCTGTTCTGTTCTATTCTGTCCCCTCCTCTAATGTTAATCATGGGGGTTGGAGTGAGTGGGAGATGAAGCACTCTTCTACGCGTTCTCGCTCTCGCACTCTCTATCTCTCCCTACCCCCCATTTAGTACTGCATGAGGGCTGCCTGTCATGGTCCTCTCCTCACCTCCACTATCTATTCCTGGTTGGGTTGAGACTAAGCCTGCTCCTCCTCAGTACCTGCAGGCCTGTCATACTGTACAAGCATGTCATTGTGTGGACACCTCATTTTGTGAATGTGTCACTCCTTGACATAGCTGTCCAGTATCTGAGTCTCCTTTCACTCCCCATCATCACCGGAAGATATGGGCGGCGCATAATTGGCCTAGCGTCGTCCAAGTTTGGCCGGTGTAGGCCGTCATTGTAAATAAGAATTTGTTCTTAACTGACTTGCCTAGTTAAATGAAGGTTCAATTAAAAAAAAGAATTTGAAACTATCAGAGCACATTCATTCTCCCAATACAATTTCCTGGCCCTCCATCCTGCCCTCTATTGTGTAGGATGCAAAAATGCATGCGCTGCCTTCTCTTTCCACCGCTCCCCGAGCTGCCAGACGGAAATGTTTATCCCGTTGTCTTCCTCTGGCTGTGAGGTCAGGTTGGACTACTGAGGTAGAGGTGGTATGTGTATTGGTATTGTGTATGCCGGGCTTGGAGGCAGTGTGTAGGAGAGGGGCCGGGTGGGGCTCCACAGTCTGGCCCTTTGTGTGGCTGCTGTGTGGGAGGGGGAGCAGGAAGGAGGGGGCCTCTCTCTCTCCTCTCTCTGTTTCGCTCTCTCTTCTCCTCAGCATTGTATTTCGCCTCTTAAGGCCAGAGACAACACATGCTGCAGGCAGGGCCTCAGACAGTCTAGGCATGGAGAGGGGGAGGACTGTGACACTGACAGAGGGAGGACGGAGGAGACAGTGAGTGAAGTAAGAGTGGGTGAGAGAAAGGGAGGGAGGACTGAAATGATACAGAGAAGGAAGAGGAAGGTACACTGAGCGAGGGAGGAGGAGAGAGTAAGGGACAACTAAAAGAATACAGGGTGTGTAAGGCCTAAATGTTAGAAGGGGATGAGCTAGAGGGAGGACTGAAAAGATACTGTGAGAACGCCATAACCACACATAGGATAGTGTATGTAGGCCTACACATTTGTATTGGGTTAAGAATGTAAGAGAGTGTGTTTGACATCTACGACTACAGAGTTTTCTCTTCAATACAGGTTTTGTGGAAGGAACAGAAAATATCGAACATTTTGGGTGGAATCACTGATAAAGTGAGTGACGTGCACTGTCAATCACTCCATAAACCATAATAGTTATGTGTTACACTATGGGCGTTATAGAGGAAGAGTTTAGGGTCCTTAGGCCTAAAAATCCCCAACTTGTTATCCAGTCAAAAACATTAGCCCAGAGCCTAGACTATAGCCTACATCTCTACTAGCTGTGAAACCTTTTTCTGTATTGCCTCAAATTATTAATAGTAATAATAATAATAAAGTCAACCATGGAATTATGTTGCCTCGATAGTATGGTTTTGTTTTCTACCTCTCCTGGGTCTTTGTTAGCCTACCTGAAGAAACACCCTACGTCTGCTCCCTTCTACACCTAGAATGTACATTTCATACCCATGTGTATATGCCTACGCTTAACTGTTGCAACCGGCCCCTGGTGACTAGGTTTAACTGACTGTAGCCCACAGTGATACAGTGGGTGGTATGTCTAGAGACTCTTTCTGCAGGCGAGCCCAAAGGTGCAATTTCACACTTCCTATCATGGATTTAAAAGTATTTGATTGGTGTGTATTGCCTGAAGAGGAACCTTCCACCATTGTTAAATCTTTGGCAGTAAGTTTGCAAGGGCACACCTCAGGGGAAGGGTGAATAATGTGCTTTTGTCTGAACTGAATGCTTGAGTCCTCCACAAAATTGTAATTCGGGCACAGCCCTTTATTGAATAGGGTGCCATTTTGGACACAGCCCATGTCTTTTGGTGACAACCCGGCATCATTGAGGAAGGGCAGGGTGACTGTCTGTAGTATGGATGGAGTGAGGCAGACATCTTGGTGTGATAGTGATTAATGAACTCTACAGTATGTAACAGAATCTCTGCTGCTGCACTCTGTAATGAGATCATTGTATTAAAGAAACCGCAGTGAACTGAGATATGACTTTCCCTCTTGAAATTGGAGCCTAATTCAGCATTTAGGACCTTAAGTCATTTGATTTGGTGTTTCTGGACGCATTGTGTGTGTTCCACTTTGGGACGATGCTTGGTGATCCCAGTAAAGAACCAGTGAATAACCGTAGAGCATTTTTCAGATATCTGTAAGTCTGCAAATTGTCTGACTAGCTAGCCTACAGTTGTTGTGTCCTTTAATTCGATTGAAAGCTGTAATGATTTGAATCATGTATTCTATGGAAATAGCTGCCACTTCTTCTCACTGAGGACTGTGAGAGAGTGTGTGGTCTCGAGTTTAACGAGAAGGGGTTTGTGGTGACAGCATCACCACTTCCTCCCCTAACAGACTGTCAATCAGGGAGAGATGGAGAGATGGAGACACAGTGAGCAGCAGCACTCCTCTTGATAGACAGAGAGAGAGAGAGAGAGCAAAATATGAAAAATAGAAGACCTAATTGGTCCAGAAGGGGTGTGTGTCTTTAAGCAGTTCCCCCCAAAAACACAGAGTGAGTGCAGCAACGGAGAGGCTTAGTGCTAAATCACACTGCAGGCACTGTGTGCACTGGCCCACCAAGTGTAAAAAGCACGAGACGCTGCAAATTAAACATGATGAAAATCCTAATGACATGCCTTAGAGGAGAGTGACCACGCTATATTTCAGTGGCTTAGATTGAGATCATCTTCCTGCTGAATCTTTTATGGGGAACAAAAACTTTTGCAAATTGAATTTACCGTAGCCAAGAGCCGTGCGGAATGGCAACGGAATGGGGTCTGTGTACGTGGGTGCGTATGTGTGTGTGTGTGGTAGGGTGAGTAGGCGAGGTAGAGATTTGGAGTGTCTAATGGAGGGGATACGATTTCTTTCCGATATGAATTTCGCAATGTCTCTTGGGAATTGTGTCCATGTTAGGTTGACATGTTGACGAAATTGTGATCTAGGCCTTTTTCCAAATCTTGCCTATATCAACAAGTGCCTCTACCCTTTTACCTCTGTTTCAATATGCCGTGGGAGAGAAAAGCGATGTAGAACTCAGCAAAGTGTTCCCAGAAGGCATTGGAGCAGGGAAATATTTACATTTAAAGCAGTTTGTAAGCGTCTGGGGAATTAGGCTCAGTGTCAGTATGAGTGAGAACACACCTTTTTGCGTCATAGATTGTGTGATAATACACATGCACATAGCAGGATAAACAACCGTCTATCAGTGTAGATTTTTAACTACTCCAGCATTCTCCTCAATGGATAACAGTCAGTAGCTAGGTTTCCATCCAATTGGGGACAGATTTCCATGCAAATGTTTTAAAATATGCATTAATAAAATATGCACATTTTCCTACCAGTGTTTCCACCAAACAGACTTAGATGTAGTGCACACCAAATGTACTTTTCCGCGGAAGTTTTCATTTACCAAATAAAAATCTGAAGATCAATGTGTTTCCATCTCATTTTCAACTCTACAGATAGTTTTGTCACAAAAACAGTTGAGTTAAGAAGAAAATGAGCCCACTCTGGACTTGGCACGTGCACTCTAGCCAACAGCTCGCAGATACAGTGATGAGAATATTATGGATAAGAATATTTTTATTTGTCAAACGGCAGTCAAGCCTAGATCATCATGTCACCAGAATAAGACCCTCAATATTTATTGGAAAGGAGCATCAAGATCACTGTACATAAGTAATTTCACCTGTAGCCTAATAAACTGCATGGTTTCCCAAGTCATAGTGGGAGGACCACACACCATATCATCACATGACGCCAAGTTTACTTCGATATGATGGTTTCCACCGCCATTTCTCACATAATCAATTTTACTGACACAAAAAGATCCCACCATGTTGAAAGATCTGTCGGCATTTATACAATTGTACCGAAACTTTCTGTTTCCATCACAGCTGTCGTAAAATATATTTACGGTATGACTTACTCGCATAGAAACTGTGGATGGAACCATGTTAGTAAGGAACATTAAATTCACTTAAAACTTTGCTTGGCCATTTTCGTACTGAATTTTCCATTGATTCACTGAATGGTGAAGAATTGATGACAGCATCTCTAATGGTACTGTATTCCCGAAACTACTTTTGACCAAGTTCACATAGGGCTCTGTCAGAAGTAGGCCTAGTAACGGACATTTTTATTTTCCGTTGCAAACCGTTTTGCTACAGTGTGCACTAATAAACACGACCCAGAGTGAGGTCCTGAGCAGCAGCAGAAGAAGAGGATAGTCTGGAGACTAGGAGACTTTTCTCTCTGTCCTGTGTTACTGTTCAGCCTCTCCTCTATAGGGGCTGAGCCTCGCTCTTCTCTTCTCCTCTCCCGGGACACCACAACAAGTCATCCTCGCAAATAGGTCAGTCAAGTCCTCTGCTTGTCTGGGGCAGACAGCAAATTTGGCCACGGACAGTCAGAAAGAGCTTACCTACCTCAGGCTCTTTATAGTAGATCAGTCAGCGCAGTCACAAACAGTCACACAAGTCGGCCGACAGAGCGTCACCGTTGAAGTCCCAGATCAGCTCAGAGGGATCATCTATCCTTGGACACGCCAGGTCGAGGTAGGGCTAGGTGCTCTCCAGGGCAGCCAGGGCTTTAGTGATAAGCCCAGAGGTCTGTGGTAAGTGCAGTTTAAAGGTACGCTAGGCTAAGCGGCTTTGAGATCGAGGAATCACTGTCGGAGCATGTTGTTCTGTAGAGCGGTGTTGGGGCACCAGAACCACACCCACCGGTCCAGAACCCTAGACCACCAGTCCCCTCCCCCATACAGTGCGAACATTTTACTCTCATATGCGCCTAAATATTTTGCTGTGCGACCTAGAATTTTAATGTAGGAGCACCAGTGCACCTAGAAAAAATGATGATAATTGTTGCAATGATTACTTCACTGTGCCACAGCCCCTGAGTGCCATGGAGAATACACTGAGCGCAAATTTATGACAGTCATGATTGCACAATTACTACAAAGAAAACGTATTGTTACCTCAAATATTTTTTATTGTGCTCCTAAATTTCTTTGTGTGCTCCTACATTTTTCAACTGTAAAAAAGGTCAGCGTGGAGGCCTGCTTTTGTGTGGTCTCACCCTTGTTACGATATTTGTGTATTTTCAGAGAAGTTTATCTAAGTTATTTTGAAGGCCTTCCACATGGTTACATGCACCGGTGAGCCAGCATGGCTACATGCACTGGTGAGCCAGCAGGTACTGCAGCAGAGGTCAATGCTGTACTGACAGATGATTCCTCTATCATTCCTAATGATGTTGTCTAGGAGTCTTTAACATTTCTAACCTGTCATTCCAATACTACCATCGCTCTGAAGCAAATACTTTGCTTCCATAGCACTGCAGTAGGCCTATCTGTCTGTGTGAGGAGTTGGGTTTTGCAGTGCTCTAGACCTTTGGGAGGAAGCAGACAGCAGAGAGTTGGTTTGCAGGGTGGAAGACTGGGTAGGTGGACAATTCTAATTTAGATATGACTCATCACCCGCACACACACACCTCAATGTGAGGAGCGGGTGGGAATGTGGGCTCTTTAAATAGAGCCACGTTGAGTCATGCAGTAATTGGCCGGTGGACACTACAGGTTTGTACGTGTGTGTGCACGTGCATATGTGTGTGTCTTTATTTTTTTTTCTGTGTGCATGCTTGTGTCCGTGTATGATCAGCACTTTCAGCACAGGCATAGTGAATTTGAAATACTCTGTAGCAGTATTGGAAGAGTATGTTTACTGTACTCAGGCTATATTGTTCCAAAGCACTGTGTTCTGTGGAGGACTCAAGCATTCAGTTCAGACTCTCTCATCCTGACTGCTGTTGACTGAAAAGTCCACATTCCTCAAGCGTTCTCCTTCCTTCAACAATCCATTCTGTTCAAGGTTTGGGAGGGGAGGGGTAAAAGAGGGGAAGATATTTTCTCAGAAATGCATGTGACTAAATAAGCAAGGGGAAACCCATCGTCAAGCCCATCGTCAAGCCCATGATTGCTATAGCGATAATTTTGTCCATCGTATAATTCAATTGGAGCTTTATCCCAAAACTGAACATTGACTGAAGGAAGGCCTCAAAGTGCAGTATGATTTTCTATTTGTCTCAGTTGCTGTATTAGAAGTATTCCTCTTATAATACAATACAACACAATACACCAGTACCGGGCCAGTCAAATATATTCTGTGTGTGTGGACTCTTCTTATTTAGCACAGAGATGAGTACGAGAGAGAGAGAGGCCTCTTGGGTTCAGGTTGTGAAAAAAAAATGGCACTCTGGTATTGAATCTCCTGCATGTGAGTGAATGCTTTTAGCTGGGAAATATTTGGTATCTGTGGGCAGAAAAGGCATTTGCTTGGTTCCCCCAACCCCCTCTCCCTCTCCTTCCCTCCCCCTTCTGCTTGCATTTTGTCTCTTCTCCTTTGTCCACCCTCCACTCCCTCTCTCTCTCCATCTCCCTCCTTCCCTCCCTCCCTCTCTCCATCTCCCTACCCTCTTTCCCACACTCCTTCCCTTTCTCACTCTCATCTCTCTTTTCTCCCCATTTGCAAAAGGAAGATGGTCCCTTTAACACCACACGTGTTCCTCTCAGGCCTTCCCCCAGCCCTCTGAGTCCACCCCCATCCTCTGCCTTCCCCTCTCTCTCTGCTTTTTTGCTCTCCCTCTTGCCCTTTCCTCTGCTTTGAAGCTGATATTTTAGTCCAAAAGGAGTGGCCCATTGTTATACCCCCCACCCTCTCCCGATCTCCTCTCCTGATCTCCTCTCCTCTCTGTGGCCATTCTGTTCTGTTCTGGCCAGATGCCACTGACTTCCAGGGAGTGTGCATCTTGACAAGACTGATACACTTGAGAACACTGTAACTAGACTTGCTGCCAGCCTCTGATACCCATTGCGTCCAGTCTTCGTTCAGTCCTAGTTCACCCATTAGTGTTTCAGAAGCAGCCTAACATACTATCATGGTCTCGGTGGTGGTGCCTCCCGCCCATCCCTCCCCAGAAAGCTATTTCATTCCAGATTGTCCCTCCATGAATATTGGAAATCATTCAGTCTGGGAAAGATGACAACCAAATGCACCACATTAATGGTTGTGTGCCTCTAAAGAGAGGGGGTACTATTGTAACCTACCTGTGTGTGTGGATTCTTCTCCCCGCTCTCCCTTTTTCAGGCGCGTACATGATGCAATATTAATTTGCTTTGGATCAGAGGCAAGAAAGATGTGAGGTACAGTAGCTACTAGCTAGTGTCTTAGACTGTCCATAACTATCTAGTATTCTTTCTCTTCCTTGCTTCTCTTCTCCTCCCCTCATGTTCCCTCAGGAGAGTGGGAGAGCAATACTACAGATGCAACAGTAGATCAGTGGGGCTCAGTGACGGGAGAGAGGCATAAGAATGATTATTGAGTCATTAAACATTGGGTTTTTTCTGTAAGTCAGCAGATATCCAGCAGGTTCTTTATAGATCATCTATAGGTGGCTCCCCTTTGGTTTAGAAAACCAGCATGTCATTATAAGATAAATACTTGGGGACTCAAACACTACGATTGTTTTTACAGTGGACGTGGTATTTTGCTAGAATAGGCCTAATTGCGTAGGCTAATTACTAACTCCCCATTTGTCCCATACCCTATACGTCAGAATATAATATTTTCTTATTTTTGTTTGATACATTTTTGCAGATTAGTGTTGAGATTGCACTTGGTTTATTAACATGTTTACTTCATTGGCCTGCTACAGCCCATACAATACACTACAACATGAGTAAAGAGATACAGACAGACACTGTATTGAGCTGTATAAGCTCTCCCTCTCTCTCTTTATCTCTATCTCTCTCTCTCTCTCTCTCTCACTCTCTCTCAGTGAGCGTAGGGAGGGAGGCATGGGACTGCAGAGCGTGTGATTTGTCATCCCCTCCTCCTCTCCCTTCGCTCTCCTCTCTTCCTCTGCATTGCCGTCCATTCCTCCTTTCAAAAGACCATTAAATGGCCTTTTTGTCTCTCCCCTTTAAAGTGTACAATCATGTCTATTCAGTAGGGAGACCTAGCCTAGCCTATCCCTCTGTTCTCGTCTGTTCTCTGCTGCCTGCCTGCCTGCTCTCCATCCAGGCTATGCTTCGGTGCTATTGCCGCTGGGGCAGGATCCACCCCGGGGAGAGAGAGACACACGCACGCACGCACGCACAGAGAGAGAGAGATAATAATAACATAATAATCATTTTGTTTGTTTAGAATGCATTCTTTCAATATCAGTTGTTGGAATATACAGGGCCTTTACTCTTCATTGTACAATCGCAAAAAATTAAAAGCATAAGACAAGGCAGAGACTCAGGGGGGTTAATAATTTGGTACAAAGCCAAAGTTCATGATTCAATACAAACCATAAAAATGGGAAATAATCACATTTGGTTGAAAATCGAAAAAATAATTAATTCCCTCACAGAGAGATGTACTGTATCCATGACAAATTACATAAATTGGAACTGATCATAAAGGATAACCCCATCACTGAAAAGGAATTGAGAACAAAAATCCTGGTCCCTCAAAGCAAAACATATTGTGGTCGCTATGGCGTCCACAGGTAAATTTTGCTTGGCTGTCAATGAACTGAAAGTTAATAAAAATTAACATACAAATTATAACCTGGAAAAAAATATTCAAATCTACAATTGCCCTATATGGAAGTGAAGTGTGGGGTCCGCAAACCAATCAAGATTTTTTTTTTAAATGGGACAAACATCCAATAGAAATCGTACATGCAGAATTCTGCAACAACAAATTATAACCATACAAAAATAAAACGATTTTAACTATTGGGAAAACTAAAAAAATCTCAAAGTAAACCCAAATACTATTTGGTCCTAAACAGACAGTACATGGTGGCAGACTATCTAACCACAGTGACTGATAGAAAACAGAGGGAAAAAAGTACAATGTACACACTCAGTAAGCATAGCCTTGCTATTGAGAGAGGCTGTCATAGGCAGAGGCTCTCTAGAGAAGACAGGCTATGTGTCCACTGCCCACAAAATGAGATGGAAACTGAGCTGCACTTCCTAACCACCTGCCAAATGTACGACGATATAAGAAACACATATTTCCCTCAAATTACAAGGACCCAAAATAAATCAAATATAGACTAGCCCGTTTCTGTTAGGTGAGATAACGCAGTGTGAAATCATCGCAGCAAAATATGTGACCTGTTGCGATAAGAAAAGGGTAACTAGTGGAGCACAAACACCAAAGTAAATAGAATAGAACCTAGGATAGAGTCTGTTTCTTTATTTTCCCTTTGTACTACTTTTTGCACACACAGGATGCTCTCACACACGCACCTGCTGACTGAGTGGGCCCTAGTGGAGCCAGCAAGTTGTGTAAGGTGTGAGTAGTTAAATTCGTCTGTGAGCTATTTTATCTTAATTTATAGGCTATTTTAGACTTTATTTAGAGTGTGTAAACCAATGGCCTCTACACAGATAGAGAGAGACAGACACAGAGAGAGAGACACATGGAGAGACACACAGAGAGAGGGAGACAATGAGAGAGAGAGAGAGAGAGAGAGAGGTGTTGGGGGAAAGCATATGACATTATAAAATCAATGTACACAAACCACAAGTGTGCAGTTAAAATTGGCAATAAACACACATTTCTTTCCTCAGGGCCATGGGGTGAGACAGGGATGCAGCTTGAGCCCCACCCTCTTTAACATATATATCAATGAATTGGCGAGGGCACTAGAACAGTCTGCAGCACCCGGCCTCACCCTAATGGACTCGGAAATCAAATGTCTACTGTTTGCAGATGATCTGATGACTCGACCCCCAACTGAGGAGGGCCTACAGCAGCACCTAGATCTTCTGCACAGATTCTGTCAGACTTGGGCCCCGACAGACTGCATGCAGAATTATGGAAAAATATACTTTGTGTACAACGCAAAACCCTAAACAATGCATACATAGCAAAATTAGGACTATATCCCCTAGTTATCAAAATCCAGAAAAGAGCTGTTAAATTCTACAACCACCTAAAAGGAACAGGGATGCAAACTAGTCACCTTTCGGTGAAATTCGCTGTTTTTAATCCGACGTGATTCGTGTAGATCTGATGAGAAACGTTTTGGGGGAGTGGGGGGCTTTGGATCATTACTGTCTGTAAGTGAATGACTGATGCGCCTTTGGAGTATTACTGGCTGTATCCAAGGGAGAGGTCAGCCAATTAATTGGGCGATTAATTAGGGGGCGATTTCAAGTTTTCATAACAATCGGTAATGTGCCTTTTTGGACGCCGATTATGGCCGATTACATTGCAATCCACGAGGAGACTGCGTGGCAGGCTGACCACCTGTGTCACGGTGTGGAGTAGGAACGGACCAAGGCGCAGCGCAGTTGAAGTTCGACATACTTTTAATTAAGGCAAACTTGGCAAAACAACAAATGAAATGGAATATACACGACCGTAACTTAGAGTATGTTGAACATAGAACAAAACACAACAATGAACCACACATACTGTGGACAAACATACAAACTAAATAGGGTCCCCAATTAGAGACAACGTAATGCAGCTGCCTCTAATTGGGGACCAACACAAAACCACCATAAAGTCTGCTAGACTTCCCCTGTCAGGCCCTGACCTAAATAACCATAGAGAAATCCAGAGGCTTCCCTAAGGTCAGAGCCTGACAACCTGTTACGCGAGAGCAGCATCAAAAGGACCTTGTGGCTGCAAGGAGCCAAGGTAAGTTGCTAGCTAGCGTTAAAATGATCTTATAAAAAACAATCAATCTTCACATAGTCACTAGTTAACTACACATGGTTGATGATATTACAATGTTAACTAGCTTATCCTGCGTTGCATGTAATCAATGCAGTGCTTGTTAATTTATCCTCGAATCACAGCACACTTCAACTTCGCCAAACGGGTGATGATTTAACAAAAGCGCATTCGCGGAAAAAGCACAATCGTTGCCCAAATGTACCAAACCATAAAGATCAATGCCTTTCTTAAAATCAATACACAGAAGCATATTTTTTTAAACCTGCATATTTAATTAAAATAAATTCATGTTAGCAGGCAATATTAACTAGGGAAATTGTCACTTCTCTTGCGTTCAGTGCAAGCAGAGTCAGGGTATATGCAGCAGTTTGGGCCGCCTGGCTCGTTGCGAACTGTGTGAAGACCATTTCTTCCTAGCAAAAACCGTAATTAATTTGCCAGAATTGTACATCATTATGACATAACATTGAAGGTTGTGCAATGTAACAGCAATATTTAGACTTAGGGTTGCCACCCGTTCGATAAAATACGGAACGGTTTCGTATTTCACTGAAAGAGTAAACGTTTTGTTTTCGAAATGATCGTTTCCGGATTAGACCATATTAATGACCAAAGGTTCGTATTTCTGTGTGTTTATTATATTATAATTACGTCTATGATTTGATATTTGATAGAGCATTCTGACTGAGTGGTGGTAGGCAGCAGCAGGCTCGTAAGCATTCATTCAAACAGCACTTTACTGCGTTTGCCAGCAGCTCTTAGCAATTGATGCACAGCGCTGTTTATGATTTCAAGCCTATTTCCGAGATTAGGCTGGCAATACTAAAGTGCCTAAAAGAACATCCAATAGTCAAAGGTATATGAAATACAAATATATGGTATAGAGAGAAATAGTCGACGCGTCATCATTCCTATAATAACGTGCGGCTGAACTTGAAAGGGGTTCCTTCGTTATTTTACCGTTCATGTCTTCCATAGGGAATGTCTTGATCTACTTCAAATAAGTAACTGGGAATATTGAAGACTCATGTTAAAAGGAACCACCAGCTTTCATATGTTCTCATGTTTTGAGCAAGGAACTTAAACGTTAGCTTTTTTACATGGCACATATTGCACTTTTACTTATTTCTCCAACACTGTGTTTTTGCATTATTTAAACCAAATTGAACATGTTTCATTATTTATTTGAGACTAAATAGATTTTATTTATGTATTATATTAAGTTAAAATAAAAGTGTTCATTCAGTATTGTTGTAATTGTCATTATTACAAATATATACAGTCATGTGAAAAAGTAAGTACACCCCCTGGAAAGTTATTTTATTTTACATATTTGGACAAATGGATATGTAATCTTCACTTCAATTGGGTAACACAAGTTACCCAATTTAACAAATCACACACAAAAAAAACAACTTTGAGAATGTTATGCAATTAAAATAAACAAAAAAGCATTTTCCTTATGGGGAAAAAGTTAGTACACCCCTACCTTTAACATCACATACAATTGCTAAAATTTGAATTAGGTGTACCAAAACAAATGCAAATGATTAGAAAACATTAGAGAGAAACTTAGGATGGTCCAGCCTTCCATAAATATATAAAAATTGGTCTGGTTTGGACTTGTGTGGTAACACATCATTCATTCAAAGATCAAAAGACCTACCCGAGGCCCTCAGAAGAAAGATTATTGATGCCCATGAGTCTGGGAGGTGTACAAATCAATTTCCAAGCAATTCGAAGTACATCATTCCATTTCCAAGCAATTCGAAGTACATCATTCCACTGTCAGATGAAAATTCCAGACCACTGGCAAACTACCTAGGACAGGTCGTCCCACCAAAGTCAGCCCAAGAGCTGACCGAAAGATGCTCATAGAAGTCTCTAAGAACCCCAGGTCAACATCAAGGGATCTACAGGCCTCTCTTGCCACAATCAATGTCAAATTGCATGGGTACACTGTCAGAAAGAGACTGCACAAACTTGGGCTAAAAGGGAGGTCAGGATGGAAGAAGCGTTAGTTGCTTACTGGACCCTGGCAATCTGTGTGAAATGTTAACTAGTTAACTAGCTAACGAACTAACTACTATCTGTGAACTAATGTTTTCCCTCTACAGTATGTGGTTCATTTTTAGAATGAGAGAATTAGGGGAAAATTAGGCATTGCTTGTTAAACAAGTGGATTCAGGGATCAAGTGTAGCTGGAGCTGGGCCTGGCTTAAGCTGGATGCCACTATAGAGGTCAAAAGAACACCACACACTTTCCCTCTTTCTCACTTTTTCAATACAGTGGATAAAAAGGGGTATGGTGTACTCTGCCTGAAAGAGATCAATTATGCCAACAAAGGGTAGCATGCTCTGCTGGCACCTTGTAGAACAGATGTCCACAGGCAGAAAGTGTACAATGTAATAATGTGCAGTGTAGCCCAAAGATATTGCTTTTGTTGTGTTGAACTTGACAGTAACACTTGGTTGTGAGTGAGGGGGGGATTATTACATTTTTTACTCAGTGAACGTTATTTTTGCACACATGTAGCCTTGATCGATGTCTACTATAGTGGCTAATATAATAGAGCAAAAATAGAATCCCTGTTTGTCAAATGTGTGACCACACACATTTAGATGTGTGTGGTCACAAGCGTTCTATTATAAAGGCTGTCATGGCTAACTGCAATATTAGTGTATTGTTTTTTTAATGTATTTTTTATGCGTGAGTTAGGTTCACATTGTATCTCAATCCGGACGTAATTAGAAGTCCCATAGGGCGGCACACAATTGGCCCAGGCCGTCATTGTAAATAAGAATTTGTTCTTAACTGACTTGCCTAGTTAAATAAAATAAAAAAACATTAACCACTTTATTTTACACACAGAGACTGATCATGTAGATCCTATTCTTTGTTTTTTAATTTGTTAAAACCTGCATTTCCCCCAGCAGGGATTTTTTGCATGTTTCGGTACAAAAAAAAAGTGTCACCTTTTTGGGCCCTCACCAGTTTGCATCCCTGAAGGAAGCGATGCCCACACTTTCCACCACAAAGCCCTCGCCAACAGAGAGATGAACCTAGAGAAGAGTCCCCTCTGCCACCTGGTTCTGGGGCTCTGGTCACAAACACAAACAGACCCCACAGACCCCCAGGACAGAAACACATTTAGGCGCAACACATTTTGAGAAAGCAAAAAGATAACTATTTGACACACTGGAAAGAATCAAACAAAAAACAGAGCAAATTGGAATGCTATCTGGCCCTGAACAGAGAGTGCACAGTGGCAGAATACCTGCCCACTGTGACTGACCCCAAATTAAGAAAATACTTGACTATGTACAGGCTCAGTGAGCATAGCCTTGCTATTAGAGGCCACCATAGGCATACCGAGAGAGAAGACACTTCCTAACCTCCTTCCAAATGTATGGCCACATTAGAGACACATATTTCCCACAGATCACACAAACCTACAAAAAACATTGATAAACTCCCATATCTGTCAGGTGAAATACCCCAGTGTGCAATCACAGCAGCAAGATTTGTGGCCAGTGGAGAACAAACACCATTGTAAATACAACCTATTTATTTGTTTATCTATTTTCACTTTCAAACTTCAACTATTTGCACATTGTTACAACACTGAACTAAGCCAATAATATAACATTTGAGAGAGAGAGAGAGAGAGAGAGAGAGAGACACAGAGAGACACATTAACTGAATGCAGTCACTCAGTCAGTCAATTCTCCCTACTGAGTCAGCCTCCCTCCACGCTGCTGGCATCGTTGTTTACTACTCAGCGCTCGTCGTCATACCCTATATTGAGTTGACTGGCTGCCCAAATTCCGCATTTGCAGTATTTGCAAGCAGCTCAACTGTGTAATGCCGTGCATTGTTTTATGGTATTAATATCCGGAATCATAATAATCGTTATGGCGGTAATGTTTATTTGTATGCTTTTGTCCCGAATAGCCATTGTTGTCCCTTTTGTCCTTAAGAAGTCATGTTTAGCATACGTGTGCTGTTGTTGTGGGTGATACTGTAACACTAAATGGTTGACATTGGGATGTGTCATGTTCTAAGGCAGCCAGGCAGGCAGACGGACACACTGTCCTCCCTGTGGCTTTTTTGCCTCTCCGTAATCCCTCCCTTAAAACATCACCCAACCAATGCTGCCACTGTCTGTGTCACCCAGAACAATGAGAGGCTTTCTCCCGCCCAGCCCCTCCGAGGCTGGTTTCACTGACACCCAAAGAACGGACCATCCACAGCCTGCCAGACCTCCGGGAGAGGAGAGAGGCTGGGCTTTTGTTCCCTCTTTCGAGGAGAACTGTTGCTGAACTGTATTGTAGGTATAGCTGCTGCTAAGTCATGTTCCCTATTGTGGTGGAGGCTGAGCTGAGGCTGAGGCCACTGGCTGTGGTGGTACTGAGAGTGAGGTATTGAGGCTGGAGGGAGAGGGCTCCGTGGTAGAGCTGCACGAGGGGCCGTACTGAGTCTGGAGGGAGAGGGCTTCACGGTGGAGCTGCACAAGGGGCCCTACCCACTCTACTGCAGGGTGCCAATTAGGAAGGCCCAAGGAGGCTGAGTGTGTGTGTGAGGGCGTGAGGACTTTCCCTTTAATAAAGATGGTGTTGGGAGATGATGATGAGCCTTCCTCTAATTATGTGGCTCTGTGGCTTTTAACTCCAAACTGATGATGGGCCCTTTAACTTTCAATCAAACTGATTATACTCCCTGTGATCACATGGAGCAGCAGCGTTTTAAATAGAATGAACTGTATTGTTGGTTGTGCTATGATATGGTGGTGTGGTGAGTCCAGTGTGTGTCCAGTGTGTGTGTGCCTGCCTGTGTGCCTGCATATGTGTGTGACTTCGTGCCCGCATGCTTAAGTGTGTGTGTGTGTGTGTGTGTGTGTGTGTGTGTGTGTGTGTGTAACGTGCCGTATTATGTACAAGTTAGCGTCCCTTGTGTGTGTGTCTGTGCACAGATGGGTCTCTCAGCGCAGAGCGGCTCCTGTTCCCCAGGTGTCAGAAGTGAGGATTATTGGCCGTGTCAGGGGGCTGCTGAGACAGTAGAGGACAAACCCTCCTGCTCTGCTCACCACTCTTCCCTGCTCTTTCACTCTTACACTTTCTACCTTTGCTCCTTGTGTCGTCTCGCTCCACAACATCACCCCTGCCCAGACCCACTTGCTCACACCCCCTCCCCCATCTCCATCGCCCGCATCACTCTCTCCCGACGTGGCCTCAAACTGCACCATTTCGTTTCTCTCCGTCGCCCACGCACTTTCAACGTTTAGATAATAAAGCATTTGACCTTTCCATTGAGTAAACGATGGCGGATTGGCTGATTTCCCGTTTTTAAGTAGACATTTTTGCAAGATGATAATGAGAAAGGTATCGTCCGACCCCATAGGGTATCTCACTGCACCCTCATATCATCCGACCCATAGGGTATCTCACTGCACCCTCATATGCCTCATAGGGTATCCCACTGCACCCTCATATGCCTCATAGGGTATCTCACTGCACCCTCATATGCCTCATAGGGTATCCCACTGCACCCTCATATGCCTCATAGGGTATCTCACTGCACCCTCTAAAGTCTGTCTGTCTGTCTGTCTGTCTGTCTGTCTGTCTGTCTGTCTGTCTGTCTGTCTGTCTGTCTGTCTGTCTATCTATATGCCTCATAGAGTATCTCACTGCACCCTCATATGCCCCATAGGGTATCTCACTGCACCCTCATATGCCTCATAGGGTATCTCACTGCACCCTCATATCATCCGACCCATAGGGTATCTCACTGCACCCTCATATGCCATGTCTTGAAAAATGCAGACAGACGGATTAAAAGCACATTTATATTGTAATACTTCTGACAGCCAACTCTTTCTAACTTTTAGACTTTATAGCATTCCCAGAAGGCATGGATTATTGAGTCATTGTTAGTTCTACACTTAAGACATGACTCTGCCATTGTGCTGTAGAATTTGTGAATTTTGTGTAATCAATTCTATACATTAGTTTACACTGGATTAAGCATACATTTTCATTAAAGGGACATTTTACAAATATAAACTATTTTTACCCAGACTTAAAAATAACTGATATTGGCACAAGATGGAGGGAATGTTGGAACATAATTCAAGAAATTACAGTTAAAGGGAAGTGTCACCATTTCTTAACTTCATATTCATCATCTCCAGCACCACCCAAACATCAACATATGTGAAAATGGCGTGTTTCTATGTTTTGTAGTCCAAAAGATAGAGGAAGATAAGTGTTTCCAAGAGATTGTCAGTTTGATAGGCTCTCTGCAAGGTTTTGTATATCTTAACTATTGTATGAATATCCTTTTCTCACTCAAATAGGATTCCTTCAAGATTCCTCTGATGTCCAAAATATTTAAAATTGAAAGTTCTTGATATGAAACTTTTAAGTTGCATGTATTTGAAAATATCTACATTCGTCAGTCCAAAATGGCTTTTTAATTCTGTCATGAAAATACATGTATTTCCTATTACCAAGTCATTTACGGTTTCTATACACCTTTAGTTTTCCATGTGGACCAATTTATCGGTGATTTCTGAAAAGCTATCCAAGGATTGTTCTATAGGGTTGTGTTTTAGATTATTGTAGAATACGTTTCACTTTCTTCCGTATTGTTATAGTGTTCTTAACTATGAAGTTGTTAGTGTTAGCTTCATCCTTTGAAAAATATACGTGAAAATGTGCATCTTCAATGTTCCTCTTTAGTGCATTTAACTATATGTCACAAGTAAAAGCCCTGGGTGACGAGTTGATACAATTCCAAGTCTGGAAGGTTAAAAACCACCCTCAAACTTAGATGTAAAACTTTCCTTTTTATTCTATCCGTTGTATACTTTTCAAAAGAATATCTTCGGTGGGGTAATTGGTATTACTGAGAATAAATATGAAAACTTTGAGAGCCATGCCATTCTTTTATTATTTTTATAATTTCTTCCGTCATGTCCAGTTGTTAGTTACAGTCTGTCCTATCGCTTCAAGGTCGAGAGCCATGCATCCTCCGAAACACAACCTGCCAAGCCGCTCTGCTTCTTGACACAATGCACGCTTTAATCCGGAAGCCAGCCGCACCAATGTGTCGGTTTATTCTACCTGTATGATATATGGGAAGATTGTTCCATTTAATTAGATCTGCTTTCATATTGTTGAGTAATGGGATAAAGTTATCTCTTTCTCTCCTTCATTCTCTCCCTCCCTTTCTCTCTCACACTTTCTTCCTGGTCTCCTGCTCTCCCCTACCTTCTCCCTCTATCGGTGCTCCTTTGTGATGTCCCTCTCCCTCTCTCTCCCCCTGTGCCCTGCTCCACACCCTGTGTGGGCCGGCCTTTCAGAGGGGGACAGCTGTCACTGCTGCAGCAAAAGGGGGAGGGGGGCGAAAGGAGGAGAGGATTGCCTGGCTAGGGGAGGGGGAGAGAGGGGAGGAGAGGGGAGGAGAGGGGAGGGGGGGGTGAGTGGCAGCAGGGAATGGCTTGTTGCTATGGGGATGCCAGGGCCTTGCGCAAGCATGGGGAGCAGCTCGTGCCACTTCTTAGCGGGATAATCCATTGTAATCCCGCAGAGGGGAGTCAGCGTGCCCCCCTCTCCCTCTCTCATCCACCACTCCCCCCACCCGCTTCAGGGAGATTGGAGAAGTGGGAGTGAAGGAATTAGCATCTGTTAATGCTCGTGCTCAGGTCAGCTCCGCTGAGGGGAGAGGGAAAAAAAAGCCTCAAACTGTCAGAACGTACTGGAGCCGCTAATGAAAAACGACAGGCCTCCCCATTAGAGCACCCACCCTCCTACCCCTCTCTCCCACCCCCTCCCGCTCCTCTACATTCGCCCCCCCCCACCTCCCTCACTGGGCTCTCCCATCGGCCACCACCACATCTCAGCACCTCAGCTCTGCTAATGACGGAGAAAATCGATTCGGCCATATTATAAACCAAGGGGAAAACTGTATAACAGTAATAGTACGAACTGCCGCAAGTGATATTATTTGGCCGGCCGGGCCATGTCGTTAGGAGAGAAGCGAGCCAGCTGAGGTTTGGCTATGGGGTGTTCTTTAGTGTTGTAGACACACAGGCTTGACCTGGCCCAGGTACAAATGGCACAGGAACCACAGGAGTTACCGCTGCCTGGGTTCCAGCCTCTCCCTCTCTTTGTTGTGGCCTGCCCCGGGGGGCCTGTTGTACACACAGGGATATATTTTTAACACGCACAAGCATGCATGCACACACATACACACAATACTGTATACATATCAGTACGTATACATCAAAACCCATACTGTCTGCTCGGAGAAGTACAACACAACACAACACACACATACAAGCTGAAACACACACTGTAGCCCATAGATACATGTGTGTGCTTTCCCTGGCCCTGGCTGAATGAAGATGTTTGTGCGATTAGTCGTGCTTTTGTCACAGGGCTCTACCATGTGACCATCCTCAGCCACTATGAAGTAACATGGTCCCTTAGGGGTCAGGCAGAACGCTGCTGTGATCTCTGTGCAATAAATTATTTGACATGTTTTTATTGAACCTTTATTTAACTAGGCAAGTCAGTTAAGAACAAATTCTTATTTACAATGACGGCCTACACCGGCCAAACCAAACTTGGGCCAGTTGTGCGCCGCCCTATGGGACTCCCAATCACGACCGGTTGGGATACAGCCTGGATTCGAACAAGGGTGTCTGTAGTGACACCTCTAGCACTGAGATGCAGTGCCTTAGACCGCTGTGCCACTTGGGAGCCCAAGTAAAGTAACCTGACCTTCCTCTTCAGTGACCCCTCCTGCACAATTCTCTACTCTCCTCTCTGAACCCTCCTCTCTCTCTGTACTCTACTCTCTGCACTCTCCTTTCTTTCTCTCCCTCTTTTTTCACTTTTACCCTCTTTCGCGCTCTCTCAATTACTCCCTCTCTCTTTCTCTCCACTAGCCTTTACTCTGCACTCTCACACTTTCTGCTGATGAATCTCATACCTATACTACACCCGGTTCCCACACTTTCTCTCTGCCTTTATGACGGGCGGCTTAGCCTTTTAACAAATGTCAAACGTTAGGATACCTTTTTGCAAGGGTCTTATCACTGCAGGGCTCTACGGTGCGACCATTTTACTCGCATATGCGGCTAAATATTTTGCTGTGCGACCTGGAATGTTAACGTAGGAGCACTAGTGTGCCTAGAAGTATTAAGGATTCTAGCTTTATTACCAAAAATATTTTTTTATTGTGCTCCTAAATTATTTTGTGTGCACCTACATTTTTCAACTTAGGCGCACGCTTGCTCCTTGTAAAAAAAAGGTTTGCATAGAGCCCTGCGCCGTCTGTGTGAGAATAAAGGTTATGTAGCCTAGTTGGTTATTATGTAGGCTAGGACTATGTGTTGTTGTTGTTGCCATGTCATGCTTCCATCTGTTCATCACTGAATGTCTTTGCACTTGTACGCTAGTAAACGAATGTGCTTTTGTGTGAGTGCGTTTGCGTCTCGCCTCCAGTCTGTGAGCTTGTACGTGCACTTTCCTGTATGGCTACTTGTGTGTGATTGCGTGTCTGTGCGCGCCCACGCGTGTGTGTGTGTGTGTGTGTGGATTCTCCTACATGGCTGTGTGTGTGTGTTCGTAGTGTGTGCTTCCCTCATGGTTGAGCAGTATTTTTTTTCTCCCTGTAGCTTCTTGCTTTAGTTGTTCTACTGCAGTCGAGCTGATTGAATCATGGACAGACAGTGTTTTTTTTAGACAGCAACGCAGTGAGTCTCTCTCTCTCGCTGCACAGTGTGGACCGGAGAGCCGCCGCCGCTGCTGCCTATTTTGTTTACACAGCAAAGTGGAATTACATTTTTTGCTACATTAAAAAAAATAATAATCCCCTTAATTATTGCCTGGTTTTAATCTGCCAGGTTTATTTAAATCAATGTACAAGAGGCCAACTACAATAGAAACATTGATTTATGCACACAGTCCGGTAAAATATAGAATTGTCGCAACAGATGAAATCATATTGATTTAAATGTTTCTCTGTCCTTTCTGACAAGGTGGGCTTGTGATATATTGCTAACTTTTTTCATAAACGAGTTGTCACTCTCAACTCTAACCGCTGTAGGAATGGAGGCATATATCTTCTGTTCAATTTGAAATGGGTAGATTACTGGCAATGAAAGTTGACTTGATTTAAAAGGCACACACTGTGGTTGTTTGAAGGTGTGCACCTGTCTGAAACGATAAACGCTGCTATAATACTGTCCGCTGTCTCTGGTGTGCGAGAACAGTTGGAGATGAATGCTGTCAGGATGGCTGATGTAGCGTCCTCTTCCTCTTCTCTTCCTGTGTCTTCCAGCTCTCTGTCTGTCTGCTGTAGAGCGCTGTGACTGCCTCCCTCCCTGCCTCCCAGAGAGGAGCATGGGTAAAACATTGATTGACTGTCACACTCCCGCCCCCTCCAGCACCTGCCTTGGTCCCCTGAGTCTGCCTCTGCCTTGGCTGCTAGAAGTCGCAAAGGCTTTTTAAGTGTATGTGTGTGTAAGTTCAAGCGTGTGTTTGTGTGTGTGTTCCTGTGTCCTATGCGCTCAGACCTTTCCTGCTTGGAGGCACAAAGAGATTTTTAGGTGTGTGTGCTCGTGTGTGAGCGAGCACCTGTCCTTGCATGTACGCGCATGAGACCTTTCCTCTCTTAAACACAAACAGTCTTCTTTGCCCTCGTGCCCATAGGCCTGCTAAACACTCCTATGTATCAAAGTGACATTCCTAATTACCAGGGGCCTGCTGCATGCCACTGTCACTCCTCAGGAAAGAGAGAGCTGAGGAAAGAGAGAGCTGACCATGGAGGGAAGCAGGGATTCATTTATATTTTTCCAAGAGAGAGAAGCTATGCGATTTTTCATCCATGCTTTTATCCTCCATTCATATAGAATAGTAACAGATCTATCCCCTAGCCAAAATACAGCTGTTCCTGATGTTCTATGCTGTTCTAATCAGATCCCAGAGAGAGAGAGAAATACAGCTGTTCCTGATGTTCTATGCTGTTCTAATCACATCCCAGAGAGAGAGAGAGAGAAATACAGCTGTTCCTGATGTTCTATGCTGTTCTAATCACATCCCAGAGAGAGAGAGAGAAATACAGCTGTTCCTGATGTTCTATGCTGTTCTAATCACATCCCAGAGAGAGAGAGAGAAATACAGCTGTTCCTGATGTTCTATGCTGTTCTAATCACATCCCAGAGAGAGAGAGAGAGAAATACAGCTGTTCCTGATGTTCTATGCTGTTCTAATCACATCCCAGAGAGAGAGAGAGAAATACAGCTGTTCCTGATGTTCTATGCTGTTCTAATCACATCCCAGAGAGAGAGAGAAATACAGCTGTTCCTGATGTTCTATGCTGTTCTAATCACATCCCAGAGAGAGAGAGAGAAATACAGCTGTTCCTGATGTTCTATGCTGTTCTAATCACATCCCAGAGAGAGAGAGAGAGAAATGTAGATATTTCCGAGAAGAGAAGAGCAGTGTTCAAAGCAGGGATGCATGAGAAAATCATCCCAGTCTCAATGTAGACACTGGTTCATCAGAGAGTATTGCTGTGGTTGACACTGTTCTCTCCACTATATAGTCTGTCTGTCTGTCACTCACTCTCTCTCCCTCTCTCCCTCTTTCTCTCACTGTCTTCCTATCTCTCTCCCTCCTGTCTCTCCCTCTCCATCTCTCTTTCAAGGAAATGTGCGTAACTTGTGGCTCTGCTGTCCTCCGCTTTAAAAGCCACTTTAGCCTGTGGTGGACAGAAAAGTCAGTGTGTGTTGTGTCGATACCTAATGACTGGTTAGGTTGGAGTGAAACACTATGGCTGTGTCCCAAATGGAAACCTATTCCCTATATAGTGCACAACTTTTGACTGAGGTCTGTATGGAATAGTGCCATACAGGTCAAATAGTGTATGGAATAATGTATGGTCCCCTTCTGGATGCAACCCAATACCCAATTCTGTTGTATTTTGCCCAGATACAGTGTGTCCTCCTATAGCCTATAACCTGCTGAAGCTTCCCTTGTTATTTCAGGGGCACTTACCTCACTTGTTGTGTACAGTTTTGTGGTCCTAGCTGCATAGTAGCACAGTACATCGATGTACTGTAGCATTGTGTGCAGACTGGAGAGGTGATCATATGTACCATGCTGAACCTTCACACAGTATACATTTTCACTCAGAAGAGACAGCCTTATTAATCCACTAGGATATTTCTGGTGCACCTGCTGTTTTGGACCAGCATGGACTAGCTTGGTCACCAGCATACCAGCATAAACTGGTCACCAACATACCAGCATGAGCTTGTCACCAGCCTAACCAGCAAGACCAGGAATGGGCAACACTGCCCGGATCCGGCCCGTGAGCACATTCCATCCGGCCAGGTGAAGTTTGAGTAAAAATAAACATATACTGTATATACACTCCAGACTCTTGAACGTCTAAAACTAGATAGAATGTACAAATTATAATACGTTTTCAAATAAATGCCCTTTTTCTGACACGCAAATTGCTTTTGACAAACAAATCGTTCCAGGAAAGATCTGTGTGGTCTGTGAAATCCTGATGTGGCCATTGAGCCAAAATTATTGCCCACCCTTGAGCTAGACCATGATGGTTAGACCAGCTTGATCAGCATAGACCAGCATGGACTAGCATAGACCAGCATGGACTAGCATAGACCAGCATGGACCAGCTTGAAATTTAGGCTGGTTTATGCTGTATTTTTTTCTGCAGGGGCTTGCTAGGCTATATGGCTTAGAACTGCATCCAATTCCCTATATAGTGCACTACTTTTGACCAGGGCCCATGGGGCTCTAGTCAAAAGTATTGCACTATGTAGGGAATAGGGTGCCATGAGACTTTACTTTACTTTAGCAGCATGTCTGTCTGTCTGTCTGCATCTGTGGACAACTAATAGCCTAGGCCAAGTAGTCTGCCAACAAGTGGGGGAATGAAAGAAAACATGCTGTGTGTTTTCACTGTAAGCCTATGAGTGTTACTCTGTCTCAGCAACTAGATCTTCAGTAGTGCTATACTGAGCAAACTAGCCTACATGTTTTCCAGTTTGCCATATTGTCATGTGTGGTTTATTTGAATAGGGACAGGTAGCCTACAAATTAATTTACACATTGAAAAAACAATCATCTGATTTTTGCGCCCCTAGATGGGTCCTGCTGAAGGAAAAGTACAGTACAGTAGAGTACAGTACAGGAAGGATACCAAGGACTGGGTGTCATGTGCCTTTAAGAGCAGCAGAGGAGGGTGGCTCCCTAAGCAGGCGACCACACGGTCTTGCTGAGGGGTATTTGTGTTGAGCTGGCAGGAATTAGGCTGGCCTTACTCTCCACGCATGAATACTTTTTATACTCTAATAAATACACACCGCCTGCCTCCCTTTCTACTCTACCATAAACCACCACCACATCCTCTCTATCTTTCTCTCCCTCCATCGCTCTCCCGTTCCTCTCTTTTATCCTCCCTTTCCTGCCTTTTTGCTTTTCCCATTCCTTGTTCCCCCCTTTCTCTTTCCCTCCCCTCTCTTGCCTGTCCCTTTCTCTCAATCTCTCTTCATCCCTCTCAGCCCCTGCCTCACGTACCCTCCTCCCACTCTATCCCCATCCTCCCTCGTCCTCTTTCGCTCGCTCGCTCCCTCTCTCCCTCTCTCCCTCTCCCTGCCCTGCTCTCTACCCCCCACCCCTATTTGACCTCCTTCCTAGTTCCTAGCCTCTCATCTCCCCCTTTCTATCCCCACGCACTGGTCTCTACTCTCTACCCTCTACCATGGAATAACCCACTCTCTCTCATCCCTCTCTCTCTTTCTAAATCTCTACCTCCTCGCTCTCCCTGCCCTTGCTTCTGGCCCGCTCTAGCCCCACCTCCCCTCTCTCTCTCTCTCCCCTCTCCCTCCCCCTCCTTCCCTGTCATTGACCTGCTCTATGGCTCAGGCTCTCCCCCCTTTTCTCTCCTCCCCTCCTCCCCCTCCTCTCCCTCGGTGGAGGCTTTGGAAAGCTGACCCCAATGCTGCCCTTACTGCACACACGCGCTCCAAGCGGCACGTAGGCTTTAATTCTAAAATCTACACACACACATGCACTGGGAGAGGCACATGAAGCCCTCTCAGTCCCACTCAGAGGCATACAGGCCAGGCAGTGTGTCTGTGAGAATGGGGGTCTGTGATGAGCACAGGCAGGGGTCCTTAGGCTCTCCCCATCCCACCCCACACCACCACCACTACACTATACTGGCCAGTGAGAGGTGGTGGAGCACTGCACAGCACTGCACTGCTCTTAGCTGCACAAGAGACACTACAGTCCATCCTCTTCCTAGTCATAATGGGGCTGTGTGTGTTGTGTGTTGTGTGTTGTGTGTTGTGTGTGTGTGTGTGTGTGTGTGTGTGTGTGTGTGTGTGTGTGTGTGTGTGTGTGTGTGTGTGTGTGTGTGTGTGTGTTTCTGACAGAGACAGGGGAACGAGGAGGACTGTGGAAAACTAAAAGGCCATCCATCAGTGCGGCTCAGTGGCAGAGCCGTGCACTGAACAATAACTTATTTACTAGTGGCATCTGGTTGAGTTGAGGATGGGAGAGAGGAGAGAGGGTTGGTGTGTGTAGAAACAAGTAGACACGCTTGGCTCATGGATGGTCAGACTTGGTGTTAGTTTGCCCTGGTACTATGGGGTGCACCGTTGTACAGTGTAGCTTACAGTGTGTGACAGGGGAGGTGGAGTGCCATGCTGTCATGAATAAATATCACTGGCTGCCTGCCTGGCCCCAGTCCAGCTCGAATGGCTTTAATTAACTAACACAGCACAGCACCACAAGTCCCTCTCTGCCTGTCTGCCTGCCTCTCTGCCTGCCTGCCTCTCTGCCTGCCTGCCTCTCTGCCAGCCTGCCTCTCTGCCAGCCTCTCTGTCTGCCTCTCTGTCTGCCTCTCTGCCTGCCTCTCTGTCTGTCTGCCTCTCTGCCTGCCACTCTGTCTGCCTCTCTGCCTGCCACTTTGCCTGCCTCTCTGCCTGCCTGCATCTCTGCCTGCATCTCTGCCAGCATCTCTGCCTGCATCTCGGCCTGCCTGAGTGCGAGTACAAATAGAGCCCCACCACACCACCACACAGAGTGTTCCATGTGCATTCTTACTGACTACAACAGCTCGCTCTACTGCTAATTGACGGTACTGACACACTGAGGCCTTGGCTGGGTTGAGGGTGGGATTCACACTCAAGGTGTGATGTAGGCTCCACTTTGGATTTCCCCAACCTCTTCATTGACTGAAATATGTGTTTTTATCTCTATGTGTTGCGTGTGATGTGATGATGAGTCTAACTGTCCCTCCCTACGCGTTTCCACAGACGACTCATCCTCAGAGAGCGGCAGCGGGAACGCCATGCACACCATGACACCTCCATCCGTGGGTGGGGCGGCCCCGGGGTCGGAGGGGGGTGCGGGTGGACCCCCCTACAGGGAGGTGGTAAATGGCAATGGGCCCCCGGCCCCGCTGGACTTCAGCACCACCTCCTCGTCCTCATCTTCCGAGGACCAACAGGCGCCAGTCAACCTGAGTGAGACCAGGCTGCCCGGGACTGCCCTGATGGGCCCCTTCCAGCCCGACCCCCCAGATGAGCTGCGCAGGAAGTACCCTGTCAAGCCCCTCCCCCATGCCGCTGAGCTGCGCCTGGACAGAGACTCGATCAGGGACTACGGCAACAAGGTGAGGCCTTCTGCTCAGACCTGGGATTTGATTGAGCTTATACAATACAATACAACTTTCCTGGTACAATGAACCAATAGAATAGTCACAAAACTGCAAGCCCTGCCCATCTGGCACTCCAGGCAGACTTAAGCAAATGCTAAAAGTATGTCTGATGGTGATATAATACACACAAAGTGATCGTGTTGAGCAATGAGCCCACCAGGACTATGTGAGTAATAGTCTGAAAGCTCAGTGTGACATTGTTATAGAATATGCATGAGAATAGCGAGAGTGGCTGTGCCATGGAAAGTAGCCTAGTTGTGTTGCTGTGCTTGTGATGAGCTGTGATGAAAGTCCATACAGGAGTCAGTGGAGGACAGTGCCATTGGGCCTGTATGAAAGGAGACCTGGGATAAAAGGTTGTTCCTTCCTGCTCTCTGGCTATTGAATGAGACACACACTTCACCATGCTCTGATAATACAGCCTTGTCCTTGAAGGCAACTTATTTTCCGCCTTGTCACAGACGAGCGCCATTGGAAGGTGAAAGGTTTGAGCACAAAAACAGCTAGCAGTTTTTTGTGTCTCATTGTAATCTGTGTTCCTCACGATTGAAATTGTGCCGGCTGCTTTCAATGTGAAGGACAATACAGACGGAGTGAAAACCTTACCCTAGCTTTGTATCTTTTCTTACTTTGTCTGTGCCTATTCTGTGTGTGTGTGTGTGTGTGTGTGTGTGTGTGTGTGTGTGTGTGTGTGTGTGTGTGTGTGTGTGTGTGTGTGTGTGTGTGTGTGTGTGTGTGTGTGTGTGTGTGTGTGTGTGTGTGTGTGTGTGTGTGTGTGTGTGTGTGTGTGTGTGTGACAGTCTCCTCAGTACAGCTCAGGAAGCTACGACTCATTGAAGATGGAGACGTGTGCCGAGGACCTGACCGTGAGCAGAGGTGCGGCGGCCGAGGACGATGACGATGACCATGAAGATCACGACGACAATGACAAGATCAACGACACGGAGGGCGTGGACCCCGAGAGACTAAAGGCCTTTAACGTAAGAGCTGCACTCACTTCAGGTAGACACGACTGAGCACACACGCACACACTGTACACTACATGTCCTCTCACTTTTTCATGACCTTCACCTCAGGAACACTTGAAACAGCAAATAGCTAGCAGAGCAGACACACTACTTCCTTTCCTACAAAGATTCTTATTTTCTACTTTTCAGATGTTTGTGCGTCTGTTTGTGGATGAGAACCTGGACCGCATGGTGCCCATCTCCAAGCAGCCCAAGGAGAAGATCCAGGCCATCATCGAGTCGTGCAGCCGCCAGTTCCCCGAGTTCCAGGAGCGCGCTCGCAAGCGCATCCGCACCTACCTCAAATCCTGCCGCCGCATGAAGAAGAGCGGCATGGAGGTACATATCTTATTCCCACTCTCTTTCATCCCTCCATCTCTGTCTCGCTCTTATTCCTCTCTCATTCAGTGTGTCCAGACGTACCGCACCTACCATGCTCCCTCTCTCATCCGTTTCTCTTTCACCCCTCTCGCATCTATCAAATCAAATCAACATCAAATAAAATGTTATTGGTTGCATTTAGCAGATGTTATTGTGGGTGTAATGAAATGCTTGTGTTCCTAGCTCCAACAGTGCAGTAGTATCTAACATTACACAACAATACACACAAATCTAAAAGTAAAATAAGTATACTGAACAAAAATATAAATGCAACATGCAACAATTTCAAAGATTTTACTGAGTTACAGTTCATATATAAAATCAGTCAAATTAAATAAATTCATTAGGCCATAATCTATGGACTTCACATGACTGGAAATACAGATATGCATCTGTTACACTATATATACAAAAGTATGTGGACATTGAGTGGTTTCGGCTATTTCAGCCACACCTGTTGCTGACAGGTGTACAAAATCGAGCACACATCTATGCAATCTCCATAGACACACATTGGTAGAATGAAGAGCTCAGTGATTTTCAACGTGGCACTGTCATAGGATGCCATCTTTCCAACAAGTCAGTCCGTCAAATTTCTGCCCTGCTAGAGCTGCCCAGTCAACTAAGTGCCGTTATTGTGATGTGAAAAAATTGAGGAGCAAAAACGGCTCAGCCGCGAAGTGGTAGGCCATGAAAACTCACAGAACGGGGCCATCGAATGCTGAAGTGCGTAGTGCGTAAAGAAATCCATGGTTGCAACACTCACTACCGAGTTCCAAACTGCCTCTGGAAGCAACGTCAGCACAAGAAGTGGAAAGGCGTTCTCTGGAGTGATGAATCACGTTTCACCATCTGGCAGTACAACGGACGAATCTGGGTTTGGCGGATGCCAGGAGAACGCTACCTGCTCCAATGCATAGTACTAACGGTAAAGTTTGGTGGAGGAGCAATAATGGTCTGGGGCTGTTTTTCATGGTTCGGGCTAGGCTCCTTAGTTCTAGTGAAGGGAAATCTTAACGCTACAGCATACAATGACATTCTAGACGATTCTGTGCTTCCAACTTTGTGGCAACAGTTTGGGGAAGGCCCTTTCCTGTTTCAGCATGACAATGCCCCCATGCAGAAAGCGAGGTCCATACAGAAATGGTTTGTTGATATCGGTGTGGAAGAAATTGTATGGCCTGCAAAGAGTCCTGACCTCAACACCATCGAAAACCTTTGGGATGAATTGGAACGCCGACTGCGAGCCAGGCCTAATCGCCCAACATCAGTGCTTGACCTCATTTATGCTTGTGGGTGAATGGAAGCAAGTCCCCGCAGCAATGTTCCAACATCAAGTAGAATCCTTCCCAGAAGAGTGGAGGCTGTTATAGCAGCAAAGGGGGGACCAACTCCATATTAATGAATGAGATGTTCGACTAACAGGTGTCCACATACTTTTGGTCATGTAGTGTACCTTGACAAAAAAGGTAGGGGCGGGATTCAGAAAAACAGTCAGTATCTGGTGTGATCACCATTTGCCTCATGTAGTGCGATACATCTCCTTCGCATAGAGTTGATCAGGCTGTTGATTGTGGCCTGTGGAATGTTGTCCCATTCCTCTTCAATGGCTGTGCAAAGTTGCTGAATATTGGCAGGAACAGGAATACGCAGATCAATCCAGAAATTCCGAAACGTGCTCAGTGGTTGACGTCTGGTGAGTATGCAGACCATGGAAAAACTGTGACATTTTCAGCTTCCAGGAATTGTGTACAGATCCTTGAGACATGGGGCTGTGCATATGATGGTGGTGGATGAATGGCACGACAATGGGCCTCAAGTTCTGTTTGTTGTTCCTAGCTTATGCCTGCCTATACCATAACCTCACTGCCACCATGAGGCATTCTGTTCACAACGTTGACATCAGCAAACTGCTCGCCCACACAACACCATAAACGTGGTCTACGGTTGTGAGGCCGGTTGGACGTACTGCCAAATTCTCAAAAACGACATTGGAGGCTTACGGTAGAGAAATTAACATTAAATTATCTGGCAACAGCTCTGGTGGACATTCCTGCAGTCAGCATGCTAATTGCACGCTCCCTCAAAACTTGAGACATCTGTGGCATTGTGTTGTGTGACAAAACATTTGCACATTTTAGAGTGGCCTTTTATTGTCCCTAGTGCAAGGTGGGGGCATGCTCCATCTGCTGTCTCCTGAAGTCCACAATCAGCTCCTTCAATTTGTTGACGTTGAAGGAGAGGTTATTTTCTGGGCACATCTCCGCCAGGGCCCTCACCCCACTTCCTGTAGGCTGTCTAGTCGTTGTTGGTAATCAGGCCTACCACTGTTGTGTCGTCTGCAAACTTGATAATTGAGTTGGAGGCGTGCGTGGCCACAGAGTCATTGGCGGACAGGGAGTACAGGAGGGGGCTGAGCACGCACACTTGTAGGGCCTCTGTGTTGAGGATCAGCATGTAGAGGTGTTGTTGCCTACATTCACCACCTGGGGGGCGGCCGTCAGAAAGTCCAGGACCCAGTTGCACAGGGCGGGGTTCAGATCCAGGGCTTCGAGCTTGATGATGAGCTTGGAGGGTACTATGGTGTTGAATGCTGAGCTATAGTCAACGAACAGCTTTCTTACATAGGGATTTCTCTTGTCCAGATGGGATAGGGCAGTGTGCAGTGCGATGGGGATTGCATCATCCGTGGATCTATTGGGGCAGTATGCAGTGGGTCTAGAGTGTCAGAGAAGGTGGTATGCTCCTTAACTAGCCTCAAAGCACTTAATGATGACAGAAATGAGTGCTACGGGGCGATAGTCAATTAGTTCAGTTACCTTCGCTTTCTTGGGTACAGGAACAATGGTGGACATCTTGAAGCAAGTGGGGACAGCAGACTGGGATAGGGAGAGATTGAATATGTCCGTAAACACTCCAGCCAGCTGGTCTGCACATGCTCAGAGGACGCAGCTAGGGATGCCGTCTTCATCCCTACCTCTCTCTTGTCCTGTGTATGACTGGTCTGGTCTAGTAGCCATTTGCCCTGTCCTGCTCCATCTCCCATGTATAGACAATGTCTGGGCCATAGAAATAGAATGAATAGAACTGGCGCCCCATTCAAGTCAATAATGGCATAATGGGTGGACTGGCAGCCATTGAGTTGAGTTGAGTTGGAAATACTTTATGTAATGAGCAGGTGCTACTGAAAGTTTTCTGTATTATTAGTGTTGAATATGCCCCCTGTTGTCAATGTGGGCGCTCTGACGTGGGGATGAATTTGTGCTGATTGTCTCTCCCCTGCTAGACACGACCCACACCACCTCACCTCACCTCAGCCATGGCTGAGAACATCCTGGCTGCTGCCTGCGAAAGCGAGACACGCAAGGCTGCCAAGAGGATGCGCCTGGATGTCTACCAGGCACATGTGAGTGCTCTGATTGTGTATGTGCGTCTGTGTGTTCGTGTGTATCTTTTCAGGTGGGTGGATGTTCTGTGTATGTCTTCTAATAGCCAATGGCAAAGTCTGTTCTTAACCTTGAATATATTATATATGTGGTAGTGGGACTGAAAACTCTCCATCCTCGTTTCCCCTCAGGAGGAGCAGATAGCCCTTGACAAGCCCAGTTCTCGCGAGCCGGCCTCCCTGGCCCACTCTGCCTACTCCCTGGCCGCCTCGGCCTACTCCCAGGACCAGCTCTACACCAACGGTGGGCTCAACTACAGTTACCGTGGTTACGGGGGCCTGGGAGCTAGCATGCAACACCCAGTCTCCCTGACAACCGCCACTGCTCAGAGCAACGGTGAGAGAGCATGCTTCGCCTCTTTATTTGGCCAGAGAATGGCAGCTTAGAGTAGCAGCATATCTTAGCTTACCTGAAGCATGTTGCTCGTACTGTAGCTGCATCACTGGATGAGTTTAGAACAGACGGATTGAAACATATCGAGAAATCAATTCTTGCCCATATTTGGACGTAGCAAAAAAAATAAAAAATAAACAGGTGGAACTATATTTCCTACAGTTAAGAATGCATATTTATGATTTCCAAGTTACAATTGTGTTGTGTTTCCCCAGGCCCTACTGACCTCAGCATGAAGTCCCTGGGGTCCAACTCTTCATCGGCCAGCTCAAACAGTCACGGGCGGAGTGCTGGTGGTGTCGGGGCCGGGTCCTCTGCACAGCTCAGCCCCACAGAGATCACGGCCGTGAGACAGCTCATCGCCGGCTACCGCGAGTCGGCTGCCTTCCTGCTCCGCTCGGCCGACGAACTGGAGACCCTGATCCTGCAGCAAAACTGAGCCGGAAACTTCTCCTCCCCGTCTCCCTCCTTCTCCCTCTCTGACTCTCCCACACGACCCCTAACCAACCAATTTCCCACTCACCAGATCTATCTGTCTGTGATTTGTCCTCCTCCACTGACCTGTACACTCTCCCCGTCTCCAGGAGGGAGCATGCAACAGTGCTACCTTCCTATAGTCTAATAGTCTAACCCCCCCCCACACACACACACACACTTTTTAACATCAGTGCGTGGAGAGAAAGAGCCCTGTTTTCGACGACTTGGGAACATAGTTTCTCCCTCTCTTGAACCACCTGTAAAGGAACAAGCTCCCATCCAATCATAACAGCTCTCCCTCACTTCCACAGCTCTATGGAAAGAAGAGGGGTGACAGGGAGAGAGCCGGAGAGCCGGAAATGAGTCTACCTAGTGATGTGGAGGAGAGTGGTGGTGCTGGAGCACTGGAGAACACTGCAGGGTTGTGCTGTGATGAGGAGAGAACAGCGCCCCCTAGTATGAGAAAGAGAAGTGGATCATTTTTTGTGTGCAAGTAAGCTCAATGTGCTACAGTACACAGATCACAGATACCCTCAACAAGCTTGCCATCCCCAATAACAATGAAAACGAGAATCTCTGAATAGTAGTAAGAAATGTTTGTTGATGACAAATACTTTTGATTTGAGATCTGAATTTGTTTGTTTAACTATAAGAAGACAGTTTGAACCACTTTTTGGATGAACAGAGGCTAAGGATGAAGGCTGGAAAGAAGAGACAACATGTTGCGCTCGGTGTACATAAACTGTGTCCTAAAGCACTTTCTCATGATTCAGACCTCACCTCCCCATTGAGTAATAAAGAACTCGATGTGCCCGGGAGCAACACTTTAACTTATGCATTATGGAGATGCCATCTATTCCACGTGGAAATACCTCAGATCTACCAACCAACCGTTCTAGTACTTCATTCATACTGGGTGGCGACGTCACACAACGCTCATCACACAACGCTCACCAGTTACTACCTGATGTGTTCAGTGTTTTCATAGACCTGCAGGAAGCAAAGTCTTAACCATTTCAAGAAGATTCCAGAATAAATATTGTAATATTGTTTGTCCTGTTATTTGTGTACTGTAAATATTCGGTCCATATTTGATTCTGGAAATACCATGAAGAGAACATGAAAAAGCATCAGTAAAGTGAAGGACTGGGGGCAAGGAAGTATTTTCTGTGGGAGACTGAAACTCTCAGACGATAACTGAGTCTCCCATGTTTTCCAACCCTCTGGTGGCTCGTTGCTCCCCCATCAATTCCAGGTTTTGATTTGTCCCGACTCATCACTCGATGATACCCTGTCTCTTTCTGCGTCTGGTTCCGCATTCTTCTCACAAACCTATCCCCCTCCTCTGGACCTATACATACCCCACCCCCTTCTCCTCCCTGACCTGAGCCCAGTCCAGCTTGGTTCTGGGAGGGATAACGTATGTCTTTGTCTGTTGACGCTTTGAGATGGCCATTAATCCACGCTGCTGCTATATGTACTGGACTTTTGCCACAGACCTGTAACCTCAAGTCAGGACTCCCTACTCCTGCACAACCAGAGCACCTCAAGAAAACAACACAAACAAATAGTAGCTGAAACTACTCAAAACGGATAACAGAGACTAAAATCGAACTTCTAAAAACGACATGCCATCCCAGTCAGTTGTTTCTCTCTGCTACTAGGCACTCTGGTTGATCTTTTTGTTCTTTCACAGCGCTGTGTTGTTTTTACAGTGACTTTTTCCTTTTTGCTTTCTTCATGACTTTGAACCTTTGGAGGCGAATAGGGATCAATGTGCTCCTCTTGCAGCCACTCACAAGGGTGCTCTGGGCCTATCTATCTTACTGTACAATGTGCAGTCAAAGTCTGGGAGGTTTGTACCTTTTAGAATGAGTGTGAGAGGAAAAAAATGCAAAATGTTTCTTCAAGAGGCAGGCCTAAAGGGGCTCACTGTTGTGTCACTGTAATTTGCTCCCTTTTGCACACTGAAGCAACGGAAATCTGTGACGGAGGCCCTGCTTGTTCAGGGCTCCATCTTGCACTGGCGAGGTGTGTCCTACTACAGGAAAGAGGAAGAGTATTGCAATGCAGTTGATAATCATCACATTCCTGGCCCTTGACAGCATAGTGTTAACGAAAAGAGGCTACCTGAAACCATAGTGTGGGTCCGACGTATCACAACCACCACTATTGGGAGGGACCCTTATGTAAATAAAAGCCATTGATTTAGGTGTGCTAGCTCCATGGCCTGAGGTTGAATGGAGCACAGCATACACAGCAACCACAGAACAACACCTTGATATAGCCGCCCAGCATACATGTGCAATGTCAAATCTGATCTCCAGAATAAGTACACATTGATGTACAAATATTTAATTTATGGAAATATTATGGCTAGATAGAAAGTAGAAAATGTAGTCCAAGACGTCCTATTTATCTCAGAGCAAGCTCTTGATTAGATCTGCTTAGTGGGTAAAAACGACACAAACACAAGAGAAATATGCAAAATGACCAGTCAAGAGGAAACCCCTCACTGTGTTCTCTCGCAACGTGGCTGTGAGGGCTTCAAAATTAGTTTTCTTATTAGTATCACCCTCATTTCTGCAGATCCATCCCTCACTCTGCTCCTGCCCTGGGGTCTTAGGCTATAATTATCTCAGCACATACAACTACAGCAGTGTGTCAGTACAGTAACATAGTAGATTCATTACTGTATGATAGGTTGTTTTTTTTTTGGGGGGGGGGGGTTTAACTTAGTACGGGATCTGTTTTATTCACTTCCATCCTAAAACTGCTTTTTTGCCACTGAAGGTTTGAGGTTTCAAAGGATTGCCAGACAAGTAGTACACACAGTACTGTGGCCAAACTGTACATAGTGCTGTAAGTGATTATGATCTTACAGAGCGGACGCTAGAGGCAGTGTTGTCGTCCTATGTATTTCCCTATTACCCCAGGTCAACACAGAGCGATGGATTGATGGATCCCACCTCTTTAGAAATTACTGCTGAATTTTGTAACATCACATGCCACAGATATCTGCTATATGGTTTTGTGAAGAAGAAGAAGAAGAAGAAGAAGAAGAAGAAGAAGAAGAAGAAGAAGAAGAAGAAGAAGAAGAAGAAGAAGATTGTGATAGTTATGCATTTGTAATATAAACAAGGGACAATTAAATGTATCTGTACAAAGGTGGTAAGAGATGAGATTATATAGTAAAGAGGCTCTCGCTAAATACTCCTCCCTCCTCTGTTTGCACCTCTGAGGTTTGCTCTGTAGCTTCTCACAGACAGCTACATACGTTAAGAAAACATACTGTAAAAATAGGCAAAGACAATCTTGGATAGGTGCAACTTGCTCACGGTTTGATTTCCATTCCTTTTCTGTGTGCAGCTATTGTATACAGTGCGTCTTGGAGATGACAATAATCAGAGCATTCTAACTCAAACTTCTGACTCCTCAAGAGCGGTGGAGCAGTCATAGTGGCCCACTGTCGATACACATTTTTATCTGATTTCTATTTTTATTATTAATTTTGTTATTATTTTATATATATTTTGTAGTGCAAGTAAGTGGTCTTTTCAAATAATATTTTGTACAAAAACCAACATTTCAAGTGAAGTTACTCTGTATGCCTATACTGTACATTCCAACCCAGGATGTCAACACGTTTAACAACCAACCTGACCAGCATCACGTTTAGTGATGTGACCTTTGACCTCTGTGCCCATTACAAACCCACACCCTGCCAAATGCTTGAGGGAGTGCCCTCTGTTAAGATTAGCATTGTTGACCTTGTGAATAGAGTCAAACATGTTATTGATTGGAGCCATGATTATTTTCCTGCTTTGGGCCAACAAGACTGTGTGAATGTGCCAACCAAGCACAGACCAAGTCTACGGCCTTAACCATGGCCTTCATGAAACTCCAACTCCCAGACTACTGTATGTATCTCTACCCCCGGGAATGCTATGTGGTAGTGTCAGCACTTCACCTGAAGGGCAGTGTTTTGAGTGAAGAGCAGTGGTATTTTGCTGTGGGAAAGGTGTGATTTGCTTATCATATCGATTTTAGCTCGAGCTGACATTGGAACTCATTGACTTTACAAATGACGCCCCCAACAGAGACGGTCCCACTCGGACAACTGCAGGTGAGGTGTGGTGCTGGTCAGGGTACCGAATACACACTTTCACAAAATATATCTGCTTTGGTCAGATGTATAGCTCGACATAAAAAACAATAAAGGAGAAAAAAAATAAACCTTTTATTTTTCTATCGGGGCACTGTACAGCTACAGTCAAATCAAAATGTTTTTTCCAACCATAGTCTGTTTTATTTAATAATTTGGTGGTGCTTTAGATTCCTTGGTTCTGTTTTAGGTTTTCCTCTTTACCTACTGTACCAGAAGCTGATTGTCTTTTTCTCACTTTCAATTTGTACCTAATACCAATGTGAAACTGTATTTTCCTCCTGAGTTTGGACTCAGTGGAAGTGTGATGTTTACATGTACAGATTTTTGCTATTATTTTTTGTCATTTTATTTAATTTGGTCATTTCTCTCCTCCTCCCCACTCTGTTAATCTAATACCTTGTACATTGATGGGAAATGGGACCGTGTCTAAATAAGGTTAATGTCACACATTTAGAAACTGGTTGTTGAGAGAGCTGTGTGCTTGGCATAAGGAATGCCCTCTCCTTAGCCGACCTAATACACACAAACCAGTGGGTCACAGTGAACTGAAGCTCTGGTGTGACTACTTTACCAATATATGAGAATTTGTTCCACAGTGAATGATAAGCCATTGACATACCCTTTGCAGGGTTTTCTAGACTATTAATATATTTAGAGAGAAAAAAATACAGACAAAAACCTCAGGAAAAGGACATCACTTTTTTAACACGTCTTACTGAAGGGCCCATTTCCCTCTTTGATACCATATAAATTATATCAAAAATAAGTATTCTTTTTTTATATTTATTGTGTTACATATATAACAGTGGATACCTTTTTTCCAGTACGTGTGGCTAAATATTTTAATTCTTTAGAAAAGTGTTGATAATATATATGTAAAGCAACTTAAAGATTGAAAAAATAAGAAAAAAAGATTTCTGTTTGTTTAATGCAGCATGGGTGATTATTTTACCTAACATATCACATTAATTAATGAAAAACGAATGATTTAAATTAAGCTGTCATTGCTAAGGTGAAATGTTTCCAAACTTAAAAATTTGACGTTTTTTCTCCCAAGCTGTATGTCACAAATCTAAATATACTAATAAAACAGTGTGCTATCAAACAGAAACCGAGGTATTTTTGTCTTTTGTCATGGATGTAATAAGGGAAGGGTTGTTCTTGTTCTTATAAAATATATATTATCGGTAAATACCTTTTAATGGATATTTTTGTTGTTATTGCATAGTATATATTTACACAAATAATATTGTGTTAATTATACAAACCAATGAGGAATCGAGGTGTAAGCAACACCAATACCATATTTATATATTATAGCCTACTTCTACATCATACACTGCGATGACCAGCAATATGTTAAAATTAGGTTACCAGCAGCATTCTTTTTTTAAACTATAGTAAAAAAAAAAAAAAAAAAAAAACATGAATAGTCAATTTATTTGATAAGATAAATTATGCATAATAGACAGGGAATTTAAAACGCTGTGTTGCCTATATGAACTGAGTAGTTCCATTTGCCCTAGAGTCAAGGGCGTATATATGGACATATAGGCCTACCCTCTGGGGTGTTGATTTAACCGCCAAGCACGAGCAGCGGACAGACATGTTCACAGATGTAGGGACAGCGGGCGATGTCGAGTGTTCCAACCCAACACACTTGGGACTGTGCGCATGTCGTAGACCTGGCTCAGCAAATGCAGTTCAGATTTTGACCATATTCCAGAGAGATGCGGTATTTGGTTATCATTCGTTGGCGGTATAGGTAGGGTATTTCGTATTTTTTTAGCCGCACTTGGTTTAGTGACTCAATGATCAATGTGGGCACAATCGGGCATGGATATCGTCTCTCCCGACAATATGTCGTTTCCGTATTCCCACAGCCATTGGTATTGTGTCCCTGATCCATTGCAACACACAACCGGTTTCTCCTGATTATCAGCCTAACTATCGCTGATGCTGCACTATGTTTGCTGTCAAGGGAGAAATGGGACCTCGAAGACGTCTCGAAACTATATGCTAATCGGCCTCTGGCGTTTCTAAATAGGCATTTATTTTCGCGTCATTTTGGCGTTGCGACAGGTTTGGGATGGAGGGTTGTTGTCGTAGTTGCATGCCGTGTTGTAGTCGGCTGTGGAACTGGATATGGCCCGAATTCCATTACCCAAATATCACCCGACCAGCCGAAATCCCCACTATTTCAGGTGATATCCGTGCTCCGTCCCCCAAGAAGAAACCGACTCAGCTCTATGCGGCTCTGTTTGATTTCGAAGCCAGGAGCGAGGAGGAGTTGACTATCAAGGAAGGTGACAAGCTGTCGGTAATAGAAAAGAGGGGGGATTATGTGCTTGCCAAGAAACTTACCGGTTCGATGGAGTCCGGACTGGTCCCGGCTACTTATGTGGCCATTCTGCAGGACGAGTTTGCTAATCACAAGTGAGTGGCGCTTCTGTGCGCGCGAGCAACCTCTAAATTGTTTCATTCATAATATGCGGTTGAGATTTCACCATGTCCAATATATTGTGTAGGACAATGTTTATCAACTATATCTACCAGGTTTATCAAGAAGGTGGTTTATCTTCAACATAAGATGTGGCCTTATGATCATTCTTTCAAATAGGCCTAATTCAGATGTAATATGGTCAGTGTTTGTTGACAGAGAAGTGACACTAAAGCACCCATCCCTCCATTCGTATTCACTACTGCACAGTGCACCGCACTGTAGTGTATAACAATCGTACTGTATTAAGTTTCTGTAGGCCTATGTGGCTATACAAATAGTTCCTGCCTTTGTGGTCAGATTGGTGCAAGTGCAGCCAAGTTGTAGCTTTAAGAACTATGCTAGGTACAGCAGTGGATACACAACTTTTGGCAACTATGGTAAGCTTTCCACTCAGCTCACACCCACACCTGACAGAGTTTCAGGTGAAACCGGAGAAATGTGAATAGCGTTTGCAGAACAGCACAGGCGCACCCCTTCTTGATAATCAGTGTAAATAGCCTTCCTTACTATCTGGCTGCAGCCTAGCCTATAAACCACACCTACATTTCCACTCAAAGCAGGTAGAAGGGTGTTTTCACATATAATCCTCTTTTAAAATAACCAATATCAGTCCTCTTTAAAGTGAACTCTGTTCTCTTTATATTCACACTGCCCTTGCCTCTGAATGAGGACTCAACCCTTTTGCTAGTTAATGTCACCTATTTGGTGGCCAGAGTCCTCTTTGCAATGACATTGCTAAGTTTAGAAAGTAACCAATATCTTTGACCAACATTCACTCAATGCACTCTGGGTTTTTACAAATCAAATCACATTTTATTGGCTGGACACACATATTTAGCAGATGTTATTGCAGTTGTAGCTAAAAGCTTGTGTTCCTAGCTCCAACAGTGCAGTAATATCTAACAATACACACATCTAAGAAGTAAAAGAATGGAATTGAGAAATATATAAATATTAGGACGAGCAATGTTGGAGTCTGGAGTGTGTACACAAAAGTATATGGACACCCCTTGAAATTAGTGGATTCAGCCAACGTCAGCACAAGAACTGTTTGTCGGGAGCTTCATGAAATTGGTTTCCATGGCCGAGCAGCCGCACACATGCCTGAGATTACCATGCGCAATGCCAAGCGTCAGCTGGAGTGGTGTAAACTGTGCCAACTGTAACATTTGGAGGAGGAATAATGGTCTGGGGCTGTTTTTCATGGTTTGGGCTAGACTTCTTTGTTCTAGTGAAGGGAAATCTTAACGCTACAGTATACAATGACATTCTAGATGATTCTGTGCTTCCAACTTTGTGGCAACAGTTTGGGGAAGGCCCTTTCCTGTTTCAGCATGACAATGCCCCCATGCACAAAGTGAGAATGGTTTGTCGAGATCGGTGTGGAAGAACTTGACTGGACTGCACAGAGCCCTGATTCCAACCCCATCGAACACCTTTGGGATGAATTGGAACGCCCACTGCGAGCCAGGCCTAATTGCCCAACATCAGTGGCCGACCTCACTAATGCTCTTGTGGCTGAATGGAAGCAATTCCCTGCAGCAGTGTTACAACATCTAGTGGAAAGCCTTACCAGAAGAGTGAAGGCTGTTATAGCAGCAAAGTGGGGACCAACTCCACATTAATGCCCATGATTTTGGAATGAGATGTTCGACAAGCAGGTGTCCATATACTTTTGGTCATGTACGTACGTACATTATACACTGGGGGCCAAAAGTTTGGAATATTACTCATTCAAGGGATTTTCTTTATTTGAACTATTTTTTACATTGTAGAATAAAAGGGAAGACATAAACTATGACATAACACAATCATGTAGTAACCAAAAAAGTGTTAAACAAATCAAAATATATTTCATATTTGAGATTCTTCAAATACCCACCCTTTGCCTTGATGACAGCTTTGCACACGCTTGGCATACTCTCAACCAGCTTCACCTGGAATGCTTTTCCATCAGTCTTGAAGGAGTTCCCACATATGCTGAGCACTTTTGGGCTGCTTTTCCTTCACTGCGGTCTGACTCATCCAAAACCATCTAAATTTGGTTGAGGTAGGAACCAAAAATCTCAAATATGGACTCTAGACCAAAGGACAAATTTCCACCGGTCTAATGTCCATTGCTCGTGTTTCTTGGCCCAAGCAAGTCTCTTCTTCTTCTTGGTGTCCTTTAGTAGTGGTTTCTTTGCAGCAATTCGACCATGAAGGCCTGATTCACACAGTCTCCTCTGAACGGTTGATGTTGAGATGTCTGTTACTTGAACTCTGTGAAGCATTTATTTGGGCTGCAATCTGAGGCTGGTACCTCTAATGAACTTATCCTCTGCAGCAGAGGTATTTCTGGGTCTTCCATTCCTGTGGCGGTAATTTCCCCTCTGAAACTTTTTTTTTTCTGCGAACCTGCACATCATCCTCCTTTCTCTCTTGTGGCACTAATGTGAGCGGTTATGGCAGGGGAAACAGTGTTGCAGTAGTCTAGTGTGTGGTGCGGGAATAATGACAAGCGAACCTGGGGAGCTTTCAAGTGAACCGAACTCAGACCACCTTTCGAGATGGTCTCAGTTCAGTTGGGGGGGGTCTGAGTTCCTTTTGGAGTGTTTAACACTGCACAAAAAATTAAGCGAACTGACACGGAGTTCACAAAAATAGTTAAAAGGGTCCAAGTGTGAAAACACCTCAGCCTACCTCATAACGTTCATCCAATCTCGCCAGCATGTCATGTGCTTATAGTGTGTGTGTGTGTGTGTGTGTGTGTGTTCTTGTCTGCTCATGTATGCAATTGTGCACTGTCTGCCGCTTTCCCTGTCTGTCTGTTCATCCATCTGTCTGTCTGTCGAGGTGGTACTATGGGAACATTAACCGGGTGAAGGCTGAGAAACTGCTCCTGGCCACTCAGAATAAGGATGGCTCGTTCCTGGTGCGCATCAGCGAGAGCCACAGCGACGAATACACCATTTCAGGTAAGCCAATATTGGATGGTAACATGATAATTACTTTGTTAACCTATTAATTACGTTAGTTTCTTTGGAATTCATTAACACAAGCGCCATAGGCACCATATGGTGGCCTACCCACTCTGTTGAATTCATTGAAGTAAATACTAGAAAGATCCCATTGTTACCCATAGAGATCCTATTAAATTACATTACATTAAACAGAGTTCTAATATGTGATTCTATGCTTTTACCACACAATTCCCTATTAAAGAATATGCAAATACCAGTGCAAACAAGGGTGTAAAAGGACGTGCTACCATTCATTCACCAGTGGGTGGCGATTAAGTACTTCTTTAGTTGTAAACCTTCTACATCTCATTACCCACTGTAATATAAGCCTAGAGAGAAAGCGCTAAGTCAATGCTTATGTCCTGTTGTGAATATTAGTTTGGTCAAGTGTGTGTGTGTGTGTGTGTGACATTTTTAAATTGGACTTTGTCAGTTTTTGTTTGTAAACCACCGTTTTTGAAATGTGTAGAAAAACATAAAACAGTCTAATCATGTTTGCCCTGTCCTCCACAGGCAGAAACGATGGGAAAGTCTTCCATTTCCGAATCCAGCGTTCATCGATTGGGGCATACTTTGTGTCAGACAAGATTTCCTTTGCCACTCTGGGGGAGCTGATCCGATACTACCAGAACAACTCCAGGATTCTAGGAGTGCCTCTGGATGAGCCATGTGCACAGCAGGTGTGTGTACCCACAGACACACACTTACACTGTATAGATACCATTCACAATCCAGTTATTTTGTGGATGGTGAATATGTTTGTTAGAAATATGTGTTTACTTTGACACCATTAGGGAATCAAGAAACTGTAGTGTAGTGGCAGGGATCAAGCTGTTTTTACTGGAGACCTCTCCGGGATTCTAGTCTCTTTTCGCTTCCTTTCCAGCAGAGACGATGAGACTGAATCGGAGGCAGTGGAAAGCCACACAGACACACACTTGCCCTTCACTCCAGGCCCTTTTTATTTCACCATTTTGTTATTTCAAAATATTTTATTTTTCATGATTTTCTACTTTTCAATGTTTTTTTTACATTTATATTTCTTAGTGATTAAACTGATACTGTTGCCATTTCATTCACAATTTGATTGTAGATGTAGTTTTATTGTATCCCAAATAATTTCTGTCCTCCATGTTCAATTTGACCAACTCGGTGACCTTGTGGTTAGTGTCAGCCCTGAGATTAGAAGGTTGAGAGCTCGATCCGCAGCCGTTTCATACCAAAAACTCAAAAAATGGGACCCGATGAGTCTCTGCTTAGCACTCCGCATTTAAGAGATAGATTGGAGGTAAGGCCCTGCATTGGAATAGCATCCTACTTGTACATCAAGCTGCCTCACGCTACAGAAACAGGAGATGGGCTCCTGCTCCTATGAGCCATTCTGGCTCCCACAAATTTTTATGTTCAATTTGACTAAAGAGAAGAGTACATGAGCAGCTCATACCAAGACTAGTTGATCTCTCTTCATTAGATTGAAATTATTGTGTATTTAGATTTTCCAAGACGATCACAATGTTAATTCCACAGTCATTTAAGTATATATAGATCAGGGATCATCAACTAGATTCAGCCATGGGACAATTTTTTTTCTTGGGCGGATAGTCGAGGGGCCGGAACATAATTACAGATAATTTTTAGATTGCAAATTGACTGCAAGAAGCCCAACAGATATAATATTTGACTAAAACATAATTATTTCAAACCTTGCTTACATTTGCATACAATCACTATTATGTGTGAGAATACTTTGGAACAGATTTCCAAAATTAAAATCACTGGGACCGGATTTTCTGGTGTCTTTTTTTTATGTCCAACCATAAATTCAAAAACAAAATACATTTTTTTGTTCTTAACTTGGGGGGCCAGTTGGGGAACCCTGATATAGATCAACTGTTGTAGATTATTTATTGATGATTTCTTTAGTAGCACTTAATGATCAATGATACATTTGTCTTTTTAAAAGAGCCTGAGTTTTTATAGAAACTTCCATATCTTTGAATGTACTAAAGCTATCTGAGCCACACACATACTTGTCATTTAGATTGGCTTTTGCAATTTCTGATTAAGATTAAGGGCAAAATATGGCTTTTTCTTTGCAACTCTGCCTAGACGGCCAGCATCCCAGAGTTGCCTCTTCACTGTTGATGTTGAAACTGGTATTTTGCGGGTACTATTTAATGAAGCTGCCAGTTGAGGCATCTGTTTCTCAAACTAGACAATAATGTACTTGTCCTCTTGCTCAGTTGTGCACCGGGGCCTCCCACTCCTCTTTCTATTCTGGTTAGAGCCAGTGTGCGCTGTTCTGTAAAGGGAGTAGTACACAGATTTGTACGAGATCTTCAGTTTCTTGGCAATTTCTCGCATGGAATAGCCTTTCAGAAAAGTTTTTGTTTCTGTCCATTTTGAGCCTGTAAATCGAACCCACAGATGCTGATGCTCCAGGTACTCAACTAGTCTAAAGAAGGCCAGTTTTATTGCTTCTTTAATCAGCACAACAGTTTTCAGCTGTACTAACAATTGCAAATGATCAATTAGCCTTTTTAAAATGATAAACTTGGATTAGCTAACACAACGTGCCATTGGAACACAAGAGTGAGGGTTGCTGATAATGGGCATCTGTATGCCTATGTAGATATTCCATTAAAAAATCATCAATTTCCAGTGACCCAAAACTTTTGAATGGTAGTGTAATTGGTTCCATTGTACTGGGCAAACAAAATGAAGCACAGCTCAAGTAATTTGAAAGTATTCGCCATACTGTGTGGCTGTAACAGTGTTGTGGTGTCCATTTGTATGAGGCTGGTTGTAATAATGTTGTGGTGGTGTCCTCAGAGAGAGCTGTTTGACATGGAGCCTTGGGAGCGTCCTCGGGAGGAGTTTAAACTGCACATGAAGCTGGGGGAGGGCCACTTTGGAGAGGTGTGGGAGGCCCTGTGGACCAACCAGAACAAGCGGGTAGCCATCAAGATGCTCAAACAAGGTAAGCATACTAGCTCTCGCTGCGATCATATTAACTATAGTGTTCTACATGATTCCGCACACTACAAGCATAATTTTGCCATAATCTTGATGAGGGAATTATTTTCAACGACATGCTGCAGATGGGCAAATGCTGCAATGGCAAAATGGTATTGCAGGCATGCATGCATACATGCACACAAACACAATTACACACTCTCTCACTGCGTCAGTTCATTCAGATCAGGGCCCTCACATTTTTCATAAAGGGATTATAATGCTTCATATGGTCAGTCTTAAGCTCCTTATCAAACACACTCCAACCTGAAGAGCACTGACCTCAGTCTCTCTCTGTCTTTGTCTCTCCTGCAGAGGACACTAAGCAGGATGAGTTTGTGAAGGAGATCCAGGCCCTGAAGAACCTTCACCACCCCAAGCTGATCCAGCTGTTGGCCCTGTGTTCCAGAGGAGAGCCTGTCTACATAGTCACTGAGCTCATGACGAAGGGCAGCCTCAAGTCCTATCTAGGCAGTATGTTATGTGTTCACTGACGATTATGCTTCACCAATAACGTAATCAACACACATCAATTTTCATAGGGTGCTAGGCCTAAAAAAATAATAATGTACAGCACTATAGGGCTCACATTTGATTGCTATCGAAAACCAATAAAAGGTATGTGTTGGAGCTATTGAGTAACTATTCAGACCCTACAATGCTTGATTGATCCTAACCAGTCTGCTCCATGTGCTGTTCCAGCGCCGGAGGGTCAGGTGCTGACCTCTGCCCACCTCATCTACATGGGCAGCCAGGTTGGTGAAGGCATGGCCTACCTGGAGGACCGACACATCGTGCACAGGGACCTGGCAGCCAGGAACATCCTGGTGGGAGATGACCTGGTCTGTAAGGTGGCGGACTTTGGCCTGGCACGGATCATTAAGGTAAGGATGCAATGGATGTGACATGAATGTGAAATGTATGGGGAAATGAAGAGAGAGAACAGCCAATCGGTGAAGTATAAAATGCTGTAGAAAAATACTGTATGTTGGGCTTACCTATCTGGGTAAAGGAGAAATTGTTCACTCAGATGAAGCCAGGAAAGTTCTTGCTTAAAAAGCTAATTTTCTTCTGGACATTTCCAAGGGAGTATGAAAGAATTATACGTAAACACAGATGGTTGGATATGTCCTGTGTGTGTATAGGACAGTGTGTACACGGCCAGTAGAAGCACTAAGATCCCAGTGAGATGGACTGCACCTGAAGCTGCTCTCTATCAGCGCTTCTCCGTCAAATCTGACGTCTGGTCCTTCGGAGTGCTGCTCTACGAGATGATGTCACGAGGAAAGATGCCATATGATGGTGTGTGTGTCAAACCTTAAGGCAATATTCTCATCCATTATACACCACGTTATCAGAAGAGAAACTGTCAATCCTCATGACAGTTAATCTATTACCTCTATCTGTAAAAATGCTTCTGAATATTTCCCTCTGATGGATATTTCTCCCTCTGATTTAATATTTTTCTTCTCACTCTCTCCCTCTCTCTCTTACACACACACACACACACACACACACACACACACAGGGAAGAGCAATACAGAGGTTCTGGAGCTCCTGTCGACAGGCTACAGGTTGCCCTGTCCCAGTAAGTGTCCCCCCAACATCTATCGCATCATGTCGGAGTGCTGGAACTCCGAGGCCTCCAAGCGGCCCTCCTTCCACGCCCTGCACAGCCAGCTAGACACCATCTATGCCCGCATCTACTTCAAAACCATTGAGGTCTAGATCTGGAGGGTGAGGATGAGGAGGAGGCCAAGGGGTTACTGCACTGACATAGACACTACAAAGCAGAGGGACTGCAAGACATTGTCTGACATGGTGATCCTTTAAAAAATATTTTGAGTCTATTTTGCTGGTTCTCTTGGTTGTTGTGGATTTTGTTTTAAATGAAGGTTATGTGCAATATAAAGCCCTTCCTTGGGAAAATGGAGGAAGGCATGAGAAGTGGGGCCACTTAAAGCAAGACCGTTAAGAACAAATTCTTATTTACAATGACGGCCTACACCGGCCAAACTCTGACGCTGGGCCAATTGTGCGCCACCCTATGGGACTCCCATTCACGGCTGGTTGTGATAGTCTGGATTCGAACCAGGTTGTCTGTAGTGACACCTCTAGCACTAATATGCAGTGTCTGTGACCACTGCGCCATTATGCTACAGTATGCCCCACTGCACACAGGCCAATTGGCCAGTCATACAGAGTGTACAAAACATGCTCTTTCGATGACAGACTGACCAGGGGAATCCAGGTGAAAGCTATGATCCCTTATTGATGTCACCTTAAATCCACTTCAATCAGTGTAGATGAAGGGGAGGAGACCGTTTTTAAAGAAGGATTTTTAAGCCTTGCGACAACTGAGACATGGATTGTGTAGCTGTGATTAAGGCAGTCCCCCGCACCTCTCTGTTTCAGAGGGGTTGGGTTAAATGCGGAAGACATTTCGTTGAATGCATTAATTTGTACAACTGACTAGGTATTTCCTTTTCCCATTCAGAGGAATGGGCATGACAAAAGATTTAAGTGCCTTTGAACGGGCTATGGTAGAAGGTGCCAGGCGCACTGGTTTGAGTGTGTCAAGAACTGCAAAGCTGCTGGGTTTTTCACCCTCAACTTTTTCCTGTGTGTATCAAGAATGGTCCACCCCCCAAAGGACATCCAGCCAACTTGACACAACTGTGGGATGCATTGGAGTCAACATGGGCCAGCAACCCAGTTGAACGCTGTCAACACCTTGTAGTCCCATGCCCCTACGAATTGAGGCTGTTCTGAGGGCAAATGGGGGTGCAACTCAATATTAGGAAGGTGTTCCTAATGTTAGTACACTGTTTACACACTACAATGACATGGCTCATAGACTTTGCTCACAGTCGACAGTGATGGAGGACATGGCCATTGAGACTGGATAGTGAGCCATAGAGGACATCTTCTGGCATTCACTGTTCTACCAATGGAAGATAACTTTTTGAACTGATGCAATTTTGAACTGTCAAAGCATGATATTTAGAGATAAAGTAATACAGTTTGGAAAATATGAGCCATAAACGTCCTTTATTCTTCCTTGATTTAATTTCTTCCATATTTGAGAATGTGTCCTCTCGACTATGCCATTGGATATTTAACAGAAATTATGATAATAAAATATTTTTTCGATAACTGTCCTGTTTCAGTGTGTGTGTGTGTGTGTGTCCAACCGATATATTTTTCAATCCTCCATACGAAAAGCCACACAAACCTCAGCTGTCCATTACTGCTAATCATGGTGCTGAATTAATATGACTAGGCTGATGTGGTTAATCTTTGATAAGCTACTTGCTGAATCTGGGGAAAAAAGCGGTATAAACTAAAACAATTAACAGTTTATAATTTAGGCTACCTATACACCCTTTATGAATCCTTTATGGTAAAGTTCCCATAACTGATTTATATGCACTCATTTGGTTATTACATAGATAGGATTAATGATTTATACATACACTAGATGACTGACAGTAGGTGCTTAAATGGTGAATGAGCTACCTTTTCTGGTAAATACAGGGCTATTTCTCTTTTCCAACAGAATGTCAGCAGCAGACCCAAGTGTTGTCACTTGGTTTCCAGCCAGGCAGGCCAGTAGACTACAATTTCTACTAATCGGGTAACATTCGTGTCCTAAATCTGTGGCATTTCACTGCTGCGTCAAGCTAATTTGGCACATTTTCTACTATCCCAGTCTGAAAAGTGCTAGCTTAATTTCCATCCCTGCTGACATGTCTAACTGACTTCACAGTTCATTTGATTAGTCATTTACAACAGATGCACTCGTGGAACAAAGCGTTTTTGTGGTTTGTATGGGCAAAACAGTGAGCCCACAAGTCATTTTGATAGCCAGCTAGTTAACGTTAGCTTACCGTTCGGGTAGTCACACTTTTCCATGTGGTGACATGCTAGCAAACATTAACCCACCAGGGCAGAGATATTTAGCTAGCTAGTTAGTTAATGTTAGCTCACAGTTTGTGTTGTCAGAGTTTTCCATGTTTTGTATTTTATTTAACTAGGCAAGTCAGTTAAGAACAAATTCTTATTTACAATGATGGCCTACCTGGAGGGTCAGCCCCTGGAGCAAATTAGGGTTAAGTGCCTTGCTCAAGGACACAGACAGGTTTTTCACCTTGTCGGCTCGGGTATTCGAACCAGCGACCTTTCGCTCTAACCACTAGGATACCTGCCGCCATACAAAATGTGTAGTTCTGTATGATAGCCACATTAGCGGCTAATTATAATTTCATTTCAGGGATAAATACAGGCGAATATATTGATAAAAGTGACCTTGTCCAAGAGAGATTTACATGGTTATGAAAACGTCACGCCAGGTTAAGCCTACATGAAACACAGACCTTATTTGAAGTGGTTCAAAAATTCCCTATGGGAAAAATGAATGGTGGAAAAACGATTGGACCCATTTCCTGTTTGACTGCTAGGTTGTATGCGTATTATGACTCATACTGTGGTACTCTATTGAAATACTGTAGAATTCCATTCATTCTTATGGAGGACTGCACTTTCTGGGCAGTGCCAATATGGCCGACCGTTGGCTTCAGAGCCCCACACTTCCCAATACATCAGGAATCCAGGATGTATCAAGGGAGATTGTAGGAGAGATTGCGGGGTGTAGCGGCAGAGAGGGTGTTTTCGTTTGGCTGTAACATGATACCAGTAACGGGAACACAGCTATGGGGCAGTAGACATATCCTTAATTTCAGGCACTTCGGCGGTATTTGGCTCACTGCTGGGGCGACTCTTATAAAAAAAGAATGTATGGCGCAGAATAAATGAAAGCGAATGACTTTGGGGAAAAACAGGTTAAAATAGCAGCAGCAATTGACAGAGAATGTGCGCAGGCTACATAGCATAGGGCTATCATAATAGCCTAGGAAACCGTTGTGCATGGAGATGCATTCACCGTCAACAGCATCATGAAGAAGGTGACATATGTAGTTTATTTTTATGTCGTGTCTACGTTCCTACATTGTCTAAGATGACACAGTGACACCGCGTTCACAGCAATATTTGTAGCCGCATAAGATCATTTCAAAGAATCACATCATCGCAGACCTCATCTTGGAGGATTGGCCTATTTTTACGGTAGGGCGGGGGTGAAAAATCCAGTAGTACGCTATTTGAAGTTGACTCCTCAGAATACCGGGAACATTTTCAATTGAATGTATTTCACAAAAACAAAATGATGAATTCGATGGTCTTTCCTGAGGCTTCGCCATCATCGGGTGCCGCTGCGTTTTCAATTAGAGCGCCAGCCTCTGGTGCTAGGGTGTCTAGTGCCCTACGGAACGATTTGGGTTCCAACATTCATGCCTTGAAAACCCTTAACTTGCGATTTCGATGTTTCCTAGCTAAAGTTCATGAATTGGAGCGTAGAAACAAGTCGTTAGAAAATCAACTACAGCAGGCATTAGAACAATCCCGCTACAGAGCCTACTTTACCCGAGAACAAGCAACCCAAACGGACTATTTGGACCTTTTGCTGGCTCGGTCCCGGCCACGGGTACCCGGTACGATATGGAGCTTTACCCACACAAGGAGGTTTGGGGACCGACACGAGACTCTCCACAGCCCCGGGGTGTCATGGATGCAACCGGATGGTGTTGGAGTTCAAGTCGACACCGTCACCCCTGAACTGCGAGCCCTTTACAATGTGTTGGCTAAAGTGAAAAGAGATCGAGACGAGTACAGAAAAAAGTAAGTGATGTCACTTTCAATTATTAAATTGTCAATCAAGCTGCTGCAAATATACAATCAATCAAGCCATTGTCCACGTGTCTGACATATGTTGTTTTTACTTAAAGACTATTTGACAGGTTGTTGAGAAACATGTTGAACTTGGTTACAAGTTGTTGACAATGTGTTGTTTACATTACATTTACATAGAAATAGACCTTAGGTTCAGAGGTTTGAGCCCCTTGGTGTAATGCTTTAGGTCTTTGGCTGATGGTCCCAGGTCCAAGTTCTGGTTGGGCTACCGCCTGATATGCTACACTAGTGTCAGAAGTGGGATGGCAATGTCGGGAGGCCAATGTAAGCGGTGCCTCATTGTTATGGGCGAAAGGGTTTTGTAATAGTGAAGGGCAGGATGCACTCTCAGAAATTAGACTGGTAGTTACCTTACAACACTTATAACTTCGTTAAGAGGTTTGAGCTCCTTGGTGTAATGGCTACGGTGTTGGTTTGGTATTTAGACCACAATCCCTAAACCCTGAATTCACTATGTGCAGCATATCATAGCATTCCTGTCGTTTACCCCACTACTATGAAATTCCACAATTACTATGGGACATGTTAACACAAGTTTGAATGTCAGTTTTGAACAGTACTGACTAGTGCTGCAAAAGGTTGAGTCTGTATCTTCTACCCATGCCACATTTTGTGTATTCTTAAAAATATACATAGCATCAGCAAGAGTACAAAAAGTATGTCATAAAGAAAGACTGAAAACTATTGTCATTAGGTAAGAACGTGTGTATACCTTCTCTAGAACAATATACACTGTTCTAGAGAAAGTATAGTGTGCCTCATCAGTTTGCACAGTTAATTCTAAGGAAATGAAACCGCAAACATTCTCATCTCTGAGGAATTCCGTCCTCATTGTGAGAAGTACCTCCCGTTAGAATCAGAGGATGTGAGTCATGCTATTTTTATGCTTGAAAAGTTGAGGAATGTTTCTTTAGCAGTATGAGGCAGTTTGTGACTTTGCCTTGAGGATGATACCCATTTGTTCCTGTCTGGACTGGGAATTGAATGGCAGCATGCCATCAGACACTCGTCATCCCAAAAACTCACCCACCCACCCACCCAACACACACACACACACACACTCTCTCACTCTCTCAAGGAAGTGAATAACAATGATTCCTCACGAAATCGCAATTCCAGACTGTCATGAAAGGATGTTCTTACTGAGTGGGAAGAACTATACGTTAGATCAGAACTATTGTAATTGTATATGATTATGCTAAGTGTGTAGGCTAAGTATGTTATTAGGCTATATGTTATTGTAAAGCTTGACATAAAAAAATTATCCCAACACCAAAGTGTGGCCTAGCCATAGTAGTCTTTTATACAACCCATAACATAAGAAAAACAATTCACTGATCATCTGACCATATTATGCTACTGAAAACACAGTATATGTTCTTGACCCTACATGTAGGTCCACTCTTTTTCAGATCTGCCAGTGTTTAGTGAATTCTTATGTCATGATTACAGGTCTTTGTGTTTCACTCTCGTACAGGTTTAGTTGCATGTCATTTCACTCCACACTGACCCATGCTTCCTCTGATATGTGGGAAATAATATAGCATTTCGGAGGAGTAGGAGTATCCCATCTGCCTCTCTGCTGGGCTCAAGTGCTCCTTGCCCTGTCGTTCTCCAGTGGAATGCATTCTCAGGGTGTTTTAGCCGTGGGTAGGAATTCCAGTGCCAATGTCATTCACGTGTTTTTATTTATAATATAGGCTATTTATTGAAGTGTTAAGGGCACAGACTCATACACATACACACACTGAGGTGTATTAATCAGATCTTATGAAAGAGTGGTCTCTTATTTTCCATCTCTGTGCCTCTGATGATTCAAACCTAATTGACCAATAGGAATAACCAGGATACAGGTCATATTTATAAACCTGGATTGTGGAATACTAGCTGTTATGCAATGCATGGGCATTCATCAATGTCGTTTCTGATGTAACTGTATGGGCTAACAAACCATTGGCATATGACGTGCCAAACTGAACATGTCGGTGTGGCTCAGTTGGTAGAGCGTGGTCTTTGCAATGCCAGGTTTGCAGTTTCAATTCCCATTGGACTCAACAATACAAAAATGTATGCGCACACTACAGTAAGGTGCTTTGTTTAAAAATGTCTGCTAAATGGCCGATATTTGGGCTTCATTTGTACTGTTTGAAGGTTTGGAGCCGTTTGTACTTCAGAGTTGTGGTGTGTTCCACTCATTAACTTTGTGAAGCTTTAACAGGGGCCCATTATTTCAACAAACAGAGAAGCCTGTGTTTTAAAAAGAAAGCGCTGAGAGAATGAGCTGACTTGGATGACAAAGTGTTATTATGAGTGCTACCAATTAGGTTTATTTGACAAAGAGGGTATTGGAGTGGTATTGTTGACCTGTGAACAGTGAATTCCAGGTTCGAAGTGCAAACACGATTTTGTTTGGACACATGATGTTGTACCCTTGAATTTGTTTTGTTTTGTTTGAAGCCTGTTGATATTCATCAGGATTCAAATGGCATCGATACTTTCAAGCAACTGAATTGGAATGTTCAAGTAGTACTGCCCTGTTTCACGCTGTTTGAAAATGTCTCCCTAATGAACACGATAGTGGTGTGCGCTGTTTGTTCACTTGCACCTGCCCGCAATTGCTAATAACCCATCCGCAATGACAGGGGGTGCATGATTTTTTGAGCCTAATTTAGATATTGTAAGTAATTCTTGGACTTATCTTACGTAGTCATTCACTCAGGAATTCATATTAGTATCCTGTCAATTGTATCTTTTTTCATTGCTTTGATTAAAATGAATGTGCAATATGTGCATTTATCTGTAATTAAACCGTGCACACTAAGGACTGTATTTTAAGGGAATTACTATTATTACCCTAAATTATATCATACACACATTAGGTATTTAAGTATCTCTTCCTGTCATTTACCTGTACAGTTAATATAACCATGCAAAATATTCACTTACCTGTAAATGTAACTGTATATTTACCTGTACAGTTAATTTAACCATGCAAAATATGCACTTATCTGTTCATTTAACCAGTCTGTCTATTAAGTAAACTATTATTACACTCACTAATATCATACGCACTTTTAGCTATTTAAGTATTTCTCTGTCTTTTGTGTATTTTCGTTCTGGCATTTTGCACCTGCCCTGTGTTTTTTTCATAGCTGCTTGACAAAGAAATTTCCCCTTGGGGATCAATAAAGAGTCTGCCTGCCTGCCTGCCTGCCTGCCTGCCTGCCTGCCTGCCTGCCTGCCTGTTTGGATGTCTGTCTGTCTGTCTGTCTGTCTGTCTGTCTGTCTGTCTGTCTGTCTGTCTGTCTGTCTTTACAATTTCCAACATTTTGGTAGGCCACTTGTTAGTCAACTTGTCTATAATTAGATACATGCAACTTCTCTTCTGTCATTATATGTTGCTCTAGAAAGCTTAATAAACCCTTGCTCACCACATTAAGGATGCTTCTACAGTAGTTGACATCTGTAAAGGTTTCTTCTGTAATCTCTGCTTCTTTTGAGGAGCAAAGACGTTAAGGAACCAGGGATTAAATGCAATAACGACACAAAAACGGGAATGATTTTCTATGCAAAATGTCCAAATTACATCAGATTCACCGCTTGTAAGGAAATAGAAAGCTGACATGTTTCTGATAAGATTTAATTTCAGTTTGGATGCACATTTGATGTGGTTAAAATACTATCATCTTTTATTATGCTGATAAAGAAAGCACTTCTACTGATGGTATCTAATTGCACATGTTCCCGATCCCGAGTCAACATTTTGCCTACATTTGGTGTGTCATTTTACCTCAAGAAATTGTTAATTCTGAAGGAGTTCATATTAAGGCTATGCGAGAGGTTATAGACCTACAGTCAGTGTCCAGATTTTTTGGGTTTTCATTTAACCCATCCGAACAGTAGGTTAAAGTTCCCTTGACATGCCATAGGCCTGTGGTAAATGCAGAATCATCACTCATAACACTGCTATCATCTTCATTTTTCGTACATTTTCTGGCCCTCCTTTCTCTTATAGTTTAAACTCTCCATTTTGCAGCCTTACTCTTATTGCATTAAACACCGACATTGACTTTTATGCCTGTGTAGGTTGACGTTAACTTTTTCTGCCTGTTCCCAAAAGCATTTGGCGTGTAGGCTATTTGGTCCGCGTAAAGTTAGGTCCTAAAGCTTAGATTTACGCACTAATGCCAGATAACCTAAAATAAGGGGCGGGGGGGGGGGGGGCCCGAGGATATAACCAAATATGACCTCGTGGACATCTACACCACTCTGATCTGACCATGCCTGGGGTATAGGAGTGTGTTGCTGGTGGGCTGCACAAAGAAGCAGCAAGCTACACTGGATAGGGTACAGAAAAGGGCAAGCAAGATAATACAAAAAAACAGAGACCTCCCACTGACTGTTCATACCACCCCAGTCACAGCAGTAAGATTGGTCACTCTCATGCACCAACCTGACCACCCTCTAAAAGATCTCCTACCACAGAGAAGGCGAGACAGCGCTGTCAGAGTCCTCCGCAACCAGAGCCAACTGTCCAGCATCCATGCAAGAACAAACAGACTGAAATATCGACCATAGCCACTGACATCAGACTTTTTAATAACCAAATAGACTTTTCAACTGTAGTTGGTTAGAACCTTTTTAATTAAATGTAGTATCCTGTGTATTTGAAGCATTTATCAAAATGTAACTGCATTCTGCATAATTGGACTGTAAGCATGAAGTTAATTAAATTAATCAAAATCAGGGTTATGAGTCAACCCACGCATCTCTAGAACACAACCCTGATCAAGGACCACATAGGGATCACCGACCTGGTTATCATAACACTACATGCAAACTATCTGATGACTGCCTCCTCTAAATACATCCCATATTCTTCCAAAAAGGCATAGCCTATATTTTATTAGTTTAAATTATCAGTGGCTTGAAATATGACAGATTGTGGCTTTAAGAGTGACCACTATTCTAACCCTCAGCACATGCCCCATCCTCATCCAGTGGATGGTGGTATTAGGGATGGATGTGTTGGGTCGTTTTGTTAATGTTAGGGTAGTCTAGCCAGCACTGTGTCCTGGCCTCCGGCACAAGGACCTGCCTTCTAATAGGATAGGTGTCTGGCTGTGTAACCGGTACCGCTCCCCACCCCAGGCCATCCTGCAGAGCGAGATGGAGGGTGCACTTCTTAATTCAACCCCCATCCTATTTGGGTGTCTTTGTGAGTCATCAAATACATCAAATATAGATTTGTTAGGAATGTACCATCTGTAAAATGCTTGATATCATGTTCCATCTACTTTGATGATGAATGTTTCCGATTGTCATATACTGTATATCAGCTTAGCTTGTGCAGGCGCTTGTACCTTTTTGAACTACTGTTTTGACCTAGCTAGCTTACTGAGTGGGTGGGTGGCAGTAGTTAAACAACACGTCTCTTAGAGTTATAAGTAGCTACTTTTACTAGACAATGGCGTTCCCTTTCATTGCTCCAGTTCCTCAAGCCTTCTTGTCTTTTTTATACCTTTGAAAATCAGTAGCCTGGAGCAGAACACTGGTTTAACTGACCACCCAAAATCTGCTGGCAAAAGTGGCAAATGATAGCGCACATTACAGTAGATGTTGGGGGACTTGCTTCCATTCAGCCACAAGAGCATTAGTGAGGTTGGGCACTGATGTTGGGCAATTAGGCCTGGCTCACTGTCGCCGTTCCAATTCATCCCAAGTGATGTTGGCTCCCAAGTGGCGCAGTGGTCTAAGACACTGCATCTCAGGGCTAGAGGCGTCACTACAGACAACCTGGTTCGCATCCAGACTGTATCACAACCGGCCGTGATTGGGAGTCCCATAGGGCGGCACACGTTTGGCCAGTGTAGGCCGTCATTGTAAATAAGAATTTGTTCTTAACTGACTTGCCTAGTTAAATAAATGTTAAATAAAATAAAATAAATAAATCCCAAAGGTGTTCGATGGGGTTGAGGTCAGGGCTCTGTGCAGGCCAGTCAAGTTCTTACACACCGATCTCGACAAACCGCTTCTGTATGGACTTCACTTTGTGCACGGGAGCATTGTCATGCTGAAACAGGAAAGGGCCTTCCCCCAAACTGTTGCCACAAATCTGGAAGCACAGAATCGTCTAGAATGTAATTATATGCTGTAGCGTTGATTTCCATTCACTGGAACTAAGGGGCCTAGCCCAAACCATTATTCCTCCTCCACCAAACGTTACAGTTGGCACTATGTATTGGGGCAGGTAGTGTTCTCCTGGCATCCACCAAACCCAGATTTGTCAGTCGAACTGCCAGATGGTGAAGCGTGATTCATCACTCCAGAAAATGCGTTTCCACTGCTCCGGAATCCAATGGCAGTGAGCTTTACACCACTCCAGCCGACGCTTGGCATTGCTCATGGTGATCTAAGGTTTGTGTGCAGCTGCTCGGCCATGGAAACCCATTTCATGAATCTCCCGACGAACAGTTATTGTGCTGACGTTGCTTCCAGAGGTAGTTTGGAACTTGGAAGGGAGTGTTGCAACTGAGGACAGATGTTTTTTACGTGCTACGCATTTCCAACCACTTTGCGGCTAAGTCGTTGTTTCTCCAAGTTGTTTCCACTACACAATAACAGCACTTACAGTTGAAAGGTGGCCAAGTTGAAAGTCACTGAGCTCTTCTGTAAGGCCATTCTACTGCCAACGTTTGTCTATGGAGATTGCATGGCAGTGTGATCGATTTTATGCAATGGGTGTGCCTGAAATAGCCGAATCTACTAATTTGAAGGTGTGTCCACATCATTTTGTGTATATAGTGTATATAAAACGGTACCATTTAAGTCAATAGCCTTTGTTAAATAAATCAGCATGGTGGACATATGTACAGTTGAAGTCGGAAGTTTACATACACTTTAGCCAAATACATTTAAACTCAGTTTTTCACAATTCTTGGCATTTAATCCTAGAAAAAAATCCCTGTCTTAGGTCAGTTAGGATCACCACTTTATTTTAAGAATTTGAAATGTCAGAGTAATAGTAGAGAGAATGATTTATTTCAGCTTTTATTTCTTCCATCACATTCCCAGTGGGTTAGAAGTTTACATACACTCAATTAGTATTTGGTAGCATTGCCTTTAAATTGTTTAACTTGGGTCAAATGTTTCGGGTAGCCTTCCACAAGCTTCCCACAATAAGTTGGGTTAATTTTGGCCCATTCCTCCTGACAGAACTGGTGTAACTGAGTCAGGTTTGTAGGCCTCCTTGCTTGCACACGCTTTTTCAGTTTTGCCCACACATTTTCTATAGGATTGAGGTCAGGGCTTTGTGATAGCCACTCCAATACCTTGACTTTGTTGTCCTTAAGCCATTTTGCCACAACTTTGGAAGTATGCTTGGGGTCATTGTCCATTTGCAAGACCCATTTGCGACCAAGCTTTAACTTCCTGACTGATGTCTTGAGATGTTGCTTCAATATATCCACATAATTTTCTCTCTCTATCTATTTTGTGAAGTGCACCAGTCCCTCCTGCAGCAAAGCACCTCCACAACATGATGCTGCCACCCCCGTGCTTCACGGTTGGGATGGTGTTCTTCGGCTTGCAAGCCTCCCCCATTTCTTCCTCCAAACATAATGATGGTCATTATGGCCAAACAGTTCTATTTTTGTTTCATCAAACCAGAGGACATTTCTCCAAAAAGTACAATCTTTGTCCCCATGTGCAGTTGCAAGCTGTAGTCTGGCTTTTTTAAGGTGGTTTTGGAGCAGTGGCTTCTTCCTTGCTAAGCGGCCTTTTCAGGTTATGTCGCTATAAGACTCGTTTTACTGTGGATATAGATACTTTTGTACCTGTTTCCTCCAGCATCTTCACAAGGTCCTTTGCGGTTGTTCTGGGATTGATTTGCACTTTTCGCACCAAAGTACATTAATCTCTAGGAGACAGAACGTGTATCCTTCCTGAGCGGTATGATGTCTGCGTGGTCCCATGGTGTTTATACTTGCGTACTATTGTTTGTACAGATGAACGTAGTACCTTCAGGCGTTTGCTCCAAAGGGTGAACCAGTCTTGTGGAGGTCTACAAATTATTTTCTGGAGGTCTTAGCTGATCTTTTGATTTTCCCATGATGTCGAGCAAAGAGGCACTGAGTTTGAAGGTAGGCCTTGAAATACATCCACAGGTACACCTCCAATTGACTCAAATTATGTCAATTAGCCTATCAGAAGTTTTCTGGAATTTTCCAAGCTGTTTAAAGGCACAGTCAACTTAGTGTATGTAAACTTCTGACCTACTGGAATTGTGATATAGTGAATTAATCTGTCTGTAAACAATTGTTGGAAGAATTACTTGTGTCATGCACAAAGTAGATGTCCTAACTGACTTGCCAAACTATAGTTTGTTAACATGAAATCTGTGGAGTGGTTGAAAAATGAGTTTTAATAATAACTTCAACATAAGTGTATGTAAACGTCCGACTTCAACTGTAGCTCAGACGGTAGAGCATGGCACTTGCAATGCCAGGGTGTGTTTGATTCCTACTAGGGTCACCCATACGCAAAATGTATGCATGCATGATTGTAAGTGTCTGCTAAATGGCATATATAACTAGTATAGGCAAGCAGATCCATGTTGACAAGTTTAAAACAGCCTTGGGATTTTTGGATGAGCTACAGAATACCCTACAAATTTAGCCTCAAGGTTTTTCATTTTAGTCACATGCCTGGGGAACCACAGAGGCGAATGTCAGTCACAGTTTGACTGTATATTTACAGAGTAAAACAGCTATCTCTCCACGGATCTGCTCTCCAGAAGGACAAGGAGTACTTCAACTGATAAAAGGCTGTGTACAAACTAGACAAGCCCACTGATCTAGAATTATAGATTGGCCATAGAGTAGCCTAACTGTAAATGACAGAAAAAGAGAGGGAGAGATAATCTGAAATGCATGTTAGGCCAAAACCACGCACTCATGTAACTGAATCAAGGGGCGATTCTTGGCTAGTCCTGAGTCGTTAGCATATGTGGCAGTGATGTTTTAGCCATATCTCAGCTATCTTTACATGCATTGCCTACCTACCACACACAGGGACACACATCAAGGTATTCTCTAAAATTACCCTGTCTTCTGATGCTCCAAAGTGATAGGCGGCCACTGAGTGCATAGTGATGACAGTGAGTGCATAGTGATGACAGTGAAATCATGCTCTTTTCCTTGTCTACTTTGTAGCGTTCCTCGAAAGAGAGCCAGGATTTTCTGTTTTGTCTGAGTAAATTACGTGCTAAAGAATGATAAAAGCAAGTGACATCCATGACAACCATATTTACAATAGGCCTTTTGATGAAACATTCAAATAAAGTGTTTAAGAACATTTGAATGGTTGGCATTGTAACTGAGCAAATAAAGTACAACTAACTTCCTTGTCTTACTACCCACACGTTTTCACTTTTATTCTCCCAATCGCTGTAAGTAATGTTTGCCCACAGAATGGTAAATAGTTATAGCATAGAGCACAGTCCAATGTTATTTGCTTAGTAACCATGAAGTGTGATCTATCTCTCTCTCTAAGTCTACATAAGCTGCTGTCATCACATACAAGGCTTGCACTGATATAAAAGCAGATGAGTCAATGTCAACATCACAAGCTCACATGGCTTTGGGGAAGTGGAAACTCAACCTTGACATTAACCTGCTCACACACAACACAAGTTACATCATTGGTACCTTTTGATGTATGACTGATACAGTATAATAATTCATAATGGCAAACGTTTGTCCAAAGTTGGTCACATTTGTTTCCGTGACTCGGTCAAAAGAGAAGTTCAAAAGGTACAGTAGGTGTGAACGATGCCTGTGTGACGAGGAACCTTGCCAGAGACCTGAAACTCCCAGAGCTAATGCCTAGGTTTTAGCTCATCAAGCTAACACAGTCTCTTATTGCGCTGGAGACCTGAGTTCAAACCCAGTCATTCCACATGGTCTGTTGAGCCTCAGCCTAGGAGACTCTCCATTGACCAGAAAGACTAGACAGAGGAAAGCACTGTGTTTACTACATAGCAACAAAGCTGTGGACAGTTACAGACTTCCCTGACATTGTAATACTGTCCTCCATGCATTTAGTGGACAACAGAGAACAAAGAAAATGGCTGAAAGAGTAGAAAATACTCTGGCTTTCAGGTTGATGATTTCACATGGTTAGTTAATTGCTTGCGCTACTATGGTGATTGTGAGTAAACAGGCTACAGGGGTGTCTGCTCAAATGATCTGTATTAGGATTTATACTGCGCTGACCCTGGGACTGCACTGACCCAACCGTGTCTGTGTGTGTGTGTGTGTGTGTGTGTGTGTGTGTGTGTGTGTGTGTGTGTGTGTGTGTGTGTGTGTGTGTGTGTGTGTGTGTGTGTGTGTGTGTGTGTGTGTGTGTGTGTGTGTGTGTGTGATGTGTTCCAGATGGGAGGAGGAGCTGTCTAAGCGCCAGCAGATGGAGGCCATCGTGGAGACACTACAGGAGGTGAGAGCTCATCTCTGCCATTTTAAATCATCACACACATACCATACTCCCTCTTCTAGCTCACTGCATCCCAATACTCTGCCCTTTCTCCTGAAGTATCCAGGCATGGGCAAGAGGGAGTTTCCAACATATTTCTTATACCAGTAATTTCCTTTTAAATCCAAAGTTGAAATGCCATTGGCCATTAAAGCTAGAATCCTTCGTTGCTATTAGTATACACAGTGTATGAAACATTAAGAACATCTTCCTAATATTGAGCCCCCCCTTTGCCTTCAGAACAGCCTTAATTTGTCAGGGGATGGGAAGGTATCGAAAGCGTTCCACAGGGATGCTGGCCCATGTTGACTCCAATGCTTCCCACTGTTTTGCCAAGTTGGCTGGATGTCCTTTGGGTGGTGAACCATTCTTGACACACACGGGAAACTGTTGAGCGTGAAAAACCCAGCAGCGTTGCAGTTCTTGACACAAACCGGTGCGCCTGGCACCTACTACCATACCCCGTTCAAAGACACTTACATGTTTTGTCTTTCCAATTCACCCTCTAAATGGCTTAACAATCCTTCTTTAACCGGTCTCCTCTCCTTCATCTACACTGATTGCAGTGGATTTAACAAGTGACATCAATATGGGATCATAGCTTTCACCTGGATTCACCTGATCAGTCTATGTCATGGAAAGAGCATAATGTTCATAATGTTTTGTACACTCAGTGTATACTCATTGATTCTTGAAGAATATAACTTATAAATGCCTCTTGAGCCTAGTTCATACACCATTGTAAACCATGTAAATGTAAACAAACACTGTATAGCCTCAACACGGTTAAAACATGGTTAAAACACGGTTAAAACATGGTTAAAACTGTCATTTTGGTCAGTTCTTACATCCATAGCTCTATCTATGAATGGTCTCTGTCTATGAGTGGTTACATTTCTCCTGGCTCATCCCTCAGCTTTTTACCAAAACAGAGGCGGGGTGGCTGCTTTGGTATTGTTTAAATAAAGGATTCTAGCTTTAAGGGACAATCCATTAAGGGAAGTAAGTACGTGCACACTTAGGGAGAAAATATTCTTGGGATGCAGGCTCAGCCTCTGTGTTGTGTTTTGGGTTTATTTTGCATGACTGCCAGTAAGCCCTCTATTCAGCTGTTGTGATAACTTATCTCCGGATGCCTCTGACACACTGTAATGTCTTGTGTGTCTGTATGTTGTTTTACAGAACAGAATGGGAAAGTCCCCCTGTATATATGGTAGTCAGTGGGATGTTTCAACTGTTTCCTGCTAGCTGCATTCCAGATTACTTTTATTGGAGCTCTTGGCCCAAAACCCAAGACTCAATCCACTTTGGCATTTTGTTGCCGTGATGCATTAAAATAGTTGATTGTAAAGTTATAAAATAACTTTTCGAACATGTTATGAAGACCTTTTCTTCAGAAAGGGATACTCTTATAATAGGAGTTGAATTGACGTTTTTCTAAGTGTTTTTTAGGACACATTTTCAAAACACATCCCTTCCCCATGGTTATTCATAAATGTGTGTAAGGTTTATTGAGCCATGGTATGTCAGTAGATTTGATGTGGAGTGTGATGTGGTGGTCTGTTCGGTGGTCTGCCCTCTACAGAATGCCCAGGAGTCTGAAATGGTTCAGGGGGAGCTCACTGAGAAGGTGGAGAGACTCAAGACAGAGCTGGTGGTCTTCAAGAGCCTTATGACCGATAATGTAAGTATGACACTTAGACTTTATCCAACAGTCCCTTATTCTCCTGGTATTTACACAGAAATGTCATGGTTAAAGGGTAAGTACATAGTAATCACTTAGTAGTTTGTGTGCTCCATTTAAACTAGAAACACCCAACCAACTTTAAATTGTGCCGACTGGTTCAACTTACTGTAAGTTGCAATACTTTTTGACACTATTTATACTTTGTTTTTAGAATCACACCCATTTTATTACAACCCACTCAACATTTATGTATTCATCCATCCACCGACCTCTTCTGCAACTGATGCATGCTACCACTCTCACCTGTAGGTGATATGGACAGCCTAGCAGTCAGAATGCTCACCACACATTTTTATCATATCACACATGGCACTCTCCCTTGAACCCTGAGGTGAAGAAATTCCTTTGGAATTGGTTAGAGCCAAGTTAGCTGCACAGACAGACAGAAAGGCAGGCAGACGGACTGCAGGGCGGAGGGACAGACAGACTGAGGCAGAGTATCAGTGAGATGAGAAACCCCTATGGCTCGCCTCACAGAGCCTCCGCCTGTTCTTTGAGGCCCTGTGGTTTTGGCCAGCTTTCTAATGAACTCCAGCTGGGCGCCGGACTCTCCCAGTCTGTGGTCTGGAGTAGCTACGCTCCCAGATTAGCCAAAACCCGCCCGACTACTGTTTCACACGCAACCACCCTTGGCCCTTCCCAGTCACTTTTGAACCCTTTCAAGTTAATTTGTTCATTGTCAAGAAATGGCACTGCCTGTGCCATTTACCTAAAATCCAACATTTCCTAAGTGATTCCATACATTGAAACTATACTGAACAAAAATATAAATGCAACATGTAAAGTGTTGGTTTCATGAGCTGAAATAAAAGATCCCAGAAATGTTCCATAAGCACAAATTTTGTGCACAAATTTGTTTACATCCCTGTTAGTAAGTACTTCTCCTTTGCCAAGATAATCCATCCACCTGACAGTTGTGGCATGTCAAGAAGCTGATTAAACAGCACGATCATTACACAGGTGCACCTTGTGCTGGGGACAATAAAAGGCCTCTCTAAAATGTGCCGTTTTGTCACACAACACAATGCCACAGATGTCTCAAGTTTTGAGGGAGCATGCAATTGGCATGCTGACTGCAGGAATATCAACCAGAGCTGTTGCCAGAACAATTAATGTAGATTTCTCTACCACAAGCCGCCTCCATTGTCATTTTAGAGAATATTGTCAGCCCAAGACCTCCACATCCGGCTTCTTCACCTGCGGGATCGTCTGAGACCAGCTAACCGAACAGCTGATGAAATTGTGGGTTTACACAACCAAATAATTTCACTGGATGAATCAGGTTTCAACTGTACCGGGCAGATGGCAGACAACATGTATGGCGTTGTGTGGGCAAGTGGTTTGCTGATGTCAATGTTGTGAACAAAGTGCTCCATAGTGGTGGTGGGGTTTATGGTAGGGGAAGGCATAAGCTGCAGACAACGAACACAATTGCATTTTATTGATGGCAATCTGAATGCACAGATTTTTTCAGCATGATAATGCACGGCCCCATGTGGATCTGCACACCAATTCCTGGAAGCTGAAAATGTCCCAGTTCTTCCATGGCCTGCATACTCACCAGACATGTCACCGGTTGAGCATGTTTGGGATGCTTTGGATCGACGTGTACGACAGCATGTTCCAGTTCCCACCAATATCCAGCAACTTCGCACAGTCATTGAAGAGGAGTGGGACAACATTCCACAGCCAAAATCAACAGCCTGATCAACCCTATGCGAAGGAGATGTGTCACGCTGCATGAGGCAAATGGATACTGACTGGTTTTCTGATCCACCCCCCCTACCTTTTTTTTTTATGGTATCTGTGACCAACAGATGCATATCTGTATTCCCAGTCATGTGAAATCCATAGATTAGGGCCTAATGAATTTGTTTCAAATGTACTTATATGAACGGTAACTCAGTAAAACCTTTGAAATTGTTGCATGTTGCGTTTATATTTTTGTTCAGTGTAGATAGGTGTAGTTTGCCTTCTCTCCCTGCAGTCTAGAACTGGAAAGCTGGAAAGCTGCAGGTGACCCGTTTATTGAAAGCATACATCCTAGTGAGACATTTTTATCAAAAGTACTATGGGTCAGGAAATGTGTACTTTTCCACCTAAAACGATTAGGAATATTTTATATCATTGTTTTATGTGGCCGACTGCAACAACAGCAGAGATAGGTAAACAACCGCACATGTGCGCTCTCATGAGGGATCCCTTTACATAAAAACTGAATTTTTAGGCCCTTAGAAACAATTACAGATGCAGAGTTTTTTCGGGGAAGAAGTGAAGACAGTAGCCTAGAGTTACAGATTAGGTATGCGAAAGTAACCTAAAAATATGCCTGATGACGAAATACTTGCGAGTGATGAATAAAGGGTCGCTGATGGTCTCGCCGAACCGTATTTATAAGAACCTGAGTATTCTGACAAAGAATTGAGGCAAATTGAGCTTCAGTTGGCTGCTGTCGCTCTTTCCACCAAGGCCACAGCAGGACCACAGCCCCAGCCTTTCCCAGGATGAATGCAGATTGGTGGTACAGCTCTGGTAACTGTGCTTCAACGTTGAAGAATGCTTATGCTGCAGAGAATTTGATGATGAGCAGCAGTTAGTTTGCTTTCGCGACCACAGTGATTTTTGCTGTCCACATCAACTCTGGTGCCTGGAAACATTAATCCGTATCCCTAAAAGAAATTGGAGATGCAACCCCGTTCCGGCTCGGCCAAATGGACAGTTATCCAACGAGTAAGTAGCTGAACTTTACTTTATTGAACGATCGCTTATCATAAAGCTCTATGAGCTGGACCGTTGTGGGTTTATGTTTTTACATAAGCCCAAACACTGTCCTGATATGTTTTCACATTATCACAATGTTTTTGGCATCTTTTATTTGAGTAGAATATAGGAAATGTAGACCTACACATTGAACTTGAAATAACAGCAACATCTACGAACAGAAAAGAAGAACCTGTTTTCATATTGTCAAAAATAAATGTTATAAGTACATTGCTGCTGGTCCAGATTATCCGATCCACTTTGCCCTTTGATCAATAATTGTTATTCCAGAAAGTTCAGACCGGTCTTCTACTGCATCGTTTTGGAATGGGTCCAGGAGTCCGGATTCCTCTCCCATCCTGCATGGTAAATGCCATCTGCACCAAATATCCATTACCCTATGGGGTCTACACTGGTTTTCAGGAAGTGAAAGACTCCCAGGACTTGTAAAAAGTCAAAGTTACAGGTATGTGCTACTCCCAGCCTGTGATGGGTGTGTTGTGTGTCAGCTTAGGTACTGTGAGTGCATAAATAAAGAATATCCATGAAAATTGACCAATAAATCAAGTATTGTAATGTTATTTTTGACATACAAAATGTCTAAAAGAGAAGGGAAGACATCTGGTTGCATATAAAAAAACAAAACAACCTAGTATACAACACAATGTTAGCAACTATTGTATGTGCATCCTAGATACCTGAGAAAGAGAACCTGGTCACAAGACATCACTCCAGAATGAACAAGTAGCCACAAACAATGTTGTCTGCAAGATTAGTGGTCCAGTGTAGCTTCAAACGCCAGGGTTGTGGGTTCGATTCCCACGGGGGACCAGTACGGAAAAAAGTATGAACATGTATACACTAACTAACTGTAAGTCGCTCTGGATAAGAGCGTCTGCTAAATGACTAAAATGTTCCCTTCCCACATTTTCATTGGGGGTTCATTATGGTCGCTGGGTTCTTGCGACTATGGATAGGGGACGAAAATGGAGTTGCTATGGACAAACGTTTACATCCTCTCCTATGGACAAACGTTTACATCCTCTCCTATGGACAAACGTTTACATCCTCTCCTATGGATAAACGTTTACATCCGGTTATTAAAACACTTACTTTAGGTTTGTACAGTTTAGTCAACTTCAAATCACCTTTAAAGACAAAAATGTCTACCTATTACTGTTTATTAAACTGCATGACATTTATAGTAGGACTTTCAAATCTCATATATATTATAAAAAGCACTACAGATTTGTTGTTAAAACAGCTATGAAATGATAAAAGTTTTAACTACCAGTGTTTTTGAACTGGCACATTTGCTCCAAGTCCTTCTCCAGTATTTTGTCCCCTGCAATGGCAATCAAAGCTTTGGAGATCCATATTTTCTATCTCTACTTGTCCTCTGACAGGTCTGCATGAGAGCAGCTGTACTGCACTCCATTTTCAGTCCAACTGTGCGTGCCGCAAATGGGGTTGAGGATGGATCGCCATATGCGTTTTAATTCCTTTGAAATATAGTGTGTAAACTGGAACAAATGAAGTTACCACTTTATGTAATAGGCTTTTCCCAAAGTATTTAATAACATCAGACCGGACAGACATTTTATTTTTTTATTTAAAGTCTATAGTGGTTTGTGTGATTCAGACAATTAATTACAATGGATATTTGTAGCATAAGGACAGGTAAGCTACTTACTAGAACACTGAGCGAAAAGGGTCAATAGCAGGGGATATCTTTTTATATATACACTGCCGATTTTGCAGGTTTTCCCACTTACAAAGCATGTAGAAGTCTGTAATTTTTATCATAGGTACTCTTCAACTGTGAGTGACGGAATCTAAAAAATCCAGAAAATCACATTGTATGATTTTTAATTAATTAATTAATTAGCATTTTATTGCATGACATAAGTATTTGATACATCAGAAAAGCAGAACTTAATATTTGGTACAGAAACCTTTGTTTGCAATTACAGAGATCATACGTTTCCTGTAGTTCTTGACCAGGTTTGCACACACTGCAGCAGGGATTTTGGCCCACTCCTCCATACAGACCTTCTCCAGATCCTTCAGGTTTCGGGGCTGTCGCTGGGCAATACGGACTTTCAGCTCCCTCCAAAGATTTTCTATTGGGTTCAGTTCTGGAGACTGACTAGGCCACTCCAGGACCTTGAGATGCTTCTTACGGAGCCACTCCTTAGTTGCCCTGGCTGTGTGTTTCGGGTCGTTGTCATGCTGGAAGACCCAGCCACGACCCATCTTCAATGCTCTTACTGAGGTTGTTGGCCAAGATCTCGCGATACATGGCCCCATCCATCCTCCCCTCAATACGGTGCAGTCGTCCTGTCCCCTTTGCATTAAAGCATCCCCAAAGAATTATGTTTCCACCTCCATGCTTCACGGTTGGGATGGTGTTCTTGGGGTTGTACTCCTCCTTCTTCTTCCTCCAAACACGGCGAGTGGAGTTTAGACCAAAAAGCTCTATTTTTGTCTCATCAGACCACATGACCTTCTCCCATTCCTCCTCTGGATCATCCAGATGGTCATTGGCAAACTTCAGACGGGCCTGGACATGCGCTGGCTTGAGCAGGGGGACCTTTTAATCCATGACGGCGTAGTGTGTTACTAATGGTTTTCTTTGAGACTGTGGTCCCAGCTCTCTTCAGGTCATTGACCAGGTCCTGCCGTGTAGTTCTGGGCTGATCCCTCACCTTCCTCATGATCATTGATGCCCCACGAGGTGAGATCTTGCATGGTGCCCCAGACCGAGGGAGATTGACCGTCATCTTGAACTTCTTCCATTTTCTAATAATTGCGCCAACCGTTGTTGCCTTCTCACCAAGCTGCTTGCCTATTGTCCTGTAGCCCATCCCAGCCTTGTGCAGGTCTACAATTTTATCCCTGATGTCCTTACACAGCTCTCTGGTATTGGCCATTGTGGAGAGGTTGGAGTCTGTTTGATTGAGTGTGTGGACAGGTGTCTTTTATACAGGTAACGAGTTCAAACAGTTGCAGTTAATACAGGTAATGAGTGGAGAACAGGAGGGCTTCTTAAAGAAAAACTAACAGGTCTGTGAGAGCCGGAATTCTTACTGGTTGGTAGGTGATCAAATACTTATGTCATGCAATAAAATGCAAATTAATTATTTAAAAATCATACAATGTGATTTTCTGGATTTTTGTTTTAGATTCCGTCTCTCACAGTTGAAGTGTACCTATGATAAAAATTACAGACCTCTACATGCTTTGTAAGTAGGAAAACCTGCAAAATCGTCAGTGTATCAAATACTTGTTCTCCCCACTGTGTGTGTGTATATATATATATATATATATATATATGGTGTACCTTGTGCTGGGGACAATAAAAGGCCACTCTAAAATGTGCAGTTTTGTCACACAACACAATGCCACAGGAGCGTGCAATTGGCATGCTGACTGCAGGAATGTCCACCAGAGCTGTTGTCAAAGAATTGAATGTTCCTTTCTCTACCATTTAGCCGCCTCCAATGTCGTTTTAGAGAATTTGGCAGTACGTTCAACCGGCCTCACATCCGCAGACCACATGTAACCACGCCAGCCCAGGACCTCCACATCCGGCTTGCAGAGGCCAAATTGTGCTCCGTACTGAATCGCTGTGCGCCTCTCAAATGTTGTAACAATGTGGAGGGCACCATATAGCTCCTCAATGACACGATTGATTGACGGTAGGTATGGGTGGGATCGCAAGAAGTATGAATGCCCTGACTTCTGCAGAGGCCATGTCACCGTAAATGCTGCATTGCCAATGCAGACGTCGGATTGAACATGCAGCGAATTTTAGCACAGTTATTGTCATAATTGTAATTTAATGTTGAAAAATTGTTTTTGCTTGTATTGCATCTCTGAAAAATAGCTACGACAAATTTAATGAATTCAACATTGAGGTTTGACCGCTTGGAACCTTTTTTGAAATTAAGCTTCTCCCAACGGTGCTGTTCTACTCGTAAAATGACTACCAGCTTTACCCACCTCATGTTAAAATTAAAAACTGCTATTGGGTAAACTATATCTACTTGAATATGAAGTTGAATCCCCCTTCTTTTAAAATTAATATGTATTAAGACGGTAATATTTTACCGTTCACATTTATTGTCCATAATTGTCTGTTACACGATTATACGATAATTGTGCCAGCCTTGGTGAACAGTCAGTAGTTATAAACGATACAGGTACACCCTCTGTCAGTATGCTGTTAAGTGTTGATAAACAATACTATTCGAGAAGGAGACAAGTCATAACTCGAGACCAGGTGGTATTGATATTCAATCAAGCGATTTATTTGATGCAAAGATATTTGGTAACTCGTGCACGGGCTCGTTCCTTCAGTTCTTAGGGAATCGTCCGGAACAAAGAGACCTTCTAAACACGTGACACACATATTTATACAGAGCAATAGTAATAAAATGACGTAGGTAGAGTCTGGTAGATTCGCACTCCTGACTGGTCGTTGTTATGGAGGGGCGGTGTCGACTTCCCATTGGCTCTTGGCAGTGTTCTTTATCCTCAGAGTCCAGCCCTCCTAAATCTGTGTGTGTGTTTTTAGGATTAGCTATTCTAAAAGATGTGTGTAATACAGCGTTGGTAATAAGAGACATCAAGGAATATTTATTACAAATCCCCCTCTTCACGTCTCACAAGAGACGTGAAAAACTACACTGCATCGTCCTGACTCCAAAATGTAGGTTCAAAATCTACTATCTCTAATAGTGGGCACATAAGGGCGGTGTCAGCCTGGCTAGGCATGATGGCAGTAGTAATAAGTCTAGTAGCTAAAGAGCGAGCACAGGGAATGCAACAACAACCACACAGTACCAGAATAGCTATGAAAACTGAGATAGAAACCAGGATGGAGGAGATTAGTGACTTATATTTACCAAAAACATCCATCCAGGAGTCCCACATTGAGGTGTCCACCCCAGAGTGCCGCTTCATTTTACCATTTAGGGTCCTAAGGCCCTCAACAGCCAGGGTGAAGCTCCCATCCGGCGCCGTGTTGTTGGGAATGTACGTGCAACATTGCTCCCCAAAGATAGAGCAAACCCTACCACTTTCTGCCAAAATCATATCAACAGCTATACGGTTCTGATAGGCCATAAGAGAAGTAGCAGAAAGCTGACTGTGAATAGCAGCAAACCCTTGAAGGGTGAGGTTCCCCAATTTTTGAACATTATAATGAATGTAATTTATTCTGTCCACATTTTTATTAAGCGTACACCACCAACAAATTGAGGACTCAAAACCTGCAGCAACTTGGTCAATCAATTTGTATTCATCAGGAACCCCCCTAGGGACTCCTATGGCGTCAATATAGGTCGGGTCTCCCATGAAACCATCTAGGGAGCGTTTGTCCCGAGACCGCCCTTCCTCCTCCTGTATGCTAGACAGCAGGTCCTTCAAGACGACAGGATACACTGAAATGGGAAGAATGAGAGACACCAGAGCACACAGACCTGTGGCATTCCCAGGGAATCCATCATATAGGTGAGCTCCACCGCACCACCACCACACATCGGCCCTAGAAACAGGTTTAAAAGATGTAATAGGGTTGTGAGTGTGGTTACACCAGTTAGAGGGCACACTGCCGACGTCAGGTAAACCTCGGGTCATTTTCACACACATGAACTCACCCGACGCTACAGTGGAGGAAAACAGTGGACTCCGTCTAGTTGCTTGTACTAACGGGAAAACCCTGTCCCAAGCTGAACAGGTTGGTCCTGGGTTGTCATACTTCATCACAGGAAGCACACATTCCACAGGGATTACTGCTGGCACAATCTTAAGCAGTGGCCTAGGGCCCATACATACCACACAACTGTGATTAGTCGCTCTGCCAGCCTCCTCTACTAATAGGAGCCAGTTGTTTCCAAAGCCTGAGATACCCGTGGCAATGTGAATTTCTCCATCTGGTGTATGTGGGGCCGTAAGGATGGCAACAGATTGGTAGTTTATATCTGATGAGGCTGCTCCTACTGTAATTGCCTGGGTATTAGATGCATTGGCAATCACGCATATCTGTACCTTCCAAAATGCGGGGGTGGAGGTGCAACCGACATAAGGTGCCAGCCTGAAGTTTTGACAGCCCGTCCTGAGCACAGGATGGACCCCAATCTTGATTCCATTCTGCTGGACTGCTAGTGAAAGATGCGGTCGCCACAGAGTGCCTGGACGGGAGGTAGTATGGCTGGACCAGTCATTTCCTGTCTCTGCCACGAGATTGCTCCACGTCCATTCACTGTGTAGTAACCCTATTGTCATGTACCACTCCCATGCCTTATAGGACTCAGCTAAGTACCCCTTTCTTGCTACCCGGTGGGAGCTACCTAGAATTTTCCAAAGTAGAAGAGCGGAAGCAGATGTGTTACTAGGTATACATAGAGTGGTGCTCCTTATCTCCCCAATTTTACATTCTGGGTGGGTCATGGTTGTAGAGCGGGGTTGTATACTGTGTGTACAGTTAACTGGAGTGGTTGACTGACTCTGAGTGCCCTGGTAAGTGTCTAGGCCCCATACAGTAAGGCCAAGAAGTCCTCCTATTAAAATCATGAGAGAAAAAAACTTAGTAGCAGACATCCCTAGTCTCCCCCAGGGCGTCAGATAGCCCCCCTGGATGGATCTAGGGCACGGAAGAGGAGTTGGTAGCACCATGCTCCTTATTAAAACAATCATATATTTTAGTCCGAATTGAGGGCACTCAAATCTGCCCTGGTGGTTGTCAACGTTCTTGTAGGAGTTGGGGCTGGCGTGCAATGTGTCAGGTGGTGCCAAGGAGCGCCTGATTTACCTTTGACCTGGACAGAGTGTGAAGTAACCTCCTTCACTTCGTACGGTCCAGTCCACCTGGGTTCCAGCCACTTTCTCTTGTGGACTTTAACCCTCACCCAGTCCCCAACTTTTACCTGCAGACTAGATGAGTCTCCCAGCAACTCCCCCTCTTGGACCTTGCGGATCTGTGTGGAAAGAGCTGCAGAGAGTTCCGTCAGTTTCCTCACATAATCAGACATTACAATTTGTTGTACATCAAGGGCGGGCATATGACCTCCCTCCCTTGGTGGACCAGGCATAGCCCTCCCTGTCATTATCTCATGGGGAGAGAGATGGGTCCCTGCCCCGGGTGAGGACCTCATAGCCATCAAGGCCAGGGGCAGGGCTTCCACCCAGGTCAACTTAGAGCCTGCACATACCTTTGCAATTTTAGCTTTCAAGGTTTGATTTGCGCGTTCCACTAGACCCTGAGATTGTGGTCTGTACACTGACCCAAACTTGTGCACAATACCCAACCTTTCCTCCACCTCCCTCAAATGTTTGTTACTGAAATGAGACCCATTGTCAGAGCGAATTTGTCGAGGGACCCCATACCTAGGTATTAGGTCTGTCTGTAGCCATTGTATTACTGACTTGGCATCTTCCCGTGCCGTTGGTATTGCCTCTACCCATCTTGAAAATCTGTCTACCATTACCAACAGGTATCTTTTCCTCCCCACCACGTTGTCTGCTCCCATGTCTGTGTAGTCTATGCTAATGTCTTGAAAGCAAGCATTTGGTACTGGGTAGGCTCCCATCGGCGTTTGGTATGGCTTCTTTGGATTGTAACTCCCACACACATGGCACTCATCACAGTGCAAATCTGTCATGTCTTTCAGATGAGGGTGCCACCAAATGTAAGACACCCTCTGGTACGTTCTCAACTTTCCCTCGTGGGTGGGTCCATGTGCTTCTCTTATGAGTTCAGGGCACAGGTTTGCAGGGGCTACCAGTCTGCCGTCATGACATCTCCATAGTTCGTCTGGTCCTTTGACGGCTCCTTTTTGTGCCCAGACTGAATGTTCGTATGGTCCGGCAGCCAATTGCAGTTCCCTTATGGTATTTGGGGTAAACTCAAGTTGAGGTGATTCTACCCGCATTACCATTTGCCTGGGAGTGTATCCTCCTGCCTTCTTTGCTGCTTGATCAGCTGCATAATTTCCCTTGCTGATGTGGTTTTCCCGCTGTTGGTGTCCTCTGCATTTCATGATGGCTACGCTTTTGGGCAGTAGAACTGCCTTGATCAGTTTTTCCATTTGTGTCTTGTGTTTGATGGGCAAGTTCCCTGTGGTGGTGAAGTTTCTTCTTACCCACTGTGGTCCATCAATATGGACTGCTCCATGTGCATAGGCAGAGTCGATATAAATATTCACAATTTTGCCTTCTGCTCTTTCCAATGCTCGTGTTAAACCTATGATCTCAGCCAGCTGTGCAGATGCAGGTTGTGGAATAATGGCTGATTCCAGGGTGACATGTGATCCATCCGGTAGTTGTTGTACTACGGCGTAGGCTGCTATGTTTCCTTCTTCCCCCCTATAGCAACAACCATCTGTGTACAGCCATAGGTCAGGGTTTTGATGTGGAATGTTCTCCAGGTCTGGTCTTAACTTCAATTCTTGTGCTGCTCTTTCTGTGCATGAGTGGGGTAAGCCTTCTTCTGTGTTGAGTGTGTCTGCCATATTCTTGTCAGTGTTGACAAACGTGATATGTGACTGTGTACATTTGTTCTGTATTTTTGTTCTTCTCTCAGAGCTGAACGTGAATTGTTTGCTCATCAGGTACGCTGCCACTCCATGATGGGTGTGAATCTCCAATGGATGACACATCACCAGGTGTGCTGTTTTTTCTATTGCTTTTGCCACTGCAGCAACGTATCTAGAACATGTTGTTTGTCCTTGTTCAATGCGGTCCAATTTTGAGGAGTGGTACATCAGCACTCTTCTCCCCCCCCTCTTGTTTCTGGAAAAGGACGGATGAGGTGAATCCCTCCTTTTCAGAAACATCCAAATGGAACCTGTTTTTGTAGTCAGGTGCTGTCAGTGCAGCTGCCACCGAGAGGTCGGTTTTCAACAGGGCAAACGCCTCAGAGGCCTCTGGTGTCCATATCAACGGGGCATGCAAGTTCCTTGCCCCTGCCAGACGCACTATTTCCCTCAGGGGTTCTGTTCTGGCCGTGTAGTCTGGTATGTGTGTACGACTGTATCCTGTCAGTCCCAGAAAGGAGAGCATACCTGAGACGGTGATGGGACGTGGATGGTGTAGAATAGAATCCCTGTGGGCTTTTGAGAGGCCAACACCTTCTCCGGATATTTCTCGACCCAGAAACAGTACGGTTCTCCTACAAGACTGGACTTTACTTCGTTTGACTTTGTACCCCTTTTCTGCCAAGAAGTCCAGCAATGTTTTGGTCATTTGGAGACATAGGTCAGAGGTGGGAGCGGCCAAAAGCAAGTCATCTACATACTGGATGAGAACAACTTCTTTGGGAACCGGAACTTCTGCCAGATGTGTTTTGAGAATGTGGTTGAAGATTCCCGGCGAGCACCTGTAGCCTTGTGGAAGCACCGAGTACGTGTACTGTTGATGTTCATAGGTAAAGGCAAAGAGCGGTTGTGACGCTGTGTCCAGTGGAATGCTGAAGAAAGCATTTGCTAAGTCTACCACTGTAAAATACTGATGTTTAGGTGACAAGTTACTCAAGGTTATGTGGGGGTCAGGGACAGGTAAGTCAATTGGCGTAGTGACATCGTTAATAGGTCTGAAGTCTTGAACCATACGATAAGTTTCTCCTCCTGCCTTCAGTACTGGCAGGATGGGTGTGTTCCATGGAGAAACAGTCGGGTATATCACACCTGACCCCAGCAGTCCAGCTATGGTCGGTTTAATCCCTTGAATTTGTTCAGGTTTGAGACGATACTGGGTGCGATATATGGGTGGCTGGTGGGGATTGTTCAGAGTGATTGTTACTGGAGTGACTATTAGAGTTCCAGCGTCAAACGGTGATGTGGTCCATATGGTATTGTTCACGGTGGAAATGAGGGCAGCCGTAGAAGGGTGGTCGGTGTATGGTTTCCCATGATGTCTTGGTAGGGTTAGTCGTTCTGGTTGACACCGTTCTTCTGTGTCTATGTCCATTATTCTCCACATATTTTCAGTGGTAGCTTTCAGTATCCCAGCTGTATGAGTCGGTTCCCATTCTAGCTTTGAAGCCCTTCTGATCATGGGTCCGAGGCTTCGTGCCTCGAAACCATGTCCCACAGTTAGTGTGACATGAGGAGCTGACTCTTCCCCTAACAAATACCAAGACTTCAGGTGAGGTTCCAAGATAACGGGAGCTGCCACCCCCTCTTGTCCACACACTATCGTGCAACACCTGATGGATGGTGTTTGAGCCATCATGTTCTCGTCCCAGTCCTCTGTGTATGGGTCATCGTCGTTGTCTGTTACATTTAGGGTACAGTGAACTTCAGCCAGAGGAGTCTTGTATGGGTGTAAGGTGTATATCTGTGTTTTCAGCTGGTTAAATAGGAACTGAATCTGTGGTGTTCCTTTCCCTGTAGTCATGCATCTTAACCAATAGATTTCTTGTGTTGCAGAGAGTACCGGAGCTGGCATGAGAGGTAACATGAGAATTTTCACGGGGTTTGTTTTCGTTGAGGGCAAGGGACCAGTGGACACTTCCACTCCGTTGTTTGTCAGATATATGAAACATTGTAGTTTACATAGCAAGTCCCGTCCAAGTAGGTTAATGGGGCAGTTGGGGCAATATAGGAACTGGTGTTGAAGTTCTGACTTACCCCATGCAAAATGCAATATAACAGTTTTGTGCTGTACTTCGGGGTTCCCTGACACCCCCACCACCTGTATGAATTCCGAAGAAAGTTGTTGACGGGTCCTGATAGCAGAATAGGTGCAACCCGTATCTACCAGAAATTGATGAGGCACTCCCTCCACTAGACACAGAACAGTTGGTTCTGTGTGCAGTGGGAAGAGTACCCAACCGTCCCCGTCTGGTGATGGTGGGCCCCTTCATGGCCATGGGGCGTATTCGTCTGACATGCCCTGGAATCCGGTTTGTTGCTGTTGGTTATTAGGGTTGGGGTGGTTGTATGCATGGTTGTATGCAGGGTGTCCCTGGGGTGGTGGTCCAGGATATCGTGGTGGTTGATGTCCTCCTTGCTGCCAGCCCCCTCTTCCTCTTCCCCATTGCTGGGATCCACCTCTCCCTGCACCCCATAGAGCAAGGGATCGCCTGCAATCTCGTGCCATGTGGCCACTAATTCCACAATTGTAACATGTCAGTCCCCCACCTCTAAATGATGGTCTCCACTGCGGTGGGTACGAATATGGGTAGGAATCTGAAGCATGCAGTGGCCCAGGTGAAGGCATTGCTGTTTGTGGCAGTCCTGTTGGTGCTGCCGGAGTTTGTTGTTGTTGTTGCATCATCTGGGTTACTGTTTCTTTAATGTCTTTAATAGCGTGGCTGAGGTCTTCAGCAGGTTCAGCCAGCATTTGTTTCTTGGATTTGTCTCCCTTCAGGGCTTCCTTTAATTGCAGTTTGAGCAGTTGTACTTGAAGTGACTGGACTTGAGTATCAGCTCCACCTTTATCCTTATTGTATTGGGAGAGATGGTGATGTGTGTGAGAGTTAAATTGCGGAAGAGGAAGTGCCATTAATCCCACTGTGTTTCTGAGCTTGACCTTGACTTCCCCTGGACATCCATTTACCACCATCTCCTTCCACATGCTGAGCGTGGTTTCAGTGTGATCATATGGTTCTTCATGGACTGTTCTCCACGTGGTTTTTGCTCTGTCCAAATAGGCAGCTGGTTGTTCCCCTGGAGTGATGGTGAAAGAGGATAGGGTTGCATGGTTTCTTTCTGTGGGATACACCCGACGCAACACTTCCCATAGTGCCTGGCGTGTGTATTCCAATGGTGTCGCGGGAGGCGTGGTATTCAGCTCTGCCTCTCTTATGAGTGATGTCATGGTGCCATGGTCCGTTGCTCTGGCCAGTAGCGCCTTCATGTCTCCCAGACACAAACGTAGTCCTGATGTAAGGGTCTGAAGTTGCAGTAGCCACGCTGAAGCTCCTCCATGTAGGCTGGGGAGTTGTTCCATCAGAGTGGTTAAATCAGTCATCTTCCATGGCTGGTACTCTTCATATCGTGGATCTGCAGCAGGCCTGAGTGGCAGCTGCATGTTGGAATCCCAGTGCCCCCTATGTGTCACCCCTTTTTCCCTCAGATTTTCCAGTCGGACCGAGCGTCTGACTGGTTCCATTAAATCAGTTACTTTCCCGGACATTACTCCCTCTACATGGAAAGTACCTCCATCCCTATCTGACTTTTCCAGCAGGGCTTTGGCCAATGTTATGGACTCATTCACCTGCCTCTGCATATTAACCAGCTCCATGCTGGTAGGGGTGTGTCTGGTTCCCCCTTCGTCCTCTTCACTGGGGTTGTTTCCCATGGACAGGGAGCCTCCTCTGTTGCTCTTGTAACTCCCATCTTGTGGACCCCAGTCCTCTCTTCTGGCAAAATGTTCAAGATTCATGGAATCAGGGTGAGGTCTCAGATCCAGAGGTGTGGAGCTAGTGGGTCCTCCATATCCACATCCCCTCCTTTTCTCACCCTGTCCTTCTTCTGCTGTATCCTCACAGATCAGGTTACCCCCCCCTATCTCCAGTTCCCCTCCTTTTATTGTGAACACTGGGGCCTGCATTGCTGGAGGGTGTGGTTCAGACCTGAATGGGTTCTTTGATTGCAGGTGTTCTTGGCAGTAGGGTGGAGGGCGAGGCTCCACCGGTAGCGCTGGGTATAGTGAAGACATTGGAGGGGGGAAAGAGGTCGGTTCCTCTTTGTTTGTTGGAGGAGAGGCCTCCTCTCTTATCTTGGTTGTGTGATCTTCAGTGTCTGTGGGTACAGCAGTCACAATCCCCATCGTATCTGGTTTCTTATGCGCCCACGTCCTTCTGGCTTCCTCTATCGCCCAACCCCCTATTCTTAGTTCTGCTTCTGCTTTCTCTAGCATTTTTGTCCCTTTCTTCTTGAACATGTATTTTCTGTTTCCCTCCCTTTCTTCCTCCTTCCCTTTCTGAACCGCTTCCTTCAGCCCGTCTTCCATCATCACTAGCTGGCCCTTAGTGGGTGCTCCCCCGCTAAAATACCCTCCCTGTGTCCATCTCAACTTCACTTCCATCCACACCTTTCTTATGATATTATACTGTTCCTCCCCTCCTGCTCTATCCTGTATTTTCTGTTCTAAGTAGTCAATGAATCTGGGTTTAGGTAACAATGTAGAAGCCATTCTTCAATGCGTTATTGCCAATTTAGTATGTACAGAGTCAGTGGAATCAGCGCATGCCAAACCTTATCTATTATAGTTATATATTATCACACATTACATATTACACATTACAATACGGTAAGACCAACAGAAGCAGGGACACACAAACACCAATTTGCCTAAACACAGTCAAAACCGGGCTAGAAAGCACTCTAGATCTTCCGGGACGAAACTTATTTTACCCAATTAGACAGACAGATCGTATCCCCTCAAAGGTACGTACAGACAAGCACTCTCAAAACAGGGGCTGGGAACTAGTCCCAAAACGCTGGAGGCGCACAGATCCCTCCCTAAACAAAGTCAACCGGGCTAGAATAAATTCTAGATCTTTCGGGACGAAACTATTTCACGAACTCTGGGGGTTCTCTATTGTTTTTCAATTATATTTACTTTACCCTCCCACTGTTTAGAGGGTTCCCATCTGGTGTAGCAAGTACCAGAGGACTTCTCTAGTTAGTAGGAGTCGCTATCAACTCCTCTCACGTAGGCCTCAAATTAACCCAGAAGGTCTCCTCTCTAAGACCCCAACCCACACAGGGCTATCACTTTCTCTTTTACCTTTTTCACTCTCACTTCTTTTACCTTTTTCCTATATATCTATTACACAAATATCTTTGCAATCAGCCTTCGCATTCGTAATACATCTATAAGAGATATTTTAACAACAATTCATACTCACGCCCAGTACTACTGATCAAAATTTGGATAATACTATAATACAATATTGCAGATTCGATTAAACAGGTTCTGCTTACCTTATTTAGTCGAGCTCGTTGATCAGTTTCCCGGGGTGAGAAGAATTGTCGATAGCTCCTGCGAACAGATCACCCGTCTTTTAAATTCGTCAAAGACCCGTCTCCTCTCGCATCAACTAACTATGGATCGAAATCAGAAGTGTAGAGAACCATCCTCTGCTACCAAATTTGTTGATAAACAATACTATTCGAGAAGGAGACAAGTCATAACTCGAGACCAGGTGGTATTGATATTCAATCAAGCGATTTATTTGATGCAAAGATATTTGGTAACTCGTGCACGGGCTCGTTCCTTCAGTTCTTAGGGAATCGTCCGGAACAAAGAGACCTTCTAAACACGTGACACACATATTTATACAGAGCAATAGTAATAAAATGACGTAGGTAGAGTCTGGTAGATTCGCACTCCTGACTGGTCGTTGTTATGGAGGGGCGGTGTCGACTTCCCATTGGCTCTTGGCAGTGTTCTTTATCCTCAGAGTCCAGCCCTCCTAAATCTGTGTGTGTGTTTTTAGGATTAGCTATTCTAAAAGATGTGTGTAATACAGCGTTGGTAATAAGAGACATCAAGGAATATTTATTACATAAGCCCTCTCAGAAATCCAACTAAATAAATTGCCATTGAGCTGGTGGCTTCAGTGACCTGTTTTGCAAAATACTAAAAATAAGAGGTATACAAAAACATATTAGAAATAACATTAACATTTGACCATTCTCATTAACTATACTGAAAGCAATGACTGCAATGAATGGACCTACCTGAATCACATCAGCTTGAATGACTTTCTTGGTCCTGTCATCCAAGAAGCTGTATGAATGAATGAATGATTTTCATGTCAAATAGAGAACCTGTTGTTTCATACAGATGCTATGCATTACTAAAATGTCCCTTAAAAAAATATTGATTATGATTTATTATGATCTGGTTATAATTTAAATGACCTATATGTCGTAAATTTAGCGGAGTAGCCAGCCAGTGCTGTCACTCCTTCAGTCACCGCAGATGTGGACTGCTTTCCCTTCATTTCCATCCTTTCCCTGCTTCAGTCTGTCTGTAATCCTGGTTTATGACAGGTAGGAAGTAAGTGGACTGTGAAACGTATGTTGTTTGCAAAGGGAACTGTATTTGACATAGTTCAGACTAGTAATTTATGTCTGTGAAAGTGGCACCAGTGAACAGCACTGAAGACGCTGCAACTACATTAGCCTGTGGCATCCTTCTAACATTTGACAAGATTCCCAACTTCCCATACATCCTTTAAAGCACTCTGCCTGTTGATCTTGATTTGGCTTCCTCTTAATATTTTGCTGGTGTTGATTATGGCAGGCCCACACTTTTGGCAAAACTTAATGAGATCCAAGATCTTGGACTCATGCACAATCCACTTTCGTTGGGTCCACTGACCACGGTTGCTTTTTAAATGAGTCTGACTCAAGAATCCAGACTTGATTTGGTGGATGTTGGAGGTACAGTATGTAGTCAGAGCCCTGGTCCTCGTCATCAGGGGAGGTAAAGCTGGTGTCCAGTTGGGATGGTGGAGACCGTGGATGTTGTGCAGGAAGAGGTGAAGGAGGCTGCTGTAGCTGGATGTATTTCCCTGATCCTCCTTAGAAAGACCATACACGAAAATGTATGACAATAGTGTTCAGAAATTATAACATTCTAAATTATAATTATAATCCTTTCTGGTGAATCTGAAGCTCTGGACACAGTTGCAAAGCCCATGGACTCAAGTTGCTGAGAGAAGATTGACCGCATTATACAAATGTACAAATTTAAAGCAGCTTTACCGTCACCCGTTTGAATCAAACGTGAAATCAAATGTGAATGCGTGAATTAACTCTCAAAGCATGTTTTCATTATGCAGTGCCAATTACAGAACTGGTTACCTCCTGCCTGGTCTTCTTAGCGGTAGGGGACACATGTAGAAGGTCCAGGATGCCTGAAGGACATCAGGCCCCGGCTGGGTGGAAAGCCCGAAGCTTTGACTTGTTGCTGCAGTCTTTCATAAAATAGATGTAATGCAACAGTAGCATTCTGTCAGTTCATATAGTATTTATATACAAAAGGGCGTGACAGGGATTAATAGTTGATATAGTATGGGTTATATGCCAAATGTATTATTGTTATGTTTATAGACAAAAAAGTTTCCACCCTAACACACAAGTGATAGCATGTTTACTAACCTGTTTAACGTATGGCCATAGTGCTAAAAGTAATTATACCCATGGCCCCTATCGACGATGGGAGGTGGGGGTTACAAATACACAATAGACCAGACTATGGGCAATCATATTCCACATGTGGTTCCTGGGGCCAGGTATTCCACGTAAGGCTATACAGTTGCCTGAAAGTTTGTCATGCAAATAAGCCATGGCTAGCCAACACATCAGACATTGGGAAAAAGAGTGAAAATATCCATTAGACAACGTCAACTCACATGGGTGCCAGAGGAGCTTGCAGTTCTTTGGAGTCCTTTGAAGACCAATCTATTGAGGCCTTGTACCTGCGAGTCAGTTATTTGTGGCACACTGGGAGTTCATGATGCACACAATTCTAAACGTGAAAGGTATTGACAGTTTATATGGTATGGGTTATATGCTAAATTACTATTGTTATGTGTATTGATAAAGAAAATCGTCCATCCTGTTAGATTCTAATTTATGGTACAATAATCCCGACTCAAGCTAGATTTCTTCACCACAAACTGTATATTTATACCTTCCGTTTAGGCGGAGTAACCTTCTTGTATTTCTATGTTAAACAATCAATCTCTGTTGCTAGGCAAGAACTGAGTCTGTTCCTCCTCTTGGTGTTATCGTGTCCCAGCCTAAATCCAGAGCTTTCGTATTCCTCCATGCCTTTCACAGGTCTTCTTATCAGTCAGGAGAGCCCTTGTGTTATTGGAAGTACACATCCCTACAGTCTACTGCAGTCCACTAGATAATTACACTTCTCATACACAAAGAGTTTAAACCTAACACTACTTTGACTCTAAGAATATATAAGGATTTAAAACAGTAAAGATATAAGACAGTGTTATAGAACAGTAATTACAATCGATCAGCTGTAACTATTCAACCCTTATGGAGTCATTCTGGCCCTCAGAGACATGCCCCCTTTCCCTCTGCCCAAATACCATGCACATAGATCATTCCATCTAAACCATAACATGATAATTACTACTGCTAGGCTAATTATGCTATTATAAATAGATTAAAACGGCCTCAAGTAGGATTGTCTCCAACAGCAAGACACAAGTATAATGTGATACCACGTTTATAATCTGTAATACATTTTTTATGGCCATGGGGCTAAAATTAATTAAATTGTTAGGATACTCATGGCCACTATCACCAGGGGGAGGTGGGGGTTACAAATACACAATAGACCAGAATACATGCAACCAAATAGGCCTACCCCAGGTGGTTCCTGGGGCCATGTATTTTATGCAAGGCTATACGGTTGTTAAAGCATGAAGTGTTGTCATGCAAATAAACTATGGCTAACCAACACATCAGATGTTGGAGATTATAATTATGAAAAAAAGCCACTAGACCCGATCCTAAGTAATTAAAATGCAACAACACCTTTTCATTTTTATTCTGCAATGTAAGATGACAATTACTGTCTATTACAATGTAAGATGACACAATTACGGTCTATAATCCCCTCAACCCCATTGTCATAAAGACAGGGCACATATGCTTACCGGTCTACATGATATGGTGCAATGGTTACAACACGATAAGATCAACTCGAACTGCACTGATTAGACTACATACCTCCGCACAACGTGGTTTCAGAGCATTTCGTATTATTCTGTATGTAAATCCGACACACTCCATTTTATTATGATATGTTACGTTTTGTATGGTATGTATTCATTTGTGGATGTCCATCAACCATTTCGTATGATATGTTACAAATTACAAATTGTATGATATGTTAGGAATGCAATTCGTACAATACGTTACGAATTTGCTAAACGTATTATGTTACGAATTCCAATTTGTTGTGGCTAATGTTAGCTAGGTGGCTAACGCTAACATTAGCTAGGGTTAGGGGTTAAGATTAGAAGTTAGGTTAAAGGGTTAAGGTTAGAGTTATGGGTAGGGTTACCTAAAAGGGTTAAGGTTAGGGGAAGGGTTAGCTAACATGTTAAGTATTTGCAAAGTAGCTGAAAAGTTGCTAAAATGGTTAAGTTGTCTGTGATGAGATTCAAACACATAACCTTTAGGTTGCTAGACATTTGCATCATACACCTACACATCCCCCTGATATTTTTATTTTTTATTTAACTAGGCAAGTCAGTTAAGAACTAATTCTTATTTACAATGACGGCCTACCTTTTATTTTGCCTTAAGTAACCCTCTATCTTATGCAACCATACCAAACATAGTAGCATATATCATACTAATTTGAGTGTCCCGGATGTACGTTTACTGTTGCGTCTAGTCTATGAGACCAGTCTGCTCCGCACGCTCGCTTTGGCGCTTTCTCTTCTCAAACGCTCCTGTTTTTTGGCATGACACGAGATCCAAAAGATCCTTTGGTATTTTGTTCCGATTGTATATCTCTTTCGTAGTCATCGTCGATTAAGTGCTTACTACAGACATGTACATTTTGCACGATTGGCTGTAGGAGTGTTTACATCTTATTTACAGTTTTATTTTATTTTTTATCGCTACTATCTTCTGCATCTGTCAACGGAAAAGAGTGATATTGATATTCCCTAGATTTCTTATATAAAGTGCAGCCAGGGACCGAACACCAGCTTGCTCTTGCTGCCATCTCTTCGGAGTTCCACTTTTCAGAACTAACTTTAGGCCGTGATACGTTTTTCAACTGTTGCGCCAGCTCCTTCTCCCCCATAAAACTTGCATACCTCACCGAGTTTGTCCCACGAGCGCACATGTGCAGTTCATCTTGACTGTTTTTGCAGTCAGCCAGGTTATTTTTTACTTCGTATACCTAATCTGTAACAATAGCCTGTCTTCACTTCTCCCCCCTAAAAAATGTGCATCTGTGATTGTGAATGAGGGCCTTACGTGCAGTTTTCATGCACGAGAGTTACCCATCTCTGCTGTTGTTGCAGTCGGCCACATAAAATAATAATATAAAATAATCCCAATCATTTTAGGTGGAAAAGTATAAATTTCCTGACTCAAAATCGATAGTACTTTTGATTAAAAATGTGTCCACAATTCGCGGATTTCTTAATCATTCGTTGACTGACAACAGAGCAGAGCATGTGACCCGTTTTTGCAGCTTTCCAGTTCAAGACTGCAGTGGGGAGAGAGAGGGGGAGAAGGCAAACTCCGCCTACCTAGTTTCAATGTATGGAATCACTTGGATTTTTTTTTCTTTGTAAACTTCCCCTTTAAGTGAGTTTAAACTGCAAGTCATTACCTTGAGATACTATGAGATTAACTAAAAGATGGGATGTTGTTGCAAGGTTGAGGTCCTGCCTCAGAAAACTGTACACTCTTACTTGCAGTACTGAGCAAATAGTAGACGGTGACACAGCTCACGGATGTAATATTCTCTGATCATCATAACCAATTAAATATTTATTGTAGGAAATGTCAGACTTGGACACTGCGATCCAGGAGAAGGCGATGAAGGTGGACATGGACATCTGTAGACGCATTGACATCACGGCCAAGCTTTGTGACGTGGCTCAGCAACGCAACTCAGAAGACATGAGCAAGATGTTCAACATGAGCCCATCCAGAGCACCCCCAGAGAGCAAGGTAACTATAGCTTTTCATAGGTACCTCTTATGTAAAGGGCTCATTCCATGTGAAAAATGGGACACAAATGTCAATTTAAATGTGTTTTCCACACACACACACACACACACACACATTTTACTCCTGTTCACAGCTGACTAGTGTGTGGTTTCACAGGGGGCTGCATCTTGCAGGAGGAAAGAGCGTAAGGCTGTGTATGAGGAGAGGAGTCCTGAGATTGAAGCTGACACTGGCGGTGGAGAGGAGGATGAAGAGGAGGAGCAGGTCGTGGAGTCCGTCAACATTACAGACGAGATGAAACGCATGCTCAATCAGCTGTGAGTGGCCCAACCTTTGACCTGTGTTATTAACTTCTTGTTTAGCCTAAATTGCTCATGAGTGCTAGCTGAAGGACTAGGGTCGATATGTTATCCAACAAACTGTTGTTTGAACCACACAATCTCATTCTGTGAAATAAATCCCCACTGTAGTCTGTCTCGTTAGATTGAATCTGTCAGTTTCATGTGTGCTTTGTTACTTTGTCATCTCTGTCAGTCACTGTCTCTGTTGTTTTCTCTCTTCCCTGTCCTCTTCATTTGCGAACCCTTTTAAAATGTGCATGCCTTTCCGTTTGGTTTCCCCCCCATTTTTTTTGTCTTCTCTCTTTTCTCCCCTCCCTTTCCACCTCCATGTCTCCTCTCTTTTTCTCTGTCCCTCCCTCTTCTCCCTCCCTCTCTTGTATGCAGAACTTGCTCAGATGATAATTCCTTTGTCACCAGGAGAGAGACGTTTGACTTTGATGATGACTGTGACAGCCTGGCTTGGGAGGAGAATGAGGAGACACTGCTCCTCTGGGAGGACTTTGCCAACTACAACACCCCCTGTGCTGCAGCCAGTGCTACTGCAGGTGGCTACGCCGCAGCAGAAGGACAGGGGGAGGGCCCTGGGCAGGTTAGTGCTGCCCCCTACTGCTCATCCAAAAGCAGTGTCTGGGAACTTTCCAAATATGTCAGATACAGGTAACTGCCAAAATAAAGGAAACACCAAAATAATGTGTCTTAATAGGGCGTTGGGCCACCACGAGCCGCCAGAACAGCTTCAATGTGCCTTGGCATAGATTCTACAACTGATTTCCACAAGAAATTCCATAACTTGGTGTTTTGTTGGTGGTCTCAGGTGCCGCTCCAGAATCTCCCATAACTGTTTCATTGGGTTGAGATCTGGTGACTGACACACACACACACACACACACACACACACACACACACACACACACACACACACACACACACACACACACACACACAGACACCATTTAAACCCCCTATGCTCCTTTGAGACCCCTCTTTCAAAATCACTGAGATCTCTTCTAAGTCATGGTTGCCAAAATAATGGACAACTGGGCATTTGTATACATGACCCTAAGCATAATGGGACATTAATTGTTAATTAACTCAGTTACCACACCTGTGTGGAAGCACATGCTTTCAATATAGTGTACTTTGTATCCCTCATTTACTCAAGTGTTTCCTTTATTTTGTCAGTTACCTGTATGTCTCTGTTGATGATTTTGTAGGCCTTCCCTCTGTATCTCCTCATGCCCTTGTGCTGTAAGACATTTAGTCGAGTGGCCTCAGAAACTGTTAAGGAACATTCAGTACCAGTCAAAAGTTTGGACACACCTACTAATTCAAGGGTTTTTCTTTATTTTTAATATTTTAACACACCTGGAATGCATTTCAATGAACAGGTGTGGCTTGTTAATTTGTGGAATTTCTTTCCTTCTTAATGCATTTGAGCCAATCAGTTGTGTTGTCACAAGGTAGGGGTGGTTTACGGAAGATAGCCCTATTTGGTAAAAGACGAAGTCCATATCATGGCAAGAACAGCTCAAATAAGCAAAAAGAAACAACCGTCCATCATTACTGTAAGACATGAAGGTCAGTCAATACGGAAAATTTCAAGAACTTTTAAAGTTTCTTCAAGTGCAGTCGCAAAAACCATCAAGTGCTATGATGAAACTGGCTCTCGTGAGGACCGCCACAGGAACGTCAGACCCAGAGTTACCTCTCCTGCAGAGGATACGTTAATTAAAGTAAGCAGCCTCAGAAATCGAAAAGCATTCCAGGTGACTACCTCATGAAGCTGGTTGAGAGAATGCCAAGAGTGTGCAAAGCTGTCATCAAGGCAAAGGGTGGCTACTTTGAAGAATCTCAAATTTGTTTACCACTTTTTTGGTTACTACATGATTCCATATGTTATTTAATAGTTTTGATATCTTCACTATCATTCTACAATGTCGAAAATAGAAAAAATAAAGAAAAACCCTTGAATGAGTAGGTGTGTCCAAACTTTTGACTGGTACTGTATGTAAAATACAATTGTGTAATTATTCATTTGAATTAATTGTTTGTCTAATTGTGTGTTGGTGTGTGTATTGCTAAATTGTGTGTTCGACAAATCCCATTGGGCAAAAACTGGTTGAATCAACATTGTTTCCACATCATTTTAACCAAAAATGTAAATGTGATGGCATTGAATCAACATGGAAAACTGATTGGATTTTTAAAAAGTAATCAACATAAGGGAATTTCGGGGGTGGGTTTGAGCAAATATTTAACCTAAATCAAATGACATGGTGAAATGTTTTGTTGTTTTCATGTTAAATTCATGTTAGTTGTCAACCCAACCAAATGTAAATCAAAACTAGACATTGAACTGACGTCTGTGCCCAGTGGGATGTTTATCTATCCATCTACATTTTACGACTGTACGAATGTAAACTGTAGATAATGGTATCTCCAAGCTGCAAAGTAAAGTCTACTACTGCACTTTGAACGTTGCTACAGTACACATAGTTTAAATGGGTCTGTTGGGGATTGTTAGGCTTCACAGGATGGCAGTTTGGGCAGCCTGATCGACGAGACCGAGATGCTTTTCCAGAACCGAGAGAAGGAGTACCAGGAGACCATGGGGCAAATAGAGGTAATAGAATAAGCGAAGAGAGGTCAAGGTTAATGTGTGCGACTCACTCTCCTGATTGTTAGTCATCAATTATTACTGCAGAGGGTTTGGCTGCAGTCTGTCTTTGCCCCTCAGTCTCTTACATCATTCACCTCTCTCGCTCTCCTTTTGAATCCTCTCTCCCATCTTGGATTCTCTCTCTCCTCAGAATGAGTTGGCTACAGCTAAGAGTGATATGAACCGTCACCTACAGGAGTACATGGAGATGTGTTCTATGAAGAGAGGCCTGGATGTGCAGATGGAGACCTGCAGGAGACTCATCAAGGGCTCAGGGGGCACCGGCAGGTCAGACACACCTCTTGCTCCACACATGGCAAATAATGGCATTTCAATTCAATTGTGCATTGTTCCACTGAGACTTGTCTTGAGAAAGGCCTCGCTACACAGTAGGCATAATCACACATCAATCACACAGATATCAATGACTGGCATCTGTCCTCGTTTCCCCTCTCTCTGGTGCAGGAACTCTCCATCGTTCAGCTCGGTAGCGAGCAGCGACTCAGGGAACAGTGATGAGATCCAGGAGGAGCTGGAGAAGGACGGAGAGGCAGTAGGAGGGGTCAGCTGATAACTGACCCTTGACCCTCCGGATACACCAGCGCCTGACCCGGAGAAGATGGAGGAAATACCATTGTTCCTCAATGCTGTGATCCCCCTTTTCTTCAGCAGGTTTCCAGTTGATCTAGGAGGAGTCCTGTGGAAACGATTGGTGCTTCACCGTTTTACCCATATAGGGATGAACTTGTATTCCACAATAGGGTGCAGTGTTGGTTCCTCCTCACTGCTCCTCATTGGCCTGTCACTGATCAGAGGGTTCACCCCTGCTCAACACAAGTATTTCCACACACACTCAACTTACTGTACACCTATGGTCATTTTACTGTGTATTCACCTCAGTATTCATCCTAACCATGTTAAGATAAAGGAAACCGGACATATTCAGCCATTAGTGGTCTAGCAAAGCATTCAGTGGTCCATATGATATATTTAAGCAATAAGGCCTGAGGGGTGTGGTGTATATGGCCAATTTATTACGGCTAAGGGCTGTTCTTAAGCACGACAGAACACGGAGTGCCTGGATACAGCCCATAGCTGTGGTATATTGGCCATATACCACAAACCCCTGAGGTGCCTTATTGCTATTATAAACTGGTGACCAAAGTAATTAGAAGAGTAAAAATAAAAGTTTTGTCATACCTGTGGTATACGGTCTGATATACCACGGCTTCTTTCAGACAATCAGCATTCAGGGCTCGAACAACCAGTTTATAATTCAAAATAAGGGCTAGATTCTATCAGATCCACTTTAGCCGACACCTGCATAGCAGTTGTTTTGGCGGTGTCTGAGGTGGAACTGCATTAGAACTGTCAAATCCAGAAGCGGCTCCGGGCATTATACCTAAAGCGGACATTGCCATTAGCTGCACTGAGTCGCATTAACAGAAATCCCATGCAGCGTTGTTTACAAGTTGGAACACTAACTGAGATGTAATCCTCACCTTGTGTAGGCTGATAGAAATGCTCATTATTTAGTTGAATGATTTTCTATATAGCCTACATTTTCTCATTCAGAACTTCTAACGCAAGTGGGACGGGTTTGGCTTCGTGGCAGGGATCACAAGAGCAGCGGCTCACCGATTTGACAGCCTCAACGCAGTTACACCTCTGACACCGGCAAAATATCAGCTATGCGGGTGTCGGCCATCGCCGTTTAACGCTTGATCTGATTGAATCTAGGCCTACGTGTTGGCAGGGAAAAGTAATTTCACATACTGGACACAAGAGGTCAGTCTTCACTCACTGAAGTCAGATTTAGATTCACTTTGAGATTGCCTTACTGTAGATGCCATTGCTTATGCGCATACAAAGAAGGACCGGAGTGCCTTTGCAGGTACTGTATAAAATCGGTAAACTTGTCCAAGTTCCCTCATATCTGGACACAGCCATCATAGGAGGGGTAAAACTGAGTTTAAGTACTGTACTATGCAATAAGCAAGCCTTATTTTTCTGGACTAACCTCCATTACTTGTCTTAGTTTTTTTTGCTAGTCTCTTAATCTGACAGCCTAGAAGACTTTGGACCAGATATACTTATAATATAGTTTGCACCTATCATTTTCAGAAGGGAATCAAAAAGACCAAAATACAAAGCTAAAAGCTCTTTACCTTATCGCTAACTTTTAATGTTAGAAATCTCTCTAAAACTAACAGGTTCAAACATTGCACCAATGCCAACGTTTAGCACATCTGGCCTTAACATGGTGTGTCAGATGACTCCACTCTCTTTGAGGAATGGTGTCACTCAGTATTTTCAGAGGGTAAATATGACCAAACATGGTCATCTAAATAATACCTGTGTGCCTACTGATACACTAGCCTCGTCTCAGATCTTTGTGGTGTATAGCCAACTCCTATGGTCGATTTGGAATGAGAACAACCCTAGGAGTTGGCCAGACAGAAAAAACAGATCTGGGACCAGGCTACTGATATGCTGGACTCAGAATCAATATGAATTGCCTTATAACATAGTTGTAGTTTTGTTAAATGCTACTTTAGCACTAACATTTATGATTTAAGATACACACAGCCTATTATTGATGTACTGTAAGTCTAGATTTCATTATCGTTTGTATGCTCTCCAAAAATGGAAGAGCAATTTTGAATCATATAAAGGGATAATCATGTGTAAATTGTTCATGATTTTTGACATTCATATTTGAATATATCTGTTTGTTTCTTTGGGAACAGTCATGGGTGCCAGGGATTTGCTGGCTGCAAGATTCATCTTTTTATTTGATGTGCTGAATGCAGATGCTTGCAAATCTACTGTGTGACTGAACCATATATTTAATAAAAAATGTTTTAATAAAATGACTGCTCTTTATTTTAAGGGGGCAGACAGGAAATTGACAGCATACTGTGTAAGATATAAATTTGTGCTTCTCTTGGCTTGATGACAAATATAATTAATCTGAATTACTAAAATGTTGATACACATTTCAGTTACATTCACCACTGTGTGAAATATGAGCTATTAGATAGAAAATATATAAATGCAGCATGCAACAATTTCAAAGATTTTACTGAGTTACAGTTCATAAGGAAATCAGTCAATTATAATACATTTATTAGGTTCTAATCCATGGATTTCACATGACTGGGGAAATAGATATGCATCTGTTGGTTACATATACCTTAAAGGTAGGGGCTTTTTGCTCAATGACAATGGGGCGGCAGGTAGCCGAGTGGTTCGAGTGTTGGGCCCATAACCAAAAAGGTTGCTGCATCAAATTCCTTATATTTTAATTTCAAATTCCGCTACATTTGATAGGGTTTTCTTTATTTACGGATAGCCAGGGGCACGCTCCAACTCTCAGACATAATTTACAAACGAAGCATGTGTTTAGTGAGTCCACCAGATCAGAGGCAGTAGGGATGACCAGGGTTGTTCGCTTGATAAGTGTGTGAATTAGACAATGTTCCTGTCCTGCTAAGCATTCAAAATGTAACGAGTACTTCTGGGTCTCAGGGAAAATGCATGGAGTAAAAAGTACATTCTTTTCTTTAGGAATGTAGTGAAGTAAAAGTAAAGTTGTCAAAAAATATGAATAGTAAACTAAAGTACAGATACCAGAAAAAACGACTTAAGTGCTTCACTGTATTTTACTTTGCAGACAGGGTTTTTCCTTGCTCATTCAACTATTTTCTTAAAATGTAATGGGCCAATTTCAGCTTTTGGCTTACTATTATCCCACTCCACCATGAACCTTAACAGTACGGACCGCCAGAATGTGATTAAACTGTGACATTTGTGTACAGAAGCCTCTCATCTATAGGCTGGTACATCCGATCTTTACCGATGTACCCCAAAACAAATTAAACAGTACCCGTACGAACGTTTTTCTTAGATACACCGGCATGGGAAACACATAGGCAAGGTGAAGTAATGAATGCACTAACACGCTGCCAATAAAAAATAGTCGCTTCACTTTCCAGTCCCAAACTTTTATTAACAAAGAATAGTTTTTCTTTCCAATTAAATAATTTAGTCTACACACAACATTTTTAAAGGTCTCAAATGTGCTAGTTTCTTGGGGTCTCCCTTTTCGTAAAGTAGAGAGATTACCCCTCACACATTGAACCTCCCATATGCTCCAAACCAAAAATAACTCTTAAATACTTCCAAAAGATGACATCCAATTAAATCCCCAACTACTTAAAACTCTTTAGAGAGCCCATCAACTCCCGGTACTTTGTTATCTTTCATGCTCTTCAGTGCGATATAAATGTAATATAATTTCAATTCCCCTTCTAATTGGTCTCTAATATCTAAAAGTTAGTTTTTGGAATAGCTTAGAAAAGTGCTGGGTAGCAACACCAAGCATGCCATCTCCATCCTCAACCGTCTCCCCGTCTTGGTCCAATAAAGCCAACATAGTACTCCTCTTTCCCAGCAGCAGAGCACTTCTCAACATTATCCCAATTATCTTGCTGTCTTTTAAACACGAAGTCTCGAGCTTTCTTTTCAAAAAAGGCCTGCTGCTTTCTCTGCAGGATACACAATGTGTCTTCATCTAAACCACCACCATTCAAATGACATTGGATGTACAGATATTCTAGTTCATTCTACAATTTATAAAACATATTTGTGTTTATTACGTACTTTATCTTTGCAATAACTCTGAATAAAAATCTTGATTCGTAATTTTGTGCTCTCACACTATTTTTTTATCCCCATTCCCACATAGAACACCAACCCCTGTAGAATGAAACTCCACCTTGATTCTCCCTGAACCCATTCCCTCATAAATCACTCCACATCATTTTGATCTTTTAAATGTACTTCTTCCAACAACAACAACAAAAAACAGAGAAGCAAAAGGAGGACAAATGGGGAAAAAACAGTCACCCTTTAAACTGGGTTCCTAAACCCTCTAGCGTGTATGCTAGCTATGTTAAAAATTGCCATGGGAAAAAGGAGGGAAGCGGACAACTATCTAAATATGACATTCATTTCAAGACTCACCTTAATTACAGTTCCTCGTTAGGAGCCCTATCTGGGAAACCGTGGCCCCCAGCGGGAGGACTGTCCACAAAGATGAGGGTCGGGAAAACACAGTCCTCAGAATGCTTTCCCTCAATCTGTGTGGGTGCTGGAGATCGCGCCTGACAGAGAAGGCAGTCTCCTCTGAGCTGCCCGGGCTTCCCTCGCTTTTCTCCTCAGCCTCCCCGCTTGCAAAACAACTGAAACGACCCCCCATTGGGCACGGTGCAATCCCTCATTACAAATAAAATAAAATACAATGTTATTGATCACATACACATGTTTAGCTGATGTTATTGCGGGTGTAGCGAAATGCTTGTGTTTCTAGCTCCAACAGTGCAGTAATATCTAACAAGTAATATCTAACAACTTCACAACAATAAACATAATACACACACATCTAAAGTAAGGAATGAAATTAATAATGTATAAACATTTGGACAAGCAATGTTGGAGAAGCATAGACTAAAATACAGTAGAATAGAATACAGTATACATATGAGATGAGTAATGCAAAATAAGTAAACATTATTAAAGTGATTAGTGTTCCATTATTAGTGGCCAGTGATTTCAAGTCTATGTATATAAGGCAGTAGCCTCTAAGCTGCTAGTGATGGCTATTTAACAGTCTGATGGCCTTGAGAAAGAAGCTGTTTTTCAGTCTCTCTGTCCCAGCTTGGATGCACCTCTACTGACCTCGTCTTCTGGATGATACCGGGGTAAACAGGCAGTGGCTCGGTTGGTTGTTGTCCTTGATTCTCTTTTTGGCCTTCCTGTGACATCGGATGCTGTAGGTGTCCTGGAGGGTAGGTAGTTTGACCCTGGTGATGCATTGGGCAGATCGCATCACTCTCTGGACAGCCCTAAGGTTACGGGCGGTGCAGTTGCCGTACCAGGCGGTGATGCAGACCGACAGGATGCTCTCAATTGTGCATCTGTAAACGTTTGTGTGGGTTTTAGGTGCCAAGCCAAATTTGAGGTTGAAGATGCGCTGTTGCACCTTCTTCACCACACTGTCTGTGTGGGTGGACCATTTCAGTTTGTCAGTGATGTGTACACTGAGGAACTTCCAGCTTTCCACTTTCTCCACTTCGGTCCCTTCGATGTGGATAGATAGGTGCTCCCTCTGCTGTTTCCTGAAGTCCACGTTTAGCTCCTTTGTTTTGTTGACGTTGAGTGAGAGGTTATTTTCCTGGCACCACACTCCCATAACCCTCACCTCCTCCCTGTGGGCTGTCTCATCATTGTTGGTAATCAGGCCTACTACTATTGTATCGTCTGCAAACTTGATGATTGAGTTGGAGGTGTGTGTGAGCATGCAGTCATGGCTGAACACGGAGTACAGGAGTGGGCTGAGCACGCACCCTTGTGGGGCCCCTGTGTTGAGAAATAGTGAAGAGGAGGTGTTGTTTCCTACCTTCACCACCTGGGGATGTCCTGTCAGGAAGTCCAGGGCCCAGTTGCACAGGGCGTGGTTCAGACCCAGGTGCAGGCATTGGCGAGGTGCCCATACGTGCTGCACTTCCTGCAGAAGCGAGGCTGCCCAGCATACATAAGGTAGCCCCTGTCTGCACCGATAAAAAAAGACGCGGGAGGATGGAGGTAGCCATTATGGCTGCTCTCTTCCTTCAGCAGCATGCAAAACTGCCTCTTCCCTGTCCAGATGCCTAGGGCGTCCTTAATATCTCTCACTCCTGGCAAAATGGTCAAGTACTGGCTGAGGTAGCACTCTAGCGTTTCTTCAGTGACCCAGGGGTTGAACATGTGCACCGTTAGCTCCCTCACATTGTGCCAACACAGGGACTCAACTTGAAAACTGATACAAAGTAACAAATTGGTAGGTTCCAAAGTCACGTGGTCATCCGCTCTCCAATCGGAAATGAGAGAAATTGTTGTTAAATTAAAACCAGATGAACAGCTAAACGGGTGGGGGAAACAATTTGGAGATAATAATATTGACATAGCATTTGCTCTTGTATAAAATGTCTCTGTTTGCATTGCAACCACAAGGGAATGAAGCAATTGTCCACTTGGTGGCGCTTTTTCCAAGCTGTTCTGTGTGGTCCATTAAACTGCATTTGAATGTTGAACCACTTGACCACTTCAATACATTATCAACGCAAATAATGTGTAAAATATAAATATAAAAATATAAATAGCCTACGTCTTTCTAATGTATTTTTATCTTTCTGTACAGCCTTGTATGATAAGGCCATTGTGAGGAGGCCTTCATAAAGTTGCCCTCCTAAATTACTAGAGGCCAAACTTCAAAGATGTCTATGGTACTGGACTGCAGTGAGAGCTAGGCCTTAAGTGCGGTCCTGGAGTATGGTCCTGGCTGCCTAAATGCATCCTCCACTTAATAAACTGTACAAACATGGAACTTTTGAGGCTTACTTTTACAATTAGGCTTACTCAGTCACTACAAGAAACTTCCTATCATGGACAAAAAAATGCCATTAGGCCTATTGAAGTTTCTTGGTTGGTGTCTTGTGAATCAACCTGTATGCCCTAAACTCCCGTTGCAAACGTCAAATACTCGCAGTCTACGTCATAAAGCAGTGATATGTTGTTATTTTTATCTTTGTATAGTAGCCTAGTAGTAATCATCGGAGGGTGATTACGATTTAGGAAATGGACATGAAACAGAACAGGAACAGCATCAGAACAGGGGGAACTCCTGCTTCATCTTGTAACAGGATGATTTGGTCAGCTGTAGCAGAGTAGTAGTTGCTGGTTGACTCTGACTCTTTCATAATATCTTATTTGATAATATGGCTATTGACCTGTCCTCTGCCAGTGCATCTGAAAATGCTGAGGCCTCGGAACTTCAGAGGATGATAGCTGTCGAGCAACAGAAAGCTCAGTTTCAAGCACGGGTAGCTAGCTATTTTAAAGTGATAGGAGAGACAGTACAGTATGAAAATAGACTAAAACTGCTTTTCCAATAGAAATCCCCGATCACAGTTGTAGGCGACGTTGGTTAGCTAAACTGATGCGTAGAAATACGAAATTAGGGAGAAAAAGGGGTCATAAATAAATAATTCAAATACATACATAATAGGATGTAATGGTCTCTCGCGCCGAACTGCGCATGTGCAGGCCGTCAAATCAAAGGCAGACCTTCGATAAAAAATAGTTTAGGATGAAAACAAGTCAGGTTGGAGTAATAAACATGTTCAACTACTTAAGACATTGGCTCGAATCTAGGTTTTGCCTTTACATTTCGAGAAAATGAAAAACGAAGGAATCATTTTTTTACTTCTCTCATTGACTTCTCAAACTCCGGTTTCAAGTGGTTGAAAGTCAGCTCACTCAGTTATGTCTCAATATCAAATGAAGGGAAAGGTGATTCCTCTATCCAGTCTATTCCCATTTGTGCAACTGAAATTATGTTCAAATGTTGTTATTTTCTCTCAAGTTTATAGGGTATTCCTTTACTATTAGACAGTATCATCAAAAATAGCTATTTGTAGGTGAACAATTGCCTAATTCCTTTAAATACATTGGACATATCTTGTGTTGTGTTTATGGCGGTTTGTTCTTCCTTGTAGGTACACACCTTCACCGACATGTGCTGGGACAAATGCATGGACAAGCCGAGCAGCAAGCTGGACTCCCGGGCGGAGACGTGCCTGGCTAGCTGTGTGGAGCGCTTCATTGACACCACCATCACAAACCGCTTTACTCATATGGCGCAGAAAGGGGGCATGCATTGACTCAACTCAACAGGGACAAAATGAAGAAAGGGGGTATGCATTGATTCATTCAGTCATTGAGCCAGACTTTCATCATAGTAGGCTTGTCAGATTCAACTCAACACTTCAGGGACAAGATCAAAGGACCTGTACAACGATTATCTTCCAGAAATGGTGTGTTCTCTTGGACTCTGTGCTATTGATAACAATCGTCGAATGACTATACGGATCTATTTTTTTTTAATTATTATTACGTTTATTTTGCAAGGACAATGCACAACAAAAACATATTTCTAGTAGCACTGAGAAATTATGTCGCTCCAGATTTAGCTAATAGCTACTTTCCATCTGTTGTCCCCGGGCAGGTGAACATGAAAACATTATATACAAAACAGACAACATAAATACATCAGGCATTTAAAAAAACAGAGATTATGACATAGATAAATGTTTAACACCGAAGTCAACACATTGCACATAGAAACACATTGCTGTTGGATAATAAATGTAACCTGTAATGATCCAGGCCTATTGACTTTGTGCATCACGTTGTTACACAGTTCTAATGTGGGATCTGTAATGGCATTCATTGCTCTTCTTTGAATATGTCAATAAAAGGAATGGCCTAATGAGCAAATAGCCATATGGGAAAAGTATTTATTTTAAGGCAGGCACTGAGCCTATACATCACTCCTCTCTGTGAATTACAGGGTGAGCTCGAGGTGTGTGTGTGTGTGTGTGTGTGTGTGTGTCACTTTAAGAACATGAATAGAAAGTAAAAGAAGGGCTTGGAAAACAGGACATACAGAAGAATCAAAAGTGAAAGCAAAGTGATCCTATGCGTCCCAATAGCCTCACCTATATATTTGGCTATACTTCCAACAGGTTCGTATAATTTTTAGAATGCATTTTACTGTGTATTTGGCATTGTCAACTGGGTATTTTATTAGGATATGATTACGTTATATATTTTGTCCTCCATAACTCTACCTTTTGCCCATGGACTAAATAAATATAACTTCCACAGATACCGACTCGTGCATTGACTATGGAACTAGAAGAGATCACTTTTTCTGGCTGGACTGCGATTGAGGAGATGAAGCTCCGTGAAGGCGAGAAGCCCAAAGACGAGAAAGTTTACACCATGTACCATGGCACTTATCTCAAATTTGCCCAGAGTATTATAACCAGTGGGTTCCAGCGCTCCATCGGTGGAATGTTGGGACCGGGGGTCTACGTGAGCCGCGATATTGATAAAGCAAAGTGTTACCCGCTGAAGGCTGACAAGAAGGACGCGATAGTGTTCAAGTTAAAGGTGCGGGTTGGCAAGGTGAAGAAGATCGACACTGATAACGATCAGCTTCAGAAGTCATGGCACCAGAACGGTTATGACAGTTGCTGGGTGCCACCAAACTGTGGCATGACCGCTATTAAATCTGGCCGTGAAGAGGATTGCGTCTGGGATCCCGCCCGGATTGTGTTGGTGGATGTGGCCTGCTGTCTGGACAATAAAACGCGCTGGGACCTCCGAACGCAAATCCGTGGCATGAATAACCATGGCGCAAAGGACGGGTGCAGCCAGTGCTACCAGAATACCTCAAACACTGGGTCTCACCATATCCAAAGCTGCTGGGCCTGCACCGTACATATTTGCCCCTTTCAGAAGAAGCATGTGTGCAACAAGTAACAAGGCTACTTGCACAACCAGTCCTACTTTGCGTGGCTTGTCTCGCCTTTGGACATATCACCCAATCTGACCCATCACCTTGCATTCCATATCAAATTAAGCTTGTTTTAACGTGTTGTTGATGTCATAAAATGTTTTATTGTCTTTTTTTGTAACCACTGCAGCCTAATTGTATTCGGATCCCATTGATTAGACAAATTAAGCAATATATGGCCAACATGGGAAAAAAGTTACATAATTTGACATAAAGAGTTGGTGATGAGAGGTTTTTGTCGTAGCCTATTCTTTTGCATGTGATATACGGTATAGCCTATGCTTAAAAACATGTACCAAACAGGAGCCCTACGGTGGCCGGGAAGTGCAAAGCAACATTACAAAGAATGAAACACTTTTACAAAGCTCGAGACAAATTTACATTTTGGAAAACATTTTTACCTACCATAAAACACAATTACATGGGCAAAACACTTTTACCAAGGAGAAAACAAATTAACATTTTAGAAAACAAATTAACAATTTAGAAAACAAATTAACAAGACGCAAAACACTTTTACCAGTCCCGAAACAAATTTACAAATGATAGATTCTTCACGGAAAGGGAATGTACCACATACCGGAAGTGATGAGGTGAAAGCGGGTGATAGGTGTTGTTGGTGAGCGCGGTCAATTCGTGTTGTCAATGTGAATGAAGTTTATGGTGACCGAACATGGTGGACTGCGGCCGAGGGATGTTTTGCCCGGTTTGTGGCAAACACATGAACAGCTTAACGCGGTTTTGCTTTACGTGTGGTCGGTGTTTGGAGATTTTAAAGGACGCGGACCAGACGGAAACACCAGACATACTGCATCATTGCGTTCAATATTTTAACGAGGGCCACTCGTACGCTGTAATCGTGGACATGATGTCAAGTCTACACGGTGTAAACATCAGCTTGAGGACTCTTAAAAGTAAACTGAACGAAGCCGGGTTGTACCGCAGAAAGGATTAACGCCATCAGATCTGAACTTCGTGGACCTGGACAACTATTTGGCTACCGCACGATGTGGCAGGTACTTAAACAAAATTACAATCTTCGAGTGAAGAGAGATGTGATGAATTTCATCCGGGAGCTTAATCCTCGAGGGTGTGAGAGCAGAGCACGCAGAAGGTTTACAAGAAGAACCTATCACTCAATGGGACCTAACTATATGTGGCACGCAGATGGTTATGACAAACTTGGCCATTTCGGGATGCATAGATGGATTTTCACGTAAAGTATTGTGGCTTGAATGTAGACCAACAAATAATAACCCAACAGTGATTGCTCACTTTCATGTCATGTGTGCGAAACCTCGGTGTCATCCCCATGAGACTGAGGACTGATTGCGGCACTGAGAACGGCATAATGGCTGCAATTCAATGTACCCTACGCCACCATCACAGTGACTACTACTCTGGAGCGTCCAGCCACATGTACGGCTCATCTATAAATAACCAGCGTATTGAGTCCTGGTGGTCTATATTTAGAAAGGGAAGGTGAGTTGTCTTCATAAAGGGTCATTGCATCTTTAGTCAATCGATTTTCTTCTCAGGAACGAGTAATGAAAAACGAGCACAATACATATGAATAAAAAATGTAAAACAAATCCTGCCCGTCAGGAAAAGTAGTTCCTGAAAAGAAAATCGAATGACCAAAAGATTCACAGACCATAAATGTCATTACAACTAACCTTTGATTTTATTATTCAAACATGTGTATATACTTGAAAGTATAACTGAACATTTTTATCAATTTCTATAGGTCTCAGTTCTGGATGGAGTTATTTGCAGACCTTAGATGCTGGATACTTCAACGGGAGTCATGAGCATCAGTGCCTATTGAGATATTGCTTTGGTGATGTTATTCAGAAGGACTTGGATGAGTGTGTGAGACAGGATCACAGGATTCGCCCTTCCAGAACAGCAGCATGTCCAGGAGTGCCCAATGAACTCTACTACTTACCACACAGGTGATACATTGGTGATAAACAGATCAAAGTATTAATATAATGTTTTAACTTAAATGAAAATAAATGCAATTATGTTTTCTATTTAACAGGCTGAACTGGAGGCTAGCCTGTCAATGACTCCTTGTGGGGACCCAAACATGCAGGAGTACTTGGACTTTGCCATGGAACACAATCAGTTACAGAAGTCAGAACTGTACATGAAACTAAAAGAAATGGCTCAGCTATGAAATGATCAAAAAGGGAGTTTTTTTTTGTAGTGGTGAAACACTGCTGCCTGTCTGAACACAATATTTATGAATGTGTCACCCAAAGCTTAATTGTTTTTAAGTGTGAAGTAAATGAATCAAAAATAGTAATGAGTATTTATTACACTTTGTAGTATAGAAAACAAAAGTTATTGTTTCTTTATCTAAAACAGTGATTCAAAGGGATCCCAGTTTGAGAGTCATGGATCTAAAACATTTTCAAAATGTTAACTGAGAAAAGAACATGCTCACATACTGTAACATTATAAAAACAACTTTGGCAACTGAACTTTAAGGTGCACCTTTAACAACTTTTTCAGAGTCTTAACTCTAGGAGTCGTCCATCATATAGATTAGAAACAGCCGAATACTGGACTATTTTGAATTCCAAAGTCCATTTGTGACTTAAACAAAAAGTGTATGAGTCTAGGAGTGGTAATCTCAAGGCGTTTGAACATGTATTTGCCATTGGGAACGCAGAGTCATCCAGGAACTCTATTTGTGGCAGTGGTTCCAAGCCAGATGGGGGGAAGTGAAGACAGCCCAGTAGCAAACATCTTCCAGACACAATTCAGATACATCATTGCCATGTGTTTTCTTAACTAGTTATAAAAAAACAAATGAACATACCTTCACAATAAAGGAGATAGTCTGCCCAGTAGGCCATGGTTTGACTTTCTTTAAGTCTTTGATTACTCCCCGAAGGACTGAGGTGAGGTTTGAATAGTTTCAAGTTCAAAAGCAGTGAGTCGCCTTTCAGAGTGGCACAAGACAGGGGCCAGCAAAGTAGGGTGTTGCTGTAGTGCAAACTCCAGGGTTGAAAGACTCTCTGAATCTACAGAGTGAACAAACATTGTTTCACTGCTGTGTAGTGCCAATTGAATTTAAATTATCTAAAGAAAACTATTAAATATTCTCTTCTCTACAATTACTATCCACCTTAACAAACATACATTTGGGGGAAAAAATGGTTGTGTTAAATTGATTTAAGAAACCCTATTTTTGCGTTGCACATTAAATGTTACAAACTAAGTATAACACATAGAAACAAATGACAGACGGCTGGGTGGCTTGAGCACTCATACTTCAGAAAGTCTACACACACCATGCACTTTTTCAAAACTTTGTTGCGTTATATATTCCATTTAAAATAGTAATATTAATAATTTTCCTCATCAGTCTACACACAATACATCATAATGACAAAGCAAAACAGGTTTTTAGAAATTGTAGCAAATTTAATCAAAATTAAAAACTGAAATATCACATTCGCACAAGTTAATGAACCATTTTCTCAGTACGCTGTTTAAGCACCTTTGGAAGTAATTCCAGCCTGGATTCCTCGTGTATGAAGCTACAGGCTTTACACACCCATCAACATCACCACACTCTTTATATCAGATTTTCAGGGACACTCACAAGAGATACTAAAACATCTCTGCATGTCATGATCTCTATGAGAACTGAGGCCAGAAATAGATTCAGATCACTTTAAGGGGTAACTGGAGTGATTTTCCTCTATGGAAGAGTTAGTCAGGAGGAGAAACCTGAGATCTAATTTCTGTTTTTGCTTTGTCATTATGATGTATTGTGTGTAGATTTATGAGGAAAATGATTAATATATATTTTAAATTGAATCTATAAAGGTGTGAAGACTTAATGAAGGCACTGTAGTTTGACACAGAATGAAACATCACATATCAGTTGAAATACACTAAGGTACAAATTCTGTCACAGTGACAAATTGATAACAGATATACATGCTTGCATAAACCAAAGATGGGGACCATGAGGCATTTCAAACTAAAAATTCTTACATAAATACATAAAAAAAGAAGAAAATCTCATCACCACAAATCTCATCTTACCAGTCAATTACAGATTAGTTGCAGTCAATAATATACCATTGGAGGTAGTCTGACACGATTTCTTTATTTTCTTCCACAGTAGCCACATGTCTCAGACAACCTGCTGTCTGTAACATTGTGCTGTGTCTCATCATACATTCTTGCAGAGCATCCAATGAAGCAGCATTATGCATTATGCCCATGAAAATGGGCATAAACACCCCAGTCAATAACTGTGTGCACTGTATCTCCTTGCCTATTTTTTTAATAACATACATAGCAAGGTGTAATCTTACACTATCAAAAACTAATAAATTAATTCAATGAATTCTGCACGTGATATAGGAAGTAAACATTGTCTCAAAACACTGCAGGAACTATGTAAAATTCTGCCCTACCATACCGTAGCCTTATGCTATTCTCACCTCTTGCAAAGCTTTCCCTATTTCTTCATCAGTTATTAAATTATTTGTTGCTTTGAATGAAGGCTGGCCTGCAAGATAATGTACAAGATCTTCCGACAGGAAATGGGGTCCTGGACGTCCATGCACAACTGACACAGCAATCATCTTTCCTGCCAGGTAGTATTCATCCTCCCTAACAGCTGTGAATTAATTCATATTGCAAAATAAAACAAACAATGCATTACTGTATATACAAGCATATGTCAAGTGATATATATGGTCAATGAGCATTAACCAACCATTAGTAGCCTATAGTACACATCTAACCAATATGCATACCATTTGCATTGTAGACCAAGAACCGATGTCCTTCTGGTCCAACAAAAATGGGCCGGTCTTTTAGGTGTTTCATTAGTCGAGTTAAAAACTCTCGTCTTGGACCACTAGTGTCAATTCCCTCTTCCAGAACACCAGTATCATCAGTAAATTTCACCAGCATGTAACAGGTTTCAGAATATGTTGTACGCTTGAAACCTCTGACTGCCCCATCCCAAACATTAGCCCTTGAGATGTTGAAACGGCTGACTTTTTTATGATCAATAGGAAGCGACAGGTTTGCTACGTTGTCAGGTAATACAATGTCCGTCTCCTCCCTGTAATGACAAAAAGTGACTTCATTTGTGGATATTCCAGATATACCAGAACTATTGTACAGTGAAAAAACTGGAGTGCTATAGTCAAAAGCTGTCATATTACATTGCTGTGTGTTGGAAATTCTTCACATTGACAGCAACCGGCTCTTCGTCCTTTTGCTCAACATTTGGTGAATACAGGTCTGTGTATTTACTGATGGGAAATTACCATTTCCATGTTAAAACATCTTACAAACAAAAATGTCTTCACCATGTAATCAGTTAAATAAATGTAAATTATGTCAGTCTTTATCTTTTTTTACTTACCTGTAGCAAGAAGTTTTTTCTGGATTTGTTTCAGGTGGATCCAGATCCAGATCCTCAGCATCAGATATTACTATCTAAAAAACAGATTAAAATGTCTGAAACAACAACATTGAAAGCAAGAAATGTCATGCTGCCACAGTCTGCCTTATTACCTGTCCTGGCTGAATTGTTGATGATTGTCCTGGTGCATCTCTGAAACATGATAAAACATATTAAAATGATTAGCTCCATGATAAAAGCTATAAGGTAGTTTTGAGTAACATGTAGTAGTAGTAGAGGGAACAGAAAGATTTATAAAAAAAACATTTTGTTATAAATCGCATTATGCATATGGTATTTTCTGTTTCAAGTTCATCCGAGCGAATTCTCTGATCACATCAATAACTTAAAAGATAAATTATTTCTTAAGAACATGTGGATAGGAGCGCTTCCTGGACTCAAATCTGAGTTTGTTTGAGTTTCTTTTTGAATGGAAAAGGTATAAAATAAGAGAAAGCTCAAACTACTAATTTTTAACTATTAAAATGCAAAATTTTGTATTGCAAGTGGTCAAGTCATACAGAACCAATTTAAAAGAACTCTGATGCGTTTTGGCATCTAGCCTTCGTCAGCGAGTCAAACGGATGAAATGAGAGACAATGGGTATTTTCTAGTGTCCAAAGTGTTCTGGGCTAGAGTGGGTGTTGTAGACATCTTAAAACCAGCAGGTGTCCTTCAGGCCTCCAATGGTCAAATCATGTAAACATTATGTATACAGCCAAGTTTCCTATTGGTTGATTACCACTTGAAAAAACCCATTGTCTCTCATTACATCTATTTGACTCCCTGACAAAGGCTAGATGCCGAAACGTGTCAGAGTTATTTTAGTTGGTTCTGGATGACCGTGCCACTTCAATAAAGGCCTATAGTACCTATGTAGGATCGACAATGATGTGGGACAGTGGATACCCCCCACTTCATTCTCACGTGTTTTTTTTAATGGTTTGGTTAATTTGTGTCATTTGTGTTTATTCACCTGCAAGAGCAACTGCATTTCAGTAGGTTTATTCTGTGATGTTAAGTAAAGCTCACACAGGCAGCTGTGGGTCCTTTAGGTAGGGAGCACCTCAGTCAGTTACAGAAACAGCCGATAGCATGTAGCAACGTTGAGCTTATGTGCAGCAATATAAATGTATGTATAATGTGTATGTGAATAAGTAGTGAAATATCTGCTAGTAGTTTTATCAGTTTTGTGAGTTAAATGAAAAGAAATGTGAAATTGCACTTCACCTGGTAGTGAAAGCACTGTAGCCCAATAAAACATGAATTATTATTATCATTTCCAGTCATGAAGTAAAGAAATAATTTCAACCCATGCACGCCTGAAAGTTCCTTTGTGTCCAAGTGTGCAACACCTACCTTTCCTCTTCCAGTTTGTGTTTGGGAATACTTCAATTTTGTGGTTGAAAAACCTGAGAGGAAACGGATAAAATGATCAACAACTTTCAACATCTTCCATTATTTTTCCATTACCACATAAAGTATATATCAATGCTGAATGGTTGTCTGTGTTACTGTATAATAGTAACTGCAAAATAATCAAAACAAGCCTTTATCCACTAAAATATTGACCAGGACATCGATGTTATGCTTAAAATACAATGTACATCTAATACATTATATGAAAATGAATCAATAAACATACATACATTTAAAAAAAAAAAAGAGAAATAACTGATGTACCAAAGATTGAATTCAGCTGTGCTCCTTGTTGTGATGACAATTTCAGAATCAGAGTCTGAGGTATCGTACACTGAAAAAAATAAATCAAACAACCATCATTTATCCTCCAGCAGAGTATCTAAATATGGAAAAAAATATTGAATTATGAGATCCACTAACCTCTTTTATAGTGTTTTTCTAGGCAAATGAAAAAAGTAATCCTGGAATATGCTTTTCCTATTTCCTTTTTATATTCTGCCAAAATAAATGACCTTTCTGACCCAGGCACATGGACCACCTCTGAGCAGTCTGGATACAAAAGGTCCTTCGTGCGTGTCCTTGTTAAATGTTCTCATTTTCTGGACAGCTTGTTTCAGTAGATCAGGTGCTGCTACCTCTGGGTCTGGAAATAACGGGAGTGTTTTCCCTCTTAGAAGTTTTAAAATCAGTTCCATCAGTTCCATGTGGCCCCATCAATCCTAAGTTTATCTAGTAAAATAACAAAGATATAATTAATGTATAGGTAAAATAAATATACACACACACAAATACATATAGAACATTGCAAAATTGTATAGGACGGTCAGTACAACTTACCTGGACGTGTTTTCTTTCTTTAGGCCTATATCTTCCTTTTGGCCCATAGTTAAAACACTGTCGTTCTTTTGACTTCGAGCTTCTGTACTCCATGAACTGTTTGTATGATGGGCATGGTTGTTCTGCTCAAATGGACAGAGTTCCGTTTCAAAATAGAAAGTTAGAAGCCGCCCGAAAAATCATTAGCATTACTACTGAATTTTATTCACATGTCCTCAGATAGCTAGCGTTTTGCTACACTTACTTTGCTTAGCACTGTCCGGCTGTCGAGAAGTCCCCTGTGTTTCCAATGTTTCCGTCTGGTCCGCGTCCTTTAAAAACTCCAAACACGGACCACACGTAAAGCAAAACCGCGTTAAGCTGTTCATGTGTTTGCCACAAACCGGGTAAAACATCCCTCGGCCGCAGTCCACCATGTTCGGTCACCATAAACTTCATTCACATTGACAACACGAATTGACCGCGCTCACCAACAACACCTATCACCCGCTTTCACCTCATCACTTCCGGTATGTGGTACATTCCCTTTCCGTGAAGAATCTATCATTTGTAAATTTGTGTCGGGACTGGTAAAAGTGTTTTGCGTCTTGTTAATTTGTTTTCTAAAATGTTAATTTGTTTTCTAAAATGTTAATTTGTTTTGTCCTTGGTAAAAGTGTTTTGCCCATGTAATTGTGTTTTTGTCCATGTAATTGTGTTTTATGGTAGGTAAAAATGTTTTCCAAAATGTAAATTTTGTCAAAGTGAGCTTTGTAAAAGTGTTTCATTCTTTGTAATGTTGCTTTGCACTTCCCGGCCACCGTACGTATATAACTACAACCATTTAGCAAGTCAGACATTTCAAAGTTATGGCTAGTACGTGAACGCGGCAATATATATTAGCTAGGTGCACCATCACAACAGTAGGTGGCGGTACTTACTGTAAAAGTCATGGACACCTGTTTCTTAGATTAGAGGAAGAAGGCTCCATGGGAACCAGGAAGTAAATAAATGTCATTGAAGAGATTGAAGCGAAGAGACTCAACAGAGCCTCGAGAAGAAGGTAAATTATGAGAATCTCATCACGTTTGGGGTAAATTCTTATTTCCCATATTGTTTTATAGTGGAACTATTATATGTTAAAAGGCAAAGCGTCGTGAAAAAAACGCTATAGTTTGTGTTGTTGCACAGATTTTTGCTATTGACAACCAAAACACTTGATTAGCTTAATTTGTGTTAAAATATTATGTTTGCTTGAGGTTAGCCCTGCTGCTGGGACATGGTAGAGCTGTCCTTCAGCACCACGAAGTTTGCCCTGACCACCATAGACAAGGGTTGGGGTTAATCCCTTGCCGATCAGCGGAGCTGTCCTTTCAGCACAACACACACACTCTCGGGGCTAGTTTAACAAAGCAAAACCATGTTTTTCCTTCTCGAATATCTCCCATTTATGAAATGGATGGTTGTGTACAAATATTTTACTGCAAAAGTTGTTACATTTATAAATATTGTGACACCCCTTAAACTCGAAAAGTGCAAAATAATGTATGGCTGGGGTATTGACAACATAAGCTCATGTAACCCAATATTGCAAGCTCTGATATTTCTAACATTTGCCCAACATACACAAACAAACAGCATTAGGATGCATCTTTAAAATATAGACCTGTAAACACAGATTTACTTTTTGGTAGCTGAATAACAGAACTTTCCAAGTCAAATTTGCTCAGTGATGTATGGTCCTGCCTAAAAAAAATAACAATACAAGTTACAAGAGTATAACATGTTGCCGTCGTAGCATTTGATTGATTGATGCCAGCAAGCATTTGGCCTCCCTTGATACAAAAATGTATTAGCCAGTCAGCGTTGTGCTGAGCTCAACTGTGGATTGTCCAGGTGCAGCAAAACACCCCCCAAGGGATTTGGCTTCAGACCAATCGAATCACTTCCTTTGCAAAATGTCATTTTTTGAAAAATGCGTCTGTTTCTGGTCTGCTTGTGTTGATGTCCTGCAGTAGTTATCTTGCTAAATTGGCCCATTCCTAAGCCATGGGGATTTGGACTTGTGTTATTGACTTAATTCTCTGTACAGGCCAATGATTATGACATTGATCTAACCAATTCTACTACACCGGCTCTGACACTCATCGGATGTGGCAGGGCTTGCAAACTATTACGGACTACAAAGGGAAACCCAGCCGCGATGCCCAGTGACGCGAGCCTACCTGGTAGGCTAAATGCCTTTTTATGCTTGCGATGAGGCAAGCAACACAGGAGCATGCATGAGAGCACAAGCTGTTCCGGATGACTGTGTGATCATGCTCTCCATAGCCGATGTGAGCAAGACCTTAAAACAGGTCAACATTCACAAGGCTGCGGGGCCAGACGGATTACCAGGACCCCCCACCACCTGGTATGGCAGCTGTAAGGCGCTACAGAGGATAGTGTGTACGGCCCAGTACATCACTTGGGCCAAGCTTCCTGCCATCCAGGACCTATATACTAGGCGGTAGAGGAAGGGCCAAAAATCTTTCAAAATCTCCAGTCACCCAAGTCCTAGACTGTTCTCTCTGCTACCGCACGGCAAGTGGTACCGGAGCACCAAGTCTAGGTCCAAAAGGCTCCTTAACAGCTTCTACCCCCAAGCCATAAGACTGCTGAACAATTAATCAAATGGCCAGCCGGACCATTTGTTTTTACACTGCTGCTCGCTGGTTATTATCTACGCATAGTCATTTTACCCCTACCTACATGTACAAATTACCTCAACGAACCTGTACATTGACTCGGTATCAGTACCCCCTGTATATAGTCCCTTTATTGTTGTTTTTATTTTTTTACTTTAGTTTATTTAAATATTTTCTTAATAATATTTTCTTAACTGCATTGTTGGTTAAGGGCTTGTAAATAAACATTTCACGGTAAGGTCTACACCTGTTGTATTCGGCGCATGTGACAAATACAATTTGATTTGATTTGAAATTAATATGTTGCGCCACTGGCCTGAGACGATTGAAGTTCAATATGTATTCTAGACACATATAGAAGGTTTTGGCCTAGATGTACCCTAGTAGGCTCACATTAACTAGCTAACTTAGCTGGTTCATTGTTGCCCATGCGAGGAAGTCAGGCTAGCAAGCATTTTAGCTAGGTAGCCTATGACAACAAAAACTAAGTGTACTGCATGACAGTTTTGCCAACATGAAAGAGAGGAGGATGGCATTGGCGTTCAACTAGTCTACAAATGGGGTGAGTCATCATTTTTTGTTTTACTTGCGCGCGCACACACAGAAATCAGTTATGGACAGCCACATGATATTTAGTTACATTGATTGGACTACATAGTTTTTGGTATCTTTAAGTTTGTTTTCAGTGTATTAAACTAAGCATATATAGCCTTGTTGATTTGATGATGTTTAAATGTTTACGTTGAACTGGTGCTGGGATAGTAACTCCGTGGTTCTAAATCAGTAGTTGTTAAGTAAACTGTCCAAAACATGAACTTGCTTGACCATGCTGCAGGTGATATAACTGTATGCAATATATGCTTTGTGGACTTCACCGGACAGATGTTGCTCTCTGTTTTTGTGATGAAACAAACGTATGTTGAATTTATTCCGCCACTGTGTGACTGTTGTCTTTTTGTCGTCAAGGCCTTATATTATATATCACGGTGGCGTATTAACTAATGGGTTATAGACCGTAGCAGTGCGTGGATAAAATCACTGAGGAAGTCAAGCCAAACCATATTACAACCTATGTTGTGACAATAGCGTTGTTTGCTCTATACAAGGCATTGACAACAAAAAGACAAGTCACACAGTGGAGGAATACATTCAACTACAAGCTCAAAGCTCATGCTACAAGCTAATAACTTGGCAAGCTCATACAGTAACTCATGCTTTTATGGTGGTTCTATTACTGTATGTTTGTAGAGCCTAATTGTTACCGAGTTAGGAAGCTGTCAGGTAGTTACTTTAACGTTATATTGAAATGAAAGGGCTGTCTCAAAGTTTAGCCTATCCATTTTGACTTTCCACATAAACTGTGTTAACGTTATGTCTTTGTCTCCCACTGCCCAGATACTAGAGGCAGTATGGCCCTCTCACCACCAGTGTACTGAATGCAGGTAGCTACATATTGAAATGGAAGTCGTTTCTCAAATGTTGATTCACGTTTATCCGTTTTGGCTGTCCCCCAAAACCTTATGTCTTTTGTCCCCCAGATACTAAAGACGACAAGATCCTGAGAGTGTTTTTCCCACCACCAGTGTAACGAGTTGGAAAGAACACTGCCCGCCCAAGCGTTAATGAGTAGCTTAAGTATACATGTGGAATATTGAATACTACTTAATATGGAATACTGTAAACCAGATGCGGGAAGTAACTAATTACAAATACTCTCGTTACTGTAATTGAGTAGCTTTTCCAAGTACTTTTTGGTTTTTGTGTTTTTCTACTTGAGTAAAATGTAATTGAAGTAACAGTACTTCTACTTGAGTAGGCTATTTCAGTACTCTTCCCACTACTGATGTAAACCACACACAAATTGGCTGGACTCAACTCAATGCAGATTAACGTCCTGCACACAGCAATAGACTGTATAGGAGTATAGCATGTTCTGAGCAAAAGGAAAAGCCACAATTTGTGTGATTGTGCGTGCACGTGAAGGGCTTGTGCAAGAGTGTGATGAGTGTCTTCATTATTGTTCAACATTTTCTAATCATATTCTCTAATCCCCTGGCTGGAACCAATATGGCTGAATATCTTTGCCAGGTGACCAAAAGAACAAGAGACCCGAACCCTTCAATCTGACTCTCGGGACAATTGCCTCTACTCCCTGCCATTCACAATAATGAATGGGCAGGCTCTGGAGCAGAAGACATTTATTTTTTGTTTTATATAAGTTCTTATTGAAAATTGATACCTGGTAGGGGTTGGGTGAGTAGAGGGTAAAGTGTTTACTTTTCTTCAGGCCCTTTTCTCAGCTTTAATTGGTAGGGCTGCTGTGATTTTCAAATATGGGTTGTGCTTCTAAAGTTGTTTATTTGTGTATTCCTTATTTGTTGTTTATCTGTTGCATGACTTCATTTTGTAGCTGAGATAAATATCTGAAAATAAACATTTTGTATTTCATCTACTATCTGTCATGATTGGCCATATGTCATTTTAAGAATTTCATAGACTGTAGTAACGTTGTAAAATTGACTGTTATTGTTAGAAGTATTTGTACTTCTACTTTAGAAAATTAACAGATTATGTCATAGAGAAAAGATAGGAAAAAATAAATAACCTAGCAATAATGTACGAAATAACCCACTGCTGGGTCAAAATAACCACAATTTTGGGTAAATCATTCACGAAACCCAACAATGCTTGGTCAAAATAACCCAGTGCTGGGTTACAGAAATTACCAAAATTGTGTATTGTAATCGGCTCTAATGAAAACAAGTGGGCTCATGCATTTTTCCAGTCAAAGGTTCCTCTGTGGATTTTATATGTTCAGCCCCTACTCTTACAATTACGTTAGGGGGGGGCCTCTAGATTTTACCCCAAATCCAATAAGATGTCCAATTGCAATATGGATGCCACAATATTATTAAAGGTCCAATGCAGCTGTTTTTATCTCAATATCAAACCATTTCTGTGTAACAATTAAGTGCCTTACTGTGATTGTTTTTCCATAAAATAATCGTACAAAAAAATAAAAATAAAAGCTTCTTAGCAAAGAGCATTTTCTCAAGCAGAATTTAGCTAGGACTATCTGGGGGTGGTCTGAGTGGGGAGGGGAAAACTGAAAACTAGCTGTTATTGGAGTGGTTTAGAACTCTCTTTCTTATTGGTCTAACTCATTTACCGCCTGGTGATTCCCACCAAAACAGGATGAAATTTCAGCCAGTCTTTTCAAACAGCTCTTACACTAAAAGGGCATTATCATAATTTTCACAATTTTACAGTATTATTCCAACCTCATATTGTGGAAATATACTGAATATAGAACCCAAGAAAATCTATTTTTTTGACAAGTTCATGCCGTTGACCTCAACAAGGGCCACTGGACCAGTGGAAGCAAAATAACATGAAAGATCCACCACCATATTTTACAGTGAGTATGAGGTCCCTTTCTGAATATACTTCTGTTTTTCAATGCCAAACCCACCAGTGGTGTGTGTGGCCAAAGAGATTTATTTTCGTCATCTGACCATAGCACTGGTTCAAATCCAAGTGCCAAAGCCAGGCGGTGCTATGGTCAGATGACACGGAAATAGAGCTCTTTGGCCATGCACAAGTGGTGGGTTTGACGTCTACAAACAGAAGCATATGCAGAAAAGTACCTACAGTAAAATATGGTGGTGCATCTTTTATGTTATGGGGCTTTTTTGTTCCACTAGTCCTAGGGCCCCCTTTAAAGTCAACAGCATCATACCAAGTACCAGGACATTTTAGCCAAAAACCTGGTTTCCTCTGCCAGGAGGCTAAGACAATAACCACAAGAGCCCATCAAAACCCACAAAGAAATGGTTAGTTGGCCATGAAATCAACATTTTGCAATCTCAGTCTCCGGACTTGAAATCAACTGAAAACTTGGTTTGAATCGGAGAGGGCAGTCCTGGATCTGGAAGGATTCTGTATGGAGGAATGGTCAAAGATCCCTCCCAATGTCTTCTCATTTGAATAAAACATTTGAGAAAAAGTCTGAAAACAATTACTGGTTAAATAAAATCTCTTTCTGTGAGCATACATTTGAATTATTTATTTAATTTATTTTTGCTCATCGTTATCGAGGGTGTCAATAACTTCGGACCTGACTGCTTGCATTCGGAAAGTATTCCCGACCCCTTGACTTTTCACATTTTGTTACGTTACAGCCTTATACTAAAATTAATTAAGTTAATTTTGTTCCTCATCAATCTACACACAATACCCCATAATGACAAAGCGAAAACAGGTTATTAGAACTTTTTGCAAATGCATTACAAATAAAAATCAGAAATAGCTTATTTACACAAGTATTCAGACCCTTTGCTAAGAGATTCTAAATTTACGTCAGGTGCATCCTGTTTCCATTGATCATCCTTAATGTTTCTACAACTTGATTGGAGTACCATTTAATGAAGCTGCCAGTTGAGGCCTTATGAGGCATCTGTTTCTCAAACTAGACACACTAATGTACTTGTCCTCTTGCTCAGTTGTGCACCGGGGCCTCCCACTCCTCTTTCTATTCTGGTTAGAGCCAGTTCGCCCTGTTCTGTAAAGGGAGTAGTACACAGCGTTGTACGAGATTTTCAGTTTCTTGGCAATTTATCGTATGGAATAGCCTTCATTTCTCAGAACAAGAATAGACTGACGAGTTTCATAAGAAACTTATTTGTTTCTGGCCATTTTGAGCCTGTAATCGAACCCACAAATGCTGATGCTCCAGATACTCAACTAGTATAAAGAAGGCCAGTTTTATTGCTTCTTTAATCAGCACAACAGTTTTTAGCTGTGGTAACATAATTGCAAAAGGATTTTCTAATGATCAATTAGCCTTTTAAAATGATAAACTTGGATTAGCTAACACAATGTGCCATTGGAACACAGGAGTGATGGTTGCTGATAATGGGCCTCTGTTCACCTATGTAGATATTCCATTAAAAATCAGCTGTTTCCAGCTACAATAGTCATTTACAACATTAACAAAGTCTACACTGTATTACTGATCAATTTGATGTTATTTTAATGGACATAAAATGTGCTTTTCTTTTAAAAACAAGGACATTTCTAAGTGACCCCAAACTTTTGAACCATAGTGTATATAATTTACTGTCACAAGAGGGTGCATACATCGACCAAGACGCAGCGCAGGGATTATAGTTCGACATATTTATTTACTGAATATTCAATGTCAATGAACGAACTACACAAACAAAAAGAATTACGAGCGTTACAAAAAACAAACCAGCAACGTAATCCAAAACGTACTCGCACTTATTTTTACCGTGACTTGCGAAATGACCCACACCCCAGTGTGAAACATACAAACCTATGTAGGATTCCTAATTAGAGACCTCCATCAAATGGTATTATGGCAGTCTTTTGGGATTTTGGACGCCATATTGGATTTGAGGCAAAATCCAGGGTAACCCTTAACAATAATCTGTGGTGGTCACCTGACTTAATTGATAGAGTAGGGACTAAGATACATTTTTCAAGGAACATTGGAGCCCAAAACATTTAATTTCAATGTCTGAGCCCACTTGTTTTCTTTAGAAACGATTTACAGTAGCCACAACATAAAAAACACTTGTAACTATATGTATTTTTGTCAGGCAGGCCCATGATTTAAATAGTTTTCTGTTATTCAGCTACCAAAAAGCTTACATTCATCATAAATATCCATCGTTTTTATTTCCGCCTATTGTATCTCTGTTTTTACAGGTGTATATTTCACCTGTATATTTTTACAGGTGTACACTTGTATTCCAAATTTGATCAATATCAGAGCCTGCAATATTGTATTACATACTATAAGCTTATGTGGCACATCCCCCCTCCAGCCAGGCATTATTCTGCACTTTTTGAGTTTAGGGGGTGTGTCACAGTATCTATCAATTTAACCACCTTTGCAGTAAAATATATTTACACAACCATCCATTTAATAGATGAGAGGCGTTATAGATTTGGAAAAAAATGGTTGTGTTTCGTTATACTTTAGATAGGGGTATCTAAACATTTTGGGGGCCTCGCCACTAGCCTATTGCTTGAAGTGTGCATTTTGAATGATTGTTTTCAACCTAGGTCTGTGGGTATCTGTTTCTCTACCTGCAAATCAAGTCTATGAATTTTTAATTATATTATCTGAAAGAAATCACCAATGTAATCATAAAATAAGTTATACGGGTATTTGCTTGAGGTGTGCATTGATTGCTGTTACTTGCTTTTTAACTCAGGTGTCAGTACTGAGGGGAATGCCTCCACCAGAGGGTCCTATCCCTAACCCCTGGGCCCTGTCAGAGTTACTGGGCCAGCGGAGGCTTGTGGTGTTGGGGGTGTTGGTAGCATGGATGGTCCTCTTCCACCTCCTGGTGAACGTGTGGCTCCTCTGTCTCTTCACCAGTCTGCTGGTGGTCCTGGGTGGCTGGCTGGGGTCCCGCGCTGCCCTGGATGCCAATAGCCTGCTACACCTGGAGCACTTTGTCCCCCTGGGTAGATCACAGCCGGTCCTCCACTCGCCTGAGAGTGAATGGAGGCTGGACCACGAGATCCACAGCGCTGTGCATAAAGCCGTGAGGGACTTTGTGTCGTCCTGGTACCACAGCATGCTGACCGAGGAGGAGGGGCCGGGGGAGTTTGAGCACATTATGCGGGACGCCATGTTGGATTCTGTGATGGAGCTGAAGGAGAGGGCTCGGCACGTGGACAGGCGAGCGCTGGTCCAGAGGACCTTGGAGCTGTGTGGCTGCCACCTGCAGAGCTACATGACAGCCAGGGAGATGATGAAGCAGGCGGAGGCACAGCTGGGGATGCAGCACAGAGACAGCTCCAGCACCCCCAGCCTGTGGGAGTTGTATAGCCAGGCAGATGCCCCCCACCCAGCCCTGGCTAGTCCAGCCACGGAGCTCAGCTATTCCCGGGCCGTAGTGGACCTCCTAATGCAAGTTCTGGTCCCTTTCCCTCACCTGGAGACCAGGACAGGGAGGTACATGGTGGGGGAGTTGATCACCTGTAATGTCCTCCTACCACTGGTCAGTAGGGTGTCCGACCCTGACTGGCTCAACCTCACCATTGTGGACTTGTTCACCAAAGCCAAAGAATCACCAGATGATTCCCTCGATGAGCTCCCTGATACTCTAGTCCAGCTGCACAGGAGTCAGACCCAGCAGGAGCTCTGGACCCGTTCTACCTCCTGGCTCCAGACTCAGAGAGACCAGAACGAGTCCAGCAACAGCCCCACTCCTCCCAAGCTGGTCAATCCAGACTCCCTGGACTCCATGGAGTCCTACCATACGGCAGTGCCAGATCTGAAGGAGGAAACACGGCAGTACTGTGGGGCGATCCTGCCAATGTCATGCGTTGGTCCATCGATCAGAATAAACAGTTGTCCTGTGTCTATGGATCTGCTGAGGTCCTGCAGCGGTGGCAGCCGCCTGTGTCAGGGTGTGGACTCTGACCCGGAGTCCCCATCGACAGAATCAAAACAGCTCTCTATGGAGTCCTTAGACCAAATGGACTCCGAGGAGGACCAGACAGACAGCTTCTGTGACTGTGCCTCCCCTACCAACTTCTGCAGTGTGTTTGAAGACGAGCCTCCTGGATGCTTCGGCAACCTGAAGGTCCTGGGACACAAGGTTTGTCTGTTTGTTTGTTTGTTTATTTGTTCGTTTGTTTATTGGTCTTTCAGCATTCCTACATGTTCTTAAAAACTGTTATTTAAAATGTATATAAATATAAAATAATACAAAGCATTGATGTAGGATAAATAAGGTTACAAATTGCTAAGAATGTCTTTGCTAAAATCTTAAGGTGCAGGTGTCCGAGCAGCCCCACTGGCCAGCGGGCATGGCGGAGGAGCTGCACCCACGCTGCCCTGTCCCTCCGGGGGGGTTGTGTCTGTCTCCCTTCAGCTTTGAACCCCTCAGCAGCCCAGATGGACCCGTCCTCATCCAGAACCTGAGAATCACTGGTGCTGTGACAGCCAAGGAGCACCGCAGCACCGGCTCACACCCCTATACTCTATACACCGTAAAGGTAAGACTTATCGTTATGTCTTTAACACAGTGTAACCCTGGGCCACTTGTAGACGTTATGGCGGAGTTGTACATTTTTGGTGATGATGTGTGCTACTATCCTATTCTAAATATTATATAATCAGATTAAACAAATTGGCCACGTTAGCTACTGCCAGCGTCCTTTACAAGTTTTAACTAGCGCCATGCTGCTGTTGCCAGCTAGCCAACATAAACTAGGCCTGTCAGGACGACTAACTGAAGAACTGAATCCATATGTCTTCTTCTTCTTCTTCTTCTTCTTCTTCTTCTTCTTCTTCTTCTTCTTCTTCTTCTTCTTCTTCTTCTTCTTCTTCTTCTTCTTCTTCTTCTTCTTCTTCTTCTTCTGTGGATTTTATGGCGGACTACACCCAAAAAGGTGTATTGCCACCAGCTACTGGACGGTTTGAAACAAACACATTTAAAAAAATAAAATAATAATCCATACTTTATAGTGATACTAACTTAATCCACCCTAATAAAAATAGTACATTGCCAAAACAAACAAAGCTCCCACTTCTTCCTTCATTCTGTTCTCCATATCTCCCTTCTCAGTCTCTAGTACCTGAGAAGGTGGTACGGCTTTTGCCAATATTCCATGTAACTCCTTTGCTGTGAAATCTTTCAGCCCCAGGAACCTCTCCGCTGCAATCACAATGATTTCTATCTTCCTTGATCTTTTCTCCACCTTGGCAGTGCCATTAATCACCATTTCAATAAAGGCCACAAAATCCACATTTTTAAACTTTAGAATGTCGACAGCCCCTGCAGCCTGCAGTGAAGGTCTATCCACTACTCTTCTGGTGCAACATTCAAACCCTCAACCCTTTTCACAGCTTCTACATATGAAATATTCTGTACAACCCTGACTTTGGCCACCTCATTCTCTCAAATGCAAGTTTCAAGAGGAATGCTGATACACAAAGAAATTCAAACACAATTGAAATTGCTTGCAACATCCTATCCTGTCATACATCACATCATGGCTTCATATCCAAATATTTGGTATTTGTAACAGCATCAATATAGACAAAATGCTGTACAATTTAGCTAGCTTGCCAAAATTTTGCCTATTGCCAACCAAGCTTTACCAAGCTATCTAGCTATCTAACCAAGCTAGTGACGAGCTAAGCTGTCTAGCTAGCTCATTGATGTTGGACAATTTTAGTTGAAACTGGACAGAGAATGGTCTGGGTTCATATTAACGTGGCATAAGTCATGACTGCCAGACCATATACATAAACCATGGTGTCTAGAATCTTTTGCACATTTCTCATTTTTGGCATGTCTCCTTGGTCGTGGTTTGGAGCGGCACTTACAGCTGTGTTGACATGACATCTGGGTCGGAACGATATGATGAGTCATGTAAACTTTTTTCTGCTCACTGATTGGACATTGCATACAGTCAGTTGCAAGCAACATACATTGTGTCCAGATTGCTTCGTGTGACATCGGCTTAAGATAATTTCATAAACTGTTTATTCGATTGTGGGGTTTGAATAGTGTGAGAAGACAACAACATAGTTGGTGAGAATCACAGCATAGGGTACAAAATCAAGGTCCTTGCTGTCCAGAATCCTTGGGACGTCCCAACTCTGACCAGAGCTGTAACCAGGGTCTGAGTTTTACTGAGGTCCGGGCAAGGAGGTTGGTGGCTCCTTAATTGGGGAGAACGGGCTTGTGCTAATGACTGGAGTGTGATCAGTGGAATAGTATCAAATACATCAAACACATGTTTTCCAGGTATTTGATGCCATTCCATTTGCTTCGTATGAGCTATACAACTTAAAAACTCAAAAATGCTATTTGGAGAAGCCCAACGACCCCAGACATTATCACAATGGTTGCTGTGGCTTCATTCTCCTCAATCAATCAACAAACACATAGTCTGTTAGCTATACAATTAGCCGTTACACATTGACTCACATTAACTCAGCACCGGGATTAAAACCTACAATTTAATACCTACAGAGGGATCTGTTAGCAGAAAAAGTATTTTATTTAAGGTCCAATGCAGCTGTTATTATCTCAATATCAAATAATTTCTGGGTAACAATGAAGTACCTTACTGTGATTGTTTTCGATTCAAATGGTTTATTATTAGGTATTGTTTATGGCCCTCTCATGATAAATACATCTATTTAGGTGGAAATCTACATTTTACATAACATTTAATAGGTTAGTGCTTGAATGCTTACACAGTCATGGTTTCTAAAGGCAGGAATAGCAATAATGTAACATATAAGCCTGCAACTCTTTTTATCATAAGGTACAACGCTGGACTAATCACTTGTGACAGTACTGGACATTAGTTTACACTTCCTTACAGACTAGTCTTATTAAACTTTCCCAGTAAATCTGTAACCATTTTCAGTCCCCGGTATGAGACTCTGGTTGACTGAGAGTTTTCATTCCCCAGTATGAGACTGTGGTTGACTGAGAGTTTTCGTTCCCCAGTATGAGACTGTGGTTGACTGAGAGTTTTCGTTCCCCAGTATGAGACTGTGGTTGACTGAGAGTTTTCGTTCCCCAGTATGAGACTGTGGTTGACTCAGAGAGCCTGGGCACTCTACAACCTGTAGCCTACCACACTGTGAACCGGCGCTACAGCGAGTTCCTCCACCTGCAGACACGCCTGGAGGAGAAGCCTGACCTCAAGAAGATGATTAAGAGTAAGAAGTCCAATTCTATATATTTTTAAGTCTTTCGTATGTTTTTTGGCTAGAGAGAGGTTGGAAAGAATGCTGAAAGAGCAGTAGGCCAGATTCGAACCCATGCTGGCAGCGGTACATTGTACATGTGCTCCAGAGGCAGCGTCTTAGACTGCTAAACCACCCCAGGCCACTGTTCTATTCTGTTCTGTTCTGTTCTGTTGTTATCTATTATATTCAGTTAAAACAAATAATGTATAGCTTAGAAGAAGTCTTACATGTGCTGTATGGATATTTTATTCTCACCAAAGGGTCTGTGTATCTTTTCCATTTCAGATGTCAAGGGACCAAAAAAGATTTTCCCTGATCTTCCGTTTGGAAACCCAGATATTGACAAGGTGGAAGTTCGAAAAGGACAGCTGGATACCTTTCTTAAAGTAGGAATTGAATTGCTTATCGAACAAGATGAATAACTTCCTGATTTGTATCTTTTTGTATGTAATCTGATAACTCAGCTTTTTTTTCCTCTAGCAACTGTGCACCATCCCTGAGACGGCCAACAGCGACGAGATGCAGGAGTTCCTGGCTCTTCACACAGACGCAAGCACATCCTTCGAGAAGAAACCATTTGTTATGTCCAGAATTGATAAGGTGACTTACCGTTTTCAGTGTCACAACATTTGCAGTAATGAAATAAAAACAGTGCATGATAACTTGAACTAAAAACATGAAAAGTGAGAGATAATGAGAGGTAATTGAAGATATGGTTTTCTGAAGCTAACCCTGTGTTTGTGCTGTGTCCTCCTCGGTCTGGTTATTTGCATCTGCTGTAGATGATGGCAAATGCTGTAGACACTCTGAAGACAGCATTCCCTCGTGCTGAGGATGACCTGGATGGAGAGCCTGCTGATGGGAGGAATGCCCCAGAAGGAAGGAAGAGGTGGGAGTCTCTCTCTCTCTCTCTCTCTCTCTCTCTCTCTCTCTCTCTCTCTCTCTCTCTCTTCTTTGTTCTTTGTAACTGCTTATACAACATTAAAGTCAAACTATCTTGTTTTGTCTAATGTGTTTGTTAATTCTTGCTTGTTGTGTCAGGTCTGTCCGGCTGAGGTTCTCCAGTAAAGTCGCCCCTACTCTCAACCTACCTGAAATCCAGCCCAAAGTCATGTACTGCTTCAATGAAGGGAGCACTGTAAGTTAACCATGGAAGTTTCATATCAAAGAATAATAATTACATTTTAATGTCATCAAACTGTCTGTTTGAGTGCACTCACTCACTCACTTAACCTGCCGATCCATCCATCCATACATCCATTAATTCACTCATTCATCCCTGTGCCCTGGTCGGTTTCTGCAGGTGTTCCCTGGCCTGTCCCTTTCTGGTCTGGAGGGCTTTATAAAGAACCAGGAGGCTCTGCTCTATGCTCCCCACGAGATGGAGGCTGACGGGAGGAGGTTCAGCGTGCTACCTGGCAAAGACAGGAAGGGATGTGGGGGTCGAGAGAGAAAACTACGGGGGACAGGTACAGTTTTTCTAATGTCTACACGGCCCTGCATTATCTCTCTCACATGAAGGACTGTCATACAGTTGACTGAATATCTAAGGACCGTCTCAGTGCAAAAACAGACATTATTATTATAATTATTTCCAAATTAGATAATCTATGAGCATACTCCACTCAGTGATGGCCAGAAGGTGGTAATAACCTTGCACAGCCTTTGTAGGCCAGTACCACACCACTGTTTTGAGGAAGCAGTGTTTACTATCTATCTGAGGCTACCTGTCTCTGTCTGCCTTTCTGTTATTTCGTGTTTTAGAATCATGTCCCAATATTTGTATTTTCTTAGCAAGTTTTGTATCTGTTTTGTATCTGTTTTGTATCTGTTTTGTATCTGCTGCATGTGTGCGTGCATGCTTGTGTGTGTGAATCTGACTGTGCTGTGTGTTTGTGCAGACACGGCCGTGGCAGACGTAGCTCTGAACATCCTGTGTCTGCTGATGAAGGACCAGTGGAGCTGGCTTTGTACTGAGAACATCCAGAAGACCATCAGACTGCTGTTTGGCACCTTCATTGAGAGGTATCACACCATATCATACCGTCATCTTCATAGACTAGAACAGGGAAGCAGACCATACCACTCCCTCATCATAGACTAGAACAGGAAAACAGACCGTACCCTTCCCTCACCATAGACTAGAACAGGAAAACAGACCGTACCCTTCCCTCACCATAGACTAGAACAGGAAAACAGACCGTACCCTTCCCTCACCATAGACTAGAACAGGATAACAGACCGTACCCCTCCCTCACCATAGACTAGAACAGGAAAGCAGACCGTACCCTTCCCTCACCATAGACTAGAACAGGAAAACAGACCGTACCCTTCCCTCACCATAGACTAGAACAGGAAAACAGACCGTACCCTTCCCTCACCATAGACTAGAACAGGATAACAGACCGTACCCCTCCCTCACCATAGACTAGAACAGGAAAGCAGACCGTACCCTTCCCTCACCATAGACTAGAACAGGAAAGCAGACCGTACCCTTCCCTCACCATAGACTAGAACAGGAAAGCAGACCGTACCCTTCCCTCACCATAGACTAGAACAGTAAATAACAGTGTATCCTTCATACTCATCTTTTATGTTGTTTGTGGCCCTTTGCTCCACTAGCAGCTAAAAGAAACAAATCACTAATCTTATACACATATGAGATTATCAGTCAGTTCGCTTAGTAATTCAGTGAACTTTTACCCATTGCATCTTCTGTCATAGAATCAACTTTACACTGTCAGTAGCAAGACTTAGTCAGATGCGGTACCTCATACTTCATATGACCCTTGTAATAAGTACACATTTTGGTTAGATTTAACACTATTTGATACATTAATTTAGGTTAGCTAGTTAGCTAGGGCAGTGGTTTTCAATTGTGTCACACCCTCCGTACGGAGTCTCTGGACAGCGTTGCCAGATCAAGCATAAACCAGCAGTTAAGCATTCAGGTTAGCAGTGTGGTCAAGGTTAGGGTTAAGGTTAGGTTTGTTGTGGGCCTTTTTCTTTGGTGTGTATGCGCATGCGTGTGTCTCACCTCAGTGTATGTCACATCCCTTTTCTTTTTGATTCACCCTATTGTGTATGTACGTGCATGTATACATATGTCTACCAACCTCCATATTGCTTTTGTCTAACCTCACCCGCATCCCTGCCCTCCAGGTGGCTGGACGTGGGCGTGGCCCACCTGACCAGTGCTCCCTGCTGGGTAATCTACCTCCAGGTGATGCAAGAGGCCGTGTGGCCCGGGGGTGTCCTCCCTGATGGGCCCCGTCCTGACCGCAGCCCCATCCAGAGAGAAGAGACCAGGCAGCAGTGTCTGCACTGCCTCACACATCTACTACCAGGTTAGTGTCTGCACTACCTCATGCCTCACACAACAACGACCAGGGTTAATGTCTATACTACCAGGTACATGGGTCAGGCACATGGGTCAGGCACATGGGTCAGGGTCATGCTACCCAAGCCATTTAGATCATATACTGTATTATACATTTACATTTTAGTAATTTATCCAGACGCTCTTCTCCAGAGAGACTTACAGGAGCAATTAGGGTTAAGTGCCTTGCTCAAGGACACATCGCCATATTGTTTTCACCTAGTCGGCTCGGGGATTCGAACCGCTAGGCTACCTGCCGCCCCACTAGGCTACCTGCCGTCCCACTAGGATACCTGCCGCCCCACTAGGCTACCTGTATGGGAAACATATGGGAATCAAAGGTGTAGTAGTCATAATACTTTCCCCTTATTGACATTTTAACGTGTGTGTGTGTGTGTGTGTGTGTGTGTGTAGACCTGATTGCTGACATGCTGGGTTCTGAGAAGTACAGGCTGAGCTGGGATATGGCACTGGAGTCTCTGCAGGACCCTAACATCAACCGGTGAGCCCCCTATCATCACTGGCTTTAGCATTTTGGTGTGTGTACAGTAGGTTTGTTAAACCTAAAATGTCAATGTCACATACAGACCAAACTATGAGCATTTGATCCATGTCAACTTCAATCTGACCTGTGGTAAACCTCTCCTCTGTCTTTGTGTCTGTGTGACTCTACAGGCACCTGATCTACTGTATCTGTGACCTGCTGTTGGAGTTCCTGATTCCAGAGTCTTCAGAGCAGGGCTTTCAGCGATCTCTACTACACAGTCTCTTTGGAGATGAAGAGAGGCTGTCTGCTTCAGCTTGACGACACACCAACACACAGCCCCTCTCTCTGCTCCCCTGTCACTATCCCCATCTACTACCCTCTACCCCCTCCCATCCTGGCTGGCTCATAAATATGGTAATCATGGTCCTGCTGGGTTAATCAGAATAGGACCAGAGCTTTACTGGAACTTCTCATAACGTCAGAGAAGAGGAGTGATGAGGGCGGAGAAGGGGGGATGAGGAGGAAGGCTGGGGAGATTGAAGGAGGGGTGGGGGGGGGAGAAGGGCTGGAGAGATGGAAGGAGGGTTGGGAGGGGGAGAAGGGCTGGGGAGATGGAAGGAGGGGTGGGAGGGGGAGAAGGGCTGGGGAGATGGAAGGAGGGGTGGGGAGATGGAAGGAGGGGTGGGAGGGGGAGGAGGCCTGGGGAGATGGAAGGAGGAGTGGGAGGGGGAGAAGGGCTGGGGAGATGGATGGAGGGGTGGGGGTGGGAGGGGGAGGAGGCCTGGGGAGATGGAAGGAGGGGTGGGAGTGAGAGGAGGTATGGGAAATGGTCAATTGAACTCCTTACACTTTATAGGCAACTCTCTAAAATGACTGACACTTTATTGAATGTATTCTAATGGCACTGTGTTGATGATTGTGCTAATATTGTGTTTTAATGTAATGTAATGTAAATGTTTTATTCAGGTGCTTGTGTAGAGAAACAAATTTATGTAAATATGTATGTACAGTATATGCAGTACTTATTTGATGTGTTTATTTATTTATATGTACAATACAGTATGTGTGATATCAATACATATACAGTGGGGTCTGAAATTATTGACACCCTTGATAAAGATGAGCAAAAATTACTGTATAAAATAAACAATTCAAATACTGAGCTGCTGTATATTCTATGTAAATAAATAATTGGGAAATTATATTATTTTACACTAATACAATTGCTCAGAGAAAGAGATTTTGTTTAATAAGATATATATATTTTTGAAAGGTAGGGGTCGAAATGATTGGCACCCCTGTTTTCAATACTGTTCAATACCTCACCTTGCGAAGATTACGGCACTGAGCCTTTAAAAAAAATATTTTATGAGTTAGAGAACACATTGGGAGGGATCTTTTCTGGCCAATTAACCATTTCTTTGTGGATTTTTATGTGTGCTTGGGGTTATTGCGGCCAAGAGGCAACCAGGTTTTTGGCTAAAATATCCTAGTACTGGGTCAAATTAATGATGTCGTTGACCTTAACAAGGCCCCCAGGACCAAATAGCCCCATTACATCAAAGATCCACCACCATATTTTACAGTAGGTATGGGGTTCTTTTCTGCTTATGCATTCTCATTTCACAAGGCTCTGTCCAACGTCAACGCTATCTTGGATGCCCCAGCTCCTCAGAACGTGAGCCAACAACGTTCGTTCCTGGGGTTACTGAATTACTACAGGCGCTTTATCCCGAGTTAATCAACGAAGCTGAAGCCGCTGCATCAGTTGCTTTGTCAGGACAAAACATGGAAATGGACAAAACAATGTGAGGAAGCATTCATGAAAACCAAGGAACACTCCTGACATCGTGGACTCGTCTTTGGGCTCCCAAGTGGTGCAGTGGTGTAAGACACTGCATCTCAGTGCTAGAGGCGTCACTACAGACAACCTGGTTCGAATCCAGGCTGTATCACATAGGGCAGTGCACAATTGGCCCAGCGTTGTCCGAGTTTGGCCGGTGTAGGCCGTCATTGTAAATAAGAATTTGTTCTTAACTGACTTGCCTAGTTAAATAAAAATCTGAGGCACTGAAGCACTTCGTCTTTGCCCGTCAAACTAGCTTGTGATGCTAGTCGCTATGGTGTGGGAGCAGAGAGAAAACAATTTTTCATTAAAATATCAAATGAATGACTTCCCATATGTTCACTAGTTATACTGTTTCTGTAGAGTGAACAAAGACCAAACTGATATTCAATTCTTGTCTCCAACCACGTTTCCATCCAGTTTTTATGCCAGTAAAGTAATACCATAAAATGAAAAAATCGTGACAGCTGTGATGGAAACAGATCATTTGTTTGTTCGACATGGTGGTGAAATAAGTTATGATGAAAGTGAAAGTTATGGTGAAAGTGCACGGTGATGAGCTTGATGCTCCTTTCCAATAAATATTTATGGTCTTATTCTGGTGACATGATGATCGATGCTTGACTGCCGTTGGACAAATACAAATATTCTCCCTCTTATCCATAATAATCTCACCATGTAAACTAGCCTATGCTCACAGCCTACCCTACTGTATCTGTGAGCTGTTGGCTAGAGCGCATGTGTCAAGACCAGAGTACATTAGGGGTTCAACAAGGGATCTTCTAAGATCCTCAAATAGGTAAGACTATGCAGGCTATAAGAATATGTTGAAGGCTAGCTGTATTGGGTGCAGATGATTGAACTGCTCACTTTTGTGTCTGTGTCTGCAGGGATACAGACAAGGAGGCATACCAAGGTATGTCAATTGGTATTGGTGTGTTATGCAGATCACATTTACCGTCCTCCTCCCTTTGTATGTTATGCAGAATCCCATAGGCCTCTACATTATGGACAAGGTATGTGTATGAAAACCATTATCAAAACCGTTTTTTTCATTCACATTTACCACAAAAACCTAGGTATGAATACTGCCGTGTGCACGTTTTATTAAACATCTGTATAATTACTATTTTTTGGATTCACAGACTTCACACTCCCTACACCTCTGATGAATATAACAGGAAACCTGTTCGTTCACCATGCACTGCAAAATCATTCTGGCAATGGATAGGGAGGACACATTTTTATCAACACGGCAGAGGATATACCCATGGACTTGGGGCTCTGCTGGGAGTTTACCTCATATTTTGATTATAGGGGTTCCCCCACAGTTTCAATTTGAAGAACCCCTAAAGGATCCTTTCCTTTTTAGAGTGTAGGCACACTTGCTATTTAACAGCTTTTGTGACAAAACTATCCGTAGAGTTGAAAATACAATGGAAACATTGGACGTTGAACTTGCCTAGTTAAATAAAGGTTAAATAAAATAAATGTTTTCTCTACCAAACTACTCTTCATCTGTAATTGTGTGGAATTTAAACTGGTTTGAATCACTAACCTGCTTCTGTATTTGTGCCTTGCTCAGCCGAGCTCTCCCTACCACTTAGAAGAAAACAAATCTCACTTTATTACACATCAAGTCAAACCAAAATAATTGAATAAATAAGCCCTACTGAAAGTAGTGCAACAATAAGTGGATGGTGTCCACCATTAATTCATGAATTGAACATTTTACATGTTATATGGGCCAATTCATTGAATTAATAATAGACTGAATAAACACTTTGCTGAAATGGAACTGACCCCAACTGCAGAGATCATTTAGAGGTTTTATTAGAGTGTGAAGGAAGGGGACAGTAGGCCTATTAGTTTAGAGGTTTTATTAGTGTGAAGGAAGGGGACAGTGGGCCTATTAGTTTAGAGGTTTTATTAGAGTGAAGGAAGGGGACAGTGGGCCTATTAGTTTAGAGGTTTTATTAGAGTGTGAAGGAAGTGTATAGTAGGCCTATTGGCTTTGGTTTGTAAAAAAAATTTTAAAACATGACATTTTGCTGAAAACTGCTAGAAATATGCCTGAACCTCGAAAGGATTTAGGGCCTAATGTCAAGTTATTTTCTACTTACCAAAATATGCTTGCTAAACACGCTTAACTACACTAGGCTTCAAAGTTCTTGAGCTGTGCAACTATGGACAAGTGCTGATGTTGAAATCGAGGGGTGTCATAAAGATGATGTCACAATTGATAGGCCACCTGCGTCTTATGGTACCGTACAAGCAACCAGAGTAGGCATGAAAAATAGTCCTTTGTAAACTCTACAATTTGTTTGAAAATGACTTTATAAACAAGGCATGTAATATGTAACAAGCCTACTTTATGTAACCTACATGTCAGATGATCTACTTTGAAGTGGCTATTTACTTTATAATGAACCTCAGGTGTTTAGAGGCAGTGGCTATAGTCACGAATAAAGGGGCAATATGGGATTGATACATCAAGTTTGTAAACAATGTGATTGTAAACATGGTTAAAACTATAATTGTGATCACATGGATGGTGCTTGCATACATATGGCCATCTATGAATTTGAGAGTGGTTACATTTTTCCAGCTCCATATCCCTAAGCTTTTTACCAAAAACAGTGTCAGGAACCCTTTGTTGTTGTTCGAATCCCTGATTGCCCAATGAACATTATGCCACCGCCTGAATTCGCCACAGTATCATAGGCCCTTATAATAAAAAGTAGGCCAAGATGTCCTTTTTTGAAACGTTTTTCAAATAAAGTGTGAACTAACCTTCAAGACACAAAATCTAAATGTACAAAGAATAACCACAGAGGCATTTGTTGCCTATCTTCGTTCTCGATTCGGCCAAACATGTATCATCTAAAATGTCTGTGTCAACTTGCAGGTGGTTTGTTTGAAATAAAAAAAATGCTCCGTTATTAAAATGTAATTACATTTGTTCCATGAAGTATTCCAACAGTGTGTACACTGCCATCTGGTCTATTTCAAATATTCTCTCATTAATTTAGACAGGTGGGTCCAGCCCAAAGTCCCGCATGTCATGGTGACAATCACCTGTCTCAATCAATGAGAGAAGATTTGAATTATACAAGAAAGAGCATTTTCTAAATTCAACTAACCACCTGCAACTGGACATGGACATTGTAACTAACCCGCCAACACCAGGTTAGTTTAAAAATCTATGGCTACGTTTAGAATATGCAAACCTGTAACGCCCAGTAATGGATACCAAAAATATTTGGTTATATCACTTAAATCTGGTGTACAATCTGTAGCTAGGAAGCATGTAATTTCCATTATTTTGCGAAATCACTTGCTAAAACACTTCTGACCACAGTAAGCTACAAAGCTCTTATGAGCAAGATATGGCAGAAGTGCTGACTATAAACGCAGATCCTGGAGGTGTCATAAAGATGATGTCATAATTGATAGGCCCCCTTCACCTGATCTTACAAGCAACCAGAGTAGGTCTAGGCCTATTGTTAATGACAATAAGCAAAACATAATAATAATAATAATAATAATAATAATAATAATATGCTATTATTAGGCCCTAGTTTCATACAATAAAAAAATCAATCATGTTTTTTGAAGGTTTTTCAAACGTGTGTGAACTTCTTCATAACATAACAACATCTACAAAGAAAAACCACAGATTCCTGTTTTTCCCCTCTTCCATGGCCAGAAACCTACAAATAGGCAAATGTTCTCCGTGAAAGTAACATGATAGACATGGAAATCTCATTCTGCCAAGCGTAATGGTTGGTTGGCAGGACATGAGGCGCTGAGCAGTAATAGGTAGACATTCCTTTATTGTCTTGGAAAAACAACAACCAAGGAGAGGATTCAACCACAAACTGGTATGCACTATGCCCAAACAATAACCCACACTCAGGTGGGACGGCAAGAACCTTAAATAGGATCCCCAATTAGAGACAACGCAGGGCAGCTGCCTCTAATTGGGGACCAACAAAACACAAATATAGAGTATGCCAGAACCCTCTCCTCTGTCAAGCCATGACCTTAGCCACCACACAAACATAGAGATGCCTGGCGGCATACCCACAGTCAGGACCTGACACCAAGCTTATACAATGCTCTTACTTTACATGGTATTTGCGTCTGTAATAAGGACGTTGACAAAATGTCCAATATCGCTGTCAAAACAAAGGGAAAGTGTGGTCTCCTGTTGAGTTTGCAGATCCTGCAGTGTGTGATTATGAGGCAAATAGGTTATCAGTGGTTAAAGGTGTGTTTACACATGACGCACAATCTGGGCCTCAAATGTCACCGTGGTTTAGCTGATGGACAGAGAATGGAAATTCAGCCCGACCAGGAGCAATAACAACTTGACTGTATCTTGCCCACCACTCATGGAGCAGATGATATGTTAAAAGGTTTGAGTTCCCTGAAAAGGTGCTCAGCCCTATGATCCCTCAGCCCTATGTTCCCTCAGCCCAATGTTCCCTCAAATTATGTTCCCTCAACCTATGTTCCCTCAGTACCAACTGAACCAATTTCAATCAAACTTCAGAATCAGAATCACTTTTATTCACCGAATACATTTACAGTGCCATCAGAAAGAATTCAGACCCCTTTACATTTTACACATTTTGTTACATTATAGCCTTATTCTAAAATTGATTCAATATTTATTTTTTCTCAGCAATCTACACATAATACCCCATAATAACAAAGGGAAAGGGAATTTTTGCTAATTTATTACAAATATAAAACAGAAATACTTTATTTACATAAGTACCCTTTGATACGAGACTCGAAATTGAGCTTAGGTGCATCCTGTTTCCATTGATCATCCTTGAGATGTTTCTACAACTTCATTGGAGTCCACCTGTGGTAAATTCAATTGATTGGTCATGATTTGGAAAGGCACACAACTGTCTATATAAGATCCCACAGTTGACGGTGCATGTCAGAGCAAAAAACAATATGAGGTCAAAGGAGTTGTCTGTAGAGCTCCGAGACGGGATTGTGTCGAGGCAAAGATCTGGGGAAGGGTACCAAAACATTTCTGCATCATTGAAGGTCCCCAAGAAAAACAGTGGCCTCCATCATTCTTAAATGGAAGAGGTTTGGAACCACCAAGACTCTTGATAGATCTGGTCGCCTGGCCTATATGAGCAATCGGGGGAGAAGGGCCTTGGTCAGGGAGGTGACTTAGAACCCAATGGTCACTCTGACAGAGCTCCTCTGTGGAGATGGGAGAACCTTCCAGAAGGACAACCATCTCTGCAGCACTCCAACTATCAGGCCTTTATGGTAGAGTGGCCAGATGGAAGCCACTCCTCAGTAAAACTCCTCCAAAAGGCACCTGGAGTCTCTCAGACCGTGAGAAACAAGACTCTCTGGTCTGATGAAAACAAGATTGAACTCTTTGGCCTGAAAGATGAACGGAACAAAGTACAGAGAGATCCTTGATGAAAACCTGCTCTCAGACTGGTTCCAAGGTTCACCTTCCAAAAGGACAATGACTCTAAGCACACAGCCAAGACAACACAGGTGTGGCTTCGCGACAAGTCTCTGAATATCCAAGAGTGGCCTAGCCAGAGACTGGACTTGGACCTGATCGAACTTCTTTAGAGAGACCTGAAAATAGCTGTGCAGCAACGCTCCCCATACAACCTGACAGAGCTTGAGAGGATCTGCAGAGAGGAATGAGAGAAACTCCCCAAATACAGGTGTGCCAAGCTTGTAGATTTATACCCAAGAAGACTCAAAGCTGTAATCGCTGCCAAAGGTGCTTTGACAAAGTAAAGGGTCTGAATACTTATGTAAATGTTATATTTCAGTTTTTTATTTTTAATAGATTTGCAAACATTTTCAAAAACCTGTTTTTGTTTTGTCATTATGGAGTATTGTGTGCAGATTGATGAGGGGAAAAAAACTATTTAATCAATTTTATAATAAGGTTGTAACGTAACAAAATGTGGAAAAAGTGCTGCTTAAGTAGTTTTTTGGGGTATATGTACTTTACTATTTATATTTTTAACAAAAGGAAATGATTTACTTTTTACTCCATACATTTCCCCTGACACCCAAAAGTAATCGTTACATTTTGAATGCTTAGCAAGACAGGAAAATGGTCCAATTCAAGAGAACATCACTGGTGGTCATCCCTACTGCCTCTGATCTGGCAACTCACTATTAGGAAGGTGTTCCAATGTTTGGTATACTCAGTGTAAGGTGACAATGCTGATTATGTCAGCATCTACACTAATATGTAAGGGTATACAGTATTTAGGACCTACTGAATTATGTTCAATTGCTATGACATTTACTTTTTGTCAATATTTCAGCAGTCAATTGCATTTTCTGAAATAAAAAATTATAATAGCTCAGCATCAGGTAATTTTTAGAATTGGCTCAAATATGTAAAATTACATGGCTAGGACCCACTGAAGTATTGAATTTTTGGTAACCGGTGACCGGAAGTTGAAAATGGCTCTTCCTCTCATTTGGGTTGCCGACCCCTGGTTTACAAGATAGAGCTGAGGGAACATAGGGTTGAGGTAACATGGGGCTGAGGGAACATAAGGCTGTGGGAATTGAGGGAACATAGAGTTGAGGGAACATAGGGCTGAGGGAACATAGACATAGTCCCTCAAAACAAAACAGATAAGAAAGAAAAAATAAACCAGCTCTTTGCTTGACTGCTTTGACTGAAAGGTTAGCCACAATATGACATTTGCATTGATTCTAAGTGTGCAGTGGCTCACTTCTTCACTCTGTACCTTGAGTCCAACATACCACCGATACTGCCATGAAACTACAGTCGAACACCATTTAATTGCAATGTCACTTGCCTGTGATTGATATTGACACACCAGACTCCTCTTTCATGGCCTATTACATGTATGCAGCGGAAAGCTAACTCTACTGTACGAAAACAAATCTTAAAATGCAAATGTGCCTCACTTCATCACCATCACCGGGAAAGATGCAAAATCATTCACATCCCTCTCCCTTCTTCTCTCCCTCCATTCCACCTTCTTTTCACTCCACCCATCCATCCATCCATCCATCCATCCTAATATAAGAAGAAGTAGAATGCCCATAGTTCCAGTTCAGAGCTGAGGGTTGTTGAGGTTGAGGTATGTGTGTGTGTGTGGTCCTGGGCTGGTTGCTACTGGTCCTGACTGGCCACCAGCTAACTGAGGGAACCAGTCTGCAGCTTTCAGGGGACTACTCCATCTCTTGTCTCTTTCCGCTCCACAATTTAGCCACCTCCAGCTCCAACCTACCAGACCTGCAAGCTTGCAAAACGTAAGTCCAATAGCAAAGATCTCACAAGAGGACATTGTTAATCTATTTCACTGGCATTTTAGTGAATTTTAGAGCGTCAAATAGTTATTGTGACTTGACTCAGTCTTTCTTTAGATAATGGATTTATGTTTGAATGTATTTTTATTCTGCTTGCAATCAATTCACTCCTATTCAGAGGCAAATCTAATAAACATGGCTATCATTTGATACAAGCCATGAGATTCGCTGTGGAGGAGATCAACAACGGCACCAAAAACCAAAATCTTCTCCCAGGGGTGACACTGGGTTATCAGGCGTATGACATCTGCAATATACCAGCCAGTGTCCTGGCCACTCTGGACCTGCTGGCCCAACAGTACAAGGGAACTTCAGGGAACAAGACAGGTGGTGATCAGAGGGCAGTGGCAGTGATTGGGCCTGATAGTAGCAGTTACGCCTTCCCCCCTGCTGCATTGCTGGGCTCCTATCTAGTGCCACAGGTACATTGTATTTCCCAAGTTCAGTTATTGCTAATGGGTAAAACTAATGTTAGTCTGTATGCCCTCTAGACTAAGAATATAATACATTTGTTTTGTCTTCTATTTCTCTTCTATTGATACTTTGAAATGTCTTCTCCTTGCCTCCTATGATTTCATATTCTTTCCATTTATGTGTCCTTTATGTTTTCTCCTTCTCTTCCTCCTCCTCCTCCTATTATTGTAATTTTTTTCTAGATTTCCTATGAAGCCTCAAACGAATTGCTGAGCAACAAGCACCTCTACCCATCTTTCTTCCGCACCATCCCCAGTGACAAGAACCAGGTGGACGCCATGATCCAGCTGCTGGTGCGTTTTAACTGGACCTGGATCGTTCTACTGGGCAGTGACAACTCATACGGCCTCCAGGGCATGCAAAGGCTCTCCCAACAGGCGGCATATTACGACATCTGCATCGCCTACCAAGGAGTCATCCCCGAACTCACCTCGGCCACCAACCAGACCATGAGGGACATAGTCAAGAACATCTTGAATACCAAGGTCAACACTATTGTTGTGTTCTCCAGCAAGAGCAAAGTTAGTGGGTTCTTCCCATTTGTCATAAAGCAGGGTGTAACTGGTAAGGTGTGGATAGGGACAGAGGACTGGTCAGTGGCCACTCTAGTGTCGGGGATACCAGGGATTCACACCATCGGGACTGTACTAGGCGTCTCCATCAAAAACGCAGCCATAGCTGGTTTTGAGGAGTTTGAAAGCCATGTTGTTTCAAAGGTACTTAGGGACACCTCCAATGGCAGGATTGACCAGAGGCTTGAATGTTTGCAAAATACAGATCTCTATAGCATGGCAGTAAAAAACGTATCTTTGGATGGCTATGATATGACATCCTCTTATAATGTTTACAAGGCTGTATATGCTGTGGCCCATGCACTGCACCAAGCACTTGGTTGTGACTCGGGAGAATGCCAAAAGATTGAGGTACAACCTTGGCAGGTGAGTGTTTTCAAAATAATGGTACTGTAGTCAAAAAGTCCACTCTAAGAAAGTTCACTACACACTTGATTTCTATGTACTATTGGAAATCTACAGTGAACAATGTTCACTATCACAGGTTTGTTACTGTCATGTTTAAATTGGTGCCGTGTTTTTTATCTCTCCCTCAGCTTCTGCCGATGTTAAAGCAGGTGAGATTCTCTGTCGGGAACTCCTCTGTGTACTTTGATGAGAACGGAGACCCACCCACAGGATATGACATCGTGACCTGGGTTTGGAGAGGAACAGAGTGGTCTCTCCGAGTGGTGGGCTTTTACACTCCAGACCCCACTGACCTCACAGTGGACCTTGCTCAAATTGAATGGGCTAGTGACATTGACAACCTGGGAAAAGTATAGGCACAGTATTACAGTATTTACACAGTAGTATTACAATCCATTGTCAGATGAGTACTAGAATTGTTGAAAGTAGAGAGTGAAAACCATGGTTGCAGGTGGACTTGGGAAACCTGTGTGTTTGTGTGTGTCTGTGTGTTTTTATTGTGGTTGTGTCCAGGAGGTGCCTCCATCAATATGCTCTCCAGAATGCCCTACAGGTCACAGGAAGCTGCAGACAGGACAACACAAGTGCTGCTTCGACTGCATGGCTTGTCCTGCTCACACCTTCCTTAACAAGACTGGTGAGATTTAAGTCACACACCCACTGTGCACATCCATAGTTCATCTTCCATCTGTAGTGTTTGGAATTGTGCTGTTTAAAAGTGTCCAGCAGGTAGCGCATGTTGCCCCTTTCATAAACTATCGCTATAGCAGGGGTGACAAACATAGCTATAGCCTGGGGTCCAATCCAGCCCGCGGGTGGTTTGAGTAAAAAACATATTTTTATTCAATTTTTTATTTTGTAGGTGGGGTTAAAAAATATGGGTTGGGTGTAACAAACTCAATATACTTTAAAATGACTAAAACCAAAATGAAATTGTGTAGAAACGATAATGGACCTATATTCACACAGTTTCTTCACTGTCCAGCTCGCTAATAACCCCAGTGCACAGTCAATTCACCTACATTCATACAGTTAACCTACATTCATTACTTTCCAGCTCACTAATAATCACTAGACAGTCAGAGAGCATAAATAATTCTAAAAAAATATGGAGAGAAGAATATTTTTAGCCTTGACGGCAAGGAAAGACCAAATGCGTCTCCTGGGGCAAAATGTGTTTGACACCCCTGATCTATAGCAAGCAGGTGGAAGTAGCACAGCTAGAATAACAATGATAGTGCAACTGTCTCTGATGGTGTGAATATCAGTGATATTTGCTTTTAAATAAATTCTGAGGATTAGCGAATGTGAACACCTTCATCTTCTGAATTTGTTGAACTGAAATAAATCCTGTAAATGTTGAACTGACCCCAGCCTTGATGTTATGATACATATATCACTCTATAGGATCTACCTGGTGCCAGGCGTGTGAGCTCCACCAGTGGTCCCCAGCGGCGAGCGAGGTGTGTCTGGATCGGACGGTCCTGCTGCTGGCGTGGGACAGCCCCCTGTCTGTCGCCCTGCTGCTCCTCCTGGCTCTGACCCTGATCATGACCCTGGGGTCAGGGGTCGTCTTCCTCCTCAACCTGGGTACCCCTGTGGCCAGGTCGGCTGGCGGGCGCACCTGCCTGGTGATGCTTCTGGCCCTAATCGCGGCTGCCGCCAGTGCCCTGTGCCACTTTGGCCTCCCGTCTCAACCCACCTGCCTCCTCAAGCAGCCTCTCTTCGTCTTCAGCTTCACCGTGTGTCTGGCGTGTGTCACCGTGCGCTCCTTCCAGGTGGTCTGCATCTTTAAGCTGTCTTCCAAGCTGCCCCGTGCCTATGATACCTGGGCTAAGAATCACGGGCCTGAAGTCACCGTCCTTGTCGTGTCCATGACAGTGTTGTTGATCTCTGTGCTCCGTGTTGCTCTAAACCCCCCGAACCCCTCCCAGGACGTTGCCTTCTATTCCAACTGCATTGTCACCGAGTGTAGTAACACGCTCTCTTTCGGTGCCATGATAGAACTAGCTTACGTCTCTGTGCTCAGCATGCTCTGTTTCTCCTTCAGTTACATGGGCAAAGACCTGCCAGCCAACTACAACGAGGCCAAGTGTATCACCTTTAGTCTCATGGTCTACATGATCTCCTGGATCAGCTTCTTCACCATCTATTTTGTCAGCAGGGCGGAGTTTTCCATGGCCATGCATGTGCTGGCTATTGTGTCCAGTGTGCTCGGTATACTCGGTGGTTACTTCATGCCTAAGGTCTACATCATGGTGCTGAGGCCCCAAATGAACACAACGGCTCATTTCCAAAACTGTATTCAGATGTATACCATGAACAAACAGTGAAATATATGTGTTTATCATAGATTAGCCTTTTTTTATTTCTGGATAATTATTCCCAATCCATTGCATAGGTAGATGGTTATAAAAATGCCATAGTATAAGTTGCTCTGCTTTTAGCTAAGTAGAAAGTAAATGTTGACCTTGCACATTTAAGTGTATGTATAATGTTCTCTAACATGGTTGTAATGTAGTTTTGAGGTTGGCTTTCTAAATCACTCCTTTTTGACTTAGCTAAGTGTGTGATTTTACTGGGAAGAATTCTGGTGTTGTGCTCTTTCTTCAGTGTCTGTGTGGCATATGTTTGGCCTCTCTTTAGAAGAATAGAAAGTGGTAGTGTGGGCAGGCCATAGAGAGGTGCCTTGCCTTCTGTTGGTGTGAGTGCCCATCTGTCTGTGTGCCCTCTCACTGGGCATTTGTGTTGGCAGGTTTCAGAATCTCAATGTAACAGCTGATTTAAACCCATACAGATGCCTGTAAGCCTCTGATTTAAACCAAGCTATCCCAAAGACCCATACACATGTCCCATAGTTCTCAGTTTTCAAGTGTGTGAGTCAGTAGCATATTTGAAGAATCTGCATATGATTATTTATGCTAAAATCAATTAATAGACTTTTCTTTGTATAGCGATATTTGAAATAAATAAACCAACAAATAAAATGACCTTGTTTTCCTTTTTTGTATTTCATTAAAGAAAAATTCTACCACTTTTCAACCTCATCTCCAGCACCATACCAGTATCTACTGTCTACATATGTAAAAACTGCACATTTCTATATTCTGGGGTTAAAAAGATAAGAAAGGTCCTAAAAAAACGTCCAACTCGATGACATCAAGAAGAATTCAAAGCAAAAAACTGTGATTTTCTAAACCTGCAATGAGTTTCTAGCCAGGGTGATGCCTTTTTCCTGCTCTCAGCGTCACCGAAAATCTTATAGTGTTTAAAAAAATCACTGTTTTGAAAATGTTTAATCAAATCATCAAATTGCACTTTTTAACTACAAAACGTATGAATATATGCAGACACTGAGACACTGATATGGTGATGGAGATAATATATGAGGTTTTAAAAGTGGTAGTATTGCACTTTAATGTGTAAAACTGTCTTTTCGATAATGCAAAAAGCTCATAGGGGGAAACTATTGAAAAAGTTATATGTGGATTTTCTTGAATTTGTTAGTCAAATTTGACAAGACATTTCATGGAGGAGGATCACATTAGTCAGAATAAAATGTATGGACTGCAAGATCCTCTACAATTTGGTCAAAAATAACAATCCCAGACTAAAGACTCAGGTTATTATTTATTTAAAATTGATTGTAGTTTTATTGTCATACAAATGTCATACATAGTTTTAAGAGCTTCTTTAAATGCAATACAAAACATCAGAAAAATAACAGTGCTATTACAAAGCATAACAACATACTATCGCCTTTATAAAAGATACATCCATAACATAACAAAACAATTAATAACAATAGAGAAATATCCTCAAAGAGTTGCTGTCAGAAAATACAGTATATTGTAGATACTGTTACATCTATCATATAACACATGGACTCCACTGGAGTAAGAAAAAAATACCCATTTCACAATAAAAGATCATAACTCAATAAATAGCTACATTCTTCGATTAAGGCAGCCTCCCCCGCACCTCTCTGATTCAGAGGGGTTGGGTTAAATGCGGAAGACACATTTCATTTGATTGCATTCAGTTGTACAACTGACTAGGTATCCCCTATCCCTTTTTGCTGCAAACAAAAATCGAATTTGATAAGACAAGGCAAAAAACTATCTTCACAAAAATGTGACTACCCTCACTTCAAATATGCCAAAAATGTGCCACACATATCTGTCCATCAATGTGATGAGAAAATAAGAGCTCAGCAAACCCACAACGGTTGAGGAGGTTGGAAATGCATATTTCCTACATAGTGAGGGACATACAGTCCATTGTTTCCCTCAGGTTTTATAGTGACTTCAGTCCAGTGTCTTTCTCTACCAGGGCCTCCAGACTGGGCCTTTAGCTCCTGTGTCCTGGAGCTTGGTGCTGGTGTTGGTGGTGGGTCGGGGGGTGGAGGAGACTGGGGAGGTGGAGTGGACCATTGGGCTGCTGCTGGATCTCAGGGCCTGGGAGGAGAGCTTCTGCTGGAGCCCCTGAAGAGGTCCAGTGGATGTGGTGGTGGTAGTGGTATCTCTCTTGGGGCTTCCGGAAAGGAACTGCAGAGACTCCCTCCAGCACTGTGAATAACCCTTGCCGTAGTCTCTCTGAGATGGATCCGGCTGCAGCTGCTGCCTCAGGAAGCTCACGGTCATCTCCAGGATGTCAGCTTTCTCCAGCTTGGTGTTGGGATCCTGTTTGTGGAACTCCTTCTCCAGGATTTGCTTGAGCTGCTCGATGCAGCCGTTGATGCGATCCCGACGCATCTTCTCCACGATGGGTTTCCTTATCTGAGGCAGAGAATAGTATTTGATTAGTCTATAGCTCTAATATATGACACCAATAAACGGAAAAAGCCACAATAAACATACACACTTTCTACTGTCTATACACATCGATTGAACATAATTTACATACCTTAATGTTTTTTTCTGCAAACCTCAAGTGGTGGAAAGAGGAGAAGTTGGTTGAGCACGGAGCCATGTCTGTCTGTGTGAGAGAGTGACAGGTCAGTCTGCTGGTTCTCCTGGGCTGCAGTGTGGTCTTGGCCCTCTAAGGGATCTCTCCCCTTTATATAGCAGGAGATTACCATAACAAAGCCATGTGGCCCAGGCCTGGCTTGGGTTCTCACACTACTGAGACCAGAGGGCCGCCCATTGCAACAATAGGAGAAAAATCAATAACTTGATGGATAATGGGGTAGTAGAGGCAACACAGGGATGTTTTCCAAGATAAGCAGCAACTAATGATTAATTGATGAAAACATTCTACATGCAATTAACATTCCAACTGGGTTATCATTGTTATCAAATGAGAAAATTATGACGTTAAAACAAGTGACAAACAGACACACTTCTGAAGGGAAGAGCCCTCTTCAAAAAGGGTAATTTAGACCGTAAAGAAAAGATCTAAGTCATTTCAGTGCAACAGATACTTTCGTTGACATCCTGAGAACCCTTTCATTTCTAACACAATCGTGCCAGTATAATTCCAAAAAAAAATCTTTCTCTCCAAGCAATTTTTTGTTGTAATTAACCCAAAATTTCTTGAATTGTTGCATAGTTTCAATAAAATACATACAATTTGCCATTATATATGCAGTCAATACTGCAACAGTGTGGTTACAACACTTTTGAAAGTTAGTGGTATCGATTTAACCTTTATTTAACTAGGCAAGTCAGTTAAGAACAAATTCTTATTTACAATGACGGCCTACCAAAAGGCAAAATACCTCCTGCGGGGACGGGGGCTGGGATTAAAAATAAAAATAAAGAAATATAAATGAAATATAAATATAGGACCAAACACACATCACGACAAGAGAGACAAAACAACACTACCAAAAGAGATACCTAAGACAACAACATAGCAAGGCAGCAACACATGACAACACAGCATGGTAGCAACGTAACATGACAACAACATGGTAGCAACACAACACAACACAACATTATGCTAATGCTAAATGATACTGATGCCTGGTGAAGAAGACATTCACATAAACACAGATGGCTGTCGCTGTGTTGGAATGTGGGGGTTACACACACTCAGACTTTTGTCACACACTCCCTTCACAAACACCCCACACACTCCGTCCAGACAAGCAGTCTCCCCTTTGACAGACAGTTGAGTCATTTAACCATTGTGTTATCTATTGTCTCTATCTCTGTTCTCATTGGCTGTTGAGTGTGGGAAAGCTCAAGACAACTCATGCCCACACAAGGATTTATTGCCCCAAGGAAAGGTTAATTCAAGAATGCTTTCTCTCACAACAAGTGTTTATTTAATTTGACCAATTGAAGCGGTATTATATCTCATGGACGGTAAATATTCTGGCATTGAATACGAAGAAGAGGTACTACAGTATAACTTATAAGATAAATTGTTACTTTCCCAAGAAAAATCCCAGAACTTTAATCTATGATCTATGCTGGACTATGTGCTGCTGGACCAGAGTGAGGAGACTGGGGACAATGCCACATTCACTGGCAGAGTGCAATTGTTGTGTTTCAGGCAGTGCAAAGGTCACAGATGTCTGGCCTGGCCTGTGGGTGCTGTGAGGAGAGTACTCTCCCTAGTTTCCCACCAGTCCCTAGCATTGGGGTAGCCAGGCCGATCCCTCAATGCCTCATTGGGAATGTTAATTGATCCTTTGTTGCAGGACAAACAGAAACCCTATGTCACAGACCATCTGGAAAAAATCAAGTTAATGGGGCCTTGCACATCAACAAAGAGCTACAAGATCGCCCTGTCTTCTTCTTCCACTTTAGCCTGGATGAACGTTGAACGTTTTCAATGGAGTTAGAACTACTCATAAAGGGGAATTTGTCAACTCCATCTATACAAAAATATTTTTTAACTGTTAGCTAGACATTCCCGTTTGGCTAGCTGTGCATTGACCACATTGACAGTGTTGGGACGGGAAGGTTTTGGCTAGCTTTTGTCTGGGGTCTTTTAGTGTGTGTGAATAGTGACCCACCCACAGATAGACAACAGTGAAACTGAATTCCTGCCATACACTCTGGACTGCCAGGCCTGTAAGTAAGGCAGGTTCCCATCAGCCCTCTGCCTTTGGGAGTGTGCTAGCTCCTGTTTCCCACACTCTCTGTCCATTCACCGGCCTCAATAAGGAGACAATAGAAGTGTGTCTTGTTACACATCACATTAGCCACAGTGTTTGATCTCTGGTTGGAGGGAGGGAGGGCTCCGTAGTCACCGCCAGACCATCTGCAGGGCTAACCCTGAGAAACTTGTTTCAAACTTTTTGCAACAATAAAAAGGATACTTTTTAGAGCAGGAGGGTGGGGGCTACCGATCCCATCCTAGAGAGCTACTGGTAGGTGTGCAGGCTTTCCAACCCTGCAGTAATACATCTGATTCAGCTAGTCATTGCCCAGACTGACCAACATGACTACCGTTGTTGATTATTTGGATCAGGTGTGTCAGCGATGAGGTTGGAACAAAAACTTGACAACATTTTTTTGAAATATTAAAGTTTTAAGTCATCAAAGTTTACTCTTCTTAATCCTTAAGAGTCTATGGATGCACCCGGGCGTCGATCTAAGTAACATAATATAAAACTCCCCATCAAAGTCTGTCAGTTTAAGCTAGAGATATCTGTATCTGCCTATGTCAGCCTTCCGCATCTGTGCTGGAAGGTGGCCCATAAATCGGTCTTCTCACGAAAACGTCTGTATCGTCCGAATGACATACAAACTAATATCACCACTCTGTGGAAAGATGAGACTCTCCCAAACACAATGATGTTCTTTGTTTTGCTCTACGGCCCCCACAAGGTCACAGGACTCGTCTGAAGTCGGTAATGCTGATGTGCCAACTTCTTTTCTGTAGCATCCGAACAGTTTGGTTCAGATAAATTGGTGTGACAGAACCAGTTAAGAATAATAAGTTATGTTCTATATTAGTAAAGTAAAGGCATATATAGTAGATTGGTTATGAATTTAGACAGGTGTCCTCTGTAATGTGGTGTGTGCATGATGGGAGCCCTTGATAGTGATGGGCATGCAGTCCTCTGACAAAAAGTAATCACTTTACGCTACATAGGTTTTGCCCAACCACAAATCAACAATAGGTTTCAAGGTTTTGGTTAATCAATCAGGAACCAATATTGAACTGACATCTCTATACAGTAGGATAGGTGCTCCTCACAATCTAAATTTAGGTTTGTGAATATAGTCAATCAACCAATATGTTTTATAAACTAACTATAGTGGTCTTCTTCATAAATGTGTGGATGAAAAAGTTAGCCATACTTCTGATATAATCAGAATGGATGTGGGTGGTGAACTTTGTGCAGATGTGCAGATTTGACTCGATATGACAGAGAAGGAAAAACCAAAAATGCAATTTTTAGAAACTTCAATTAAGTTTTTCATTTATTTTCAAATGCTTGATGGCATGTCACTCCAAATGTAGTGTAATTTAAACCAATAAAGGCAAACAAGCTTTTCAAAACCTTCTGTTGAATACACAAAATCCCTTTATGAATGGTGTATCTTAGAACTTACAATGAACTTTTTAACATATTCTTTGAACATTGAATTTATCAATAACATTGATTTGACATAATCATAACATGATTTACATTTAGAGTAGATCCATTGGATCCATTTAGAGTAGATCCATTGGATCCATTTAGAGTAGATCCATTGGATCCATTTAGAGTAGATCCATTGGATCCATTTAGAGTAGATCCATTGGATCCATTTAGAGTAGATCCATTGGATCCATTTGTGGGATAATATAGATACATCTTCAAATTGATACATTGTATCATTCAGTGACAATACCTCATCAAATCGATACATTGTATCATTCAGTGACAATACCTCATCAAATTGATACATTGTATCATTCAGTGACAATTCATTGTAAATAGTTTGAAAAATTCTAACAAATAGGTGGTCACAAACACAAACAGTAGCAACTCAATATGGGTTAGAAATACAATACAAGCATGTTATTAACATAATTTAACTCTGTACTTTCAGAGTTAAGGTTCTCAAATGAGAACATGGATAATAGAAACACTGTTATTAAATCAGTGTACATTTTCAAATACAGAGTATGTATCCAGACAAAGCTGAATAATTTCATAGAATCCTTTCTTTCAAAGGAATACTGGCGAAACATGTCCTTGCTTCATCTGCATGAAGACTAACAATGTAGCATCTCTTGTCAAATGCAAAACAAGTAGACCTCCGTCCCTCCGAACACCGCTGTCCATGCCTGTCATAATATAGACTGGCCTGTCCAATTCTGTTTGTCTGACATGAAAAGGTCTGAAGCGTTGCTCTACCAAGGCCTCCAGAGCGAATGGGACACGGGTCTCGTCACACCCTTGGCTTGGTGGACTGGGGAGCCCAGCGAGGAGAGGGACCTGGGAGCCTGGCTGTTTTGGCTGGATGTCTGCAGGCTGTGGAAGTGGCTCAGCAGCCTGCTGTGGGACTGTGTATTCCCCTCACATTGAGACAGGAAGCTGACAGCCTCTTGCACACAGCGAGAGTAGCCCTCATTGGCTGCCACGGTGGAGCAACTTCCTGCCTGCTGCTGTCGGCTCAGGAAATAGACGGTCATCTCCAAGATGTCGGCCTTCTCCTGCTTGGAGTCAGGCTGCTGCAGGAGGAACTCGGGACCGAGGAGGGACTTGAGCTGCTCGATGCTGGTGTTGATGCGATCCCTGCGCATTTTCTCCACCACTGGCTTCCTTACCTGCACAAAGAGAAAACAAGGAACAGTTTAGTCAACTTGATCTGCCATGTAGTATCAACAGCAATAGAATAAGATTGAAATGTACTGTATGTATCTATTCATAGCATTTGCTTACCTTGGTAAGTGAGAGGTGCTGCTTAGAGTAGGTAATCTGTCTATTCATAGTTGGTGCCATGGCTGTGGCACTAGTAGTTCTGTTGAGCTGAAGTCTCAGTAAATAGCCAATTGGATATGTGCTGTCTTCCCTCTGCCTCTCCCTCCTATTTATACTCCTAAATCTCCATATGAATGTGTGGGTCTTGGGCTTGTTGGAGTTTCTCACAGTCCGGAGCCAATGAGAGGGCTGGGAGGGGCATTGCGAGATGCCGGGCTGCCACATGCTCAATTAAGTGTTTATTGCTGGGAGGACAAAGAGTGTGCCTCCAGGGAGCAGGTGGATAGATGGGGAGGGAGAGGAAGGGGTGGGAGGGAGAGGAAGGCAGGGAGAGTGACATGGTGCCGTTGTGGATCTGGGAAAGTGGTGACCCTAGAGGAAGGAGTGTGCTCGTCTCTTGCCAGGATCACAGAATAACGAGTGAGAACAAAGTGTTTCGGCACAGGGCACACATATAGTAGGTGTGAGACAGAGATCTTGGGAAGGGCTGTGAGTCTAACAGAACATGGGGCTACTGTGTGTCCACTAGCTTCATTGAACAGGTTTTTTCCAATAGTCTAACCTGTTCATACCAATTGAGAATCTATTCATATTCATGAGCTATTGAAAATCCTTGGGTCTTTGGTGTAATGTCACGTAAAGGGGCTCCCAATTGGGGCAGTGGTCTAAGACACTGCATCTCAGTGCTAGAGGCGTCACTACAGACAACCTGGTTCGAATCCAGACTGTATCACAACCGGCCGTGATTGGGAGTCCTATAGGGCGGCGCACAATTGGCCCAGCGTCGTCTGAGTTTGGCTGGTGTAGGCTGTCATTGTAAATAAGAATTTGTTCTTAACTGATTTGCCTAGTTAAATAAAGGTTAAAACAAATACTAAGAAAAGATGCATCAATAGGGTGATGATGGGGCAAGATTAAGTTTGACTTTGGTGTGGTCTATATATTTGTGAGGTAGTAGATTTCTGTGAGTTCTAAACGTTGTAGCAGTTACTGCCATGAATAGTCTTCACTTCAACCCAGTAATATATCCAGCATTGAGTTTTGGAAAGCTCCACATGTAGATATGGATTGCCAGAGCTGCTACTCTATTAGCACACTTTCACATCTACTGATAGATATGCAGGTGCCAAATGCAGGCACCAAATGCAGGCACCACAATATTTAGACACACACAGACACACACAGCTGCCCACCCTGCCTGCCACTGGTTGCGTCCCAGTCACAAGCTCCCTTCCTGTCCCAGTGGAACGTGAGAGCTGCCATGGTCCTGAGCTTCCCACACTTCAGTGTTAATGACTCTGGGGCAGACACACAAAGGAAGTGTGCCCCGTCACACAAAGCTCAAGTGACCAAGACCCTACTGCTCCCTCCTCGCTCCTGCCCAGCCACAGTGCAGTCAACAAGGCTCTCACAAGGCTTTCCCAGGCACACCATCTGGACAGATGGGACTCTATAATCACCCAATGGCCATGTGAGACCTACTCAGGGGGATGAAATAGAAAGCGTGAGAATGTAGGAAAAGGACATTTAAAAAGTCAAACTTCAAAGTCTTTTCGATATTATGATTACTTTTTGACTAAATATATGAAAATACAAGATAAAAAAACATTTGGTATTATACTATTAACACCTAATCAAATAGTCTATACAAATTACTAATACCAATAGTAGCAATACCACCATTATTACAATGGTAATAGCATTACAATGTCAATTTGTATTAAATTATATTGATTTCCTTGTTTATATGATACAATGAAATTGATCTTATTTGAGTACTCTAGCAATGTTCACAGTAAAGGAACTTAGAGTGAAAACACCTTTCTCTGCCATGGACACTTGATGCTTAACATCTCAAATTTCCTCCACCACTGTAGGGATGGGGAGTATGTCTTGAACATGTGAAATGTCCACAGACAGATGTTGTACTCCATGTTTTCACCACGTTCCCACCACGTATCAGTTGTAGTCAATGCTCACTGGTTAATTCCCATCCATAACACATCATGCTATAAATGGAGGGGGTAGGCGGGCATTTTAAAGGGCATCTCCCTCCTTTTCATTTGGACCAGGGCCATTGTATTTAATTAATTCAAGCAATTCATGCACTTTCTATTGTCACATTAGGGCCTTGTGATTGGCCAAAATACTATGAGAACCTGCATCACATAAAAGCGTAGTGAGAGATGATATAAAGGGAAAGGAAATTGAGGGTAAAATCAGAGACATCACACACTGAAGGCACACAGAGTCATCTTCATTTCAAAGCAGGAAATAGACCTTACAGCACATCCAACATCAAATGGATCAAATGGACCATATTGAACTGATGAGGATGTCTTTCAGTTAAGCTTATGGGAGCTATATATTGTAGGGCTATTTAACTCATGTTTCCTTTCTCTGCTCCCACAGGGGTAAAGTCATGATCCTTCAGAGAAAATGCACTGATAGGGTGGAGAAGCTTCTCACAGCGCTTAAGAGCCAACTCCACAACGTATTCACAGTAAGAAGGCCCCTGCTCTTCCACAAGAGCTATTCAAAGTACTCCAGAGGTACTCTATGACTGTTTCCATTACCTGCTGAAGATTTTGCCCCACTGTTTATCCAGTATGGATCTCCATGGAAAAACCAAGACCAGCAGTGGGACTGAGCACAGTAACATTGAGCATTTTCTGTAACCTATGCAAAGTTACTCTCACACCAAATCTGTTGTCATCTCTACACACCTTGAAGAGCTAAAGATGTGGACTATTTCAATTGATGTGTACTATTTTGCAACTGAAATTATTGGGATATATTTTAACAATATAATGATGTGTATATATTACCAGATATTTTTTTTCAAGCAATAGATTAAATGTGAATGGTCTTTTGAAAAGACAGAGATTTTAATCTATACTGTATGTATATGCCTTTCAGACTGAATGTTCATTGGTCGATAAAAATACCATAAAATGTGCATTGTATGCCTTTTTGTTTTAATATTTTTTGCAGAGATGGTCACTTGAAGACTACTCTGAGGAAAGAGTTATTACTGACAGCCATATCCCTGTTTGTATACAAAGGAACAATATGTTGAAATAAGTATAGGCTATGGTAGAGGGAGCCAGAGACCTGGCCTCAGTCAGGCCCTGACAATCACAAGGGAAATTATATTTTTGATGTGCAATGTAAAAAGTAAAAAAAAAAAAAAAAAAACAGTCTGCTTTTTTGTTAATGTTTTTTGTCCATTTCAGCTCTATAGCTTAATAAAATAACTTGACAACTTAAAATATTTTAAATCCTACAAAATATACCTCAACAACTATAGATCATGATAAAGAGTACACAACATTTCTTTAGTAAGTGTTTCCCTAATAACCATTAGTACATAATAGTTCTCAGCTCTACCAGCCAGCCAGTCTTTGCGTATGTCCATGTAACCTATACATGCAAGCAAATAAGAGATGTTCTGTTTTCTGTCTACTATTTTATGTGAATGATACTCAGTGTTATCTGGGTAATAAATGCATGTTTGCTTTGAATAATAATGAATAATAATGAATCAACCTGGTTTCAACAGGCTGTTGATTAACAAAACTGGTTCCCATTCACACATTGTGTCTGTTGGGCTGACCACTATCATTTATTGAATTTGTTTCCTGTGAACAGTATGGTAAATTCGTGACAAATTAGATATATCAGTCTGTGCTATGTCCTCTGCTAGACAACCTACTAAAAATACGTTCCCCTGTTTAAAAAAGTGATGCCTGGTCAAAAAAATTAGGCTGGACCTCAAGTAGAGAGAGGTTTGATTATATGGCTTTATAGCCCCATCTATAGCCAAGAAATAGTCAAAGGTCCTCTTCGACGTCACTTATACTCACTGCACCTGTATATAGGCCATCTGTAAATAGCCCACCCCAACTACCTCATCCCCATACTGTTATTATTATTATGATGTTTGTTTTGCTAATTTGCACCCCAGTATCTCTGCCCGCACCAAAGGCATATTTGCACATCGTCATCTGCACATGTATCACTCCAGTGTTAATGCTAAATTGTAATTATTTCGCCACTACGGCTTATTTATTGTCTTATCTCCCTAATCTAACTATATTTGCACACACTGTATATATATTTTCTATTGGGTTATTGACTGTATGTTTGTTTATCCCATGTGTAACTCTGTGTTGTTATTTTGTTGTCGCACTGCTTTGCTTAATCTTGGCCAGGTCGCAGTTGTAAATGAGAACTAGTTTTCAACTGGCCTACCTGGTTAAATAAAGGTGAAAAAAATAAAAAATACGGGGCGTTCCAGTCTTTGTTAGAGTCGCGCTGCTCAGTTGATCACATTTCACAACGCCTGGTTTGTAACTTGTCAGGAACAACATAAATATAATAAAGTATAATAATAAATTTCTCACATGTGCTCAGAAGATTGGTGTCATATTTATGTGGTTCCTGAGAAGTGTATGATGATGAACTGATCATCTGCACAGCGTCACCACCTGGAACGCAGCCAAGATGAACGAGGAAATTTTGTGACTGCGAGAACTCGCGAGAGCCTGTGGGGAGTAACGTTACTTCATCATGGCAGGCAATAAGTTGGCATTAGAGGGAAAAATAAGTATTATAAGCTTTCTTTTAGGGCTCGGGGTTGTTATAATTCCGCTAATTAGAACATTCGCTGGACATCTTGACTGGGTATTCGACTCGCTCACTGGAGTGAGGGGGAAAATAGCTATTGCGGTGTACATCGCTGTTATCAATGGCTTCTTGCTAATCATATACAAGGGTCCTCTATATAAGGTAAGCGCTACAGGAGTAGCTAACCATCTGGCTAACGTCTGAAATAAGATGTAACATGTTACAGCAGTAACATTAGATAAACTACTTGGCTAGCCATCTTGATTTCTGTTGTATTTGCCCATCATCCAAAACGGCAGTCAGCTAGCTAGGATTATCAGTTATCAGAATTTCCATTGGCCCGCTTCTTTCTGAAAATGTATTGTGCTAACGTTAGCTGGCTAATCCTATTAGCTGAATTGGATTGAGACATCTGTCACCTTGATTGGCTAAAGATAGAGCCCTAATTTAACTGTAAGCTAGACAACACTATTGAAGTTAGATAGGTAGGCCATGCCTAAGGTTATGTTATTGATTTGGAGCCAGTTTTTTAGTTTCACAAGTTCAAGTTAAGCATACTCCTCTTTCTCCCAGGTTGCTGTGCGAGCCTGCTTCCTTGGTTTTACTTTTGGGTGTGGCTTGATTATAAGCTTTTCCCAAACCACATGGACACACTTTGGCTGGTAAGCATCCAACACCTGTACATTCTCTCCATCACACACACTACTAACCAATGTTAGTTCGATACCTGTTTATGCGTTGTTCTCAGTCAATTCATGTCTTTGCAGGTACATGTGCTCCTTGTCTGTCTTCCACTACTCAGAGTACTTGGTGACGGCCATCATTAACCCCCGCAGCCTATCCCTGGACTCGTTCCTGCTCAACCACAGTGTGGAGTACACCGTAGCTGCTGTCTCTTCATGGGTGGAGTTCACCATAGAGAAGCTCACTGTCCCAGGTCTGTCCTCCATACCACACTTGTGCTCAATGGTTGCCTTCCAGCCTGTCTATATTGCTGGCGTTGCATTGCATCAACCAGTGGTTGCGTACCCCGTTAGCCCTCCCCCTCGTTTTCGAGTGTCCCTAGGTGGGGGAGTGAGTGGCCCTCAAATGAAGCAACTAGTGGTAGGGAGAGCTAAATTAGACCTAGGGAATGGGACATCACTACATCACTCGCGCACATCAGAAAATGCTTACGGATACCACGCAATTAATTGACGACAAGCCTTGTGTTTTTCACAATGCCTGTACTGGCTGCAGTAATAGCTTTTCTTATATTTCTCATGCATCAGAAACAACGATGTGCCTGTAACGTACCCATCCTCTGGCTGTGGTTCAATGGGGAGTAGTACTGAAGCAGGACTTTCCTTCCATAGCAGTTTGACATGTAACAGTCTCATTCCCTTCACTCCGTCATTACCAGTGTAAACATTGTAGCTAGAACAATTAAAACCACTGTTCTGAACTAATATAATGTTTTAGGGTCCATACACAGATTGGCTACATAGCTACACATCCATAGCATACAGGTATTTTTATCCTCCACAATAAGGAACAAAAGAGTTACAGTTGAAGTCGGAAGTTTACATACACCTTAGCCAAATACATTTCAGCTCAGTTTTTCACAATTCCTGACATTTAATCCTAGTTAAAATTCAGTTTTAGGTCAGTTAGGATCACCACTTCATGATATGAATGTGAAATGTCAGAATAATAGTAGAGTGAGTGATTTCAGATTTTATTTCTTTCATCACATTCCCAGTGGGTCAGAAGTTTACATACACTCAATTAGTATTTGGTAGCATTGCCATGTTTAACTTGGGTCAAACGTTTCGGGTAGCCTTCCACAAACCTTTGGCCCATTCCTCCTGACAGAACTGGTGTTACTGAGTCAGGTTTGTAGGCCTCCTTGCTCGCACATGCTTTTTCAGTTCTGCCCACAAATTTTCCATTGGATTGAGGTCAGAGCTTTGTGATAGCCACTCCAATACCTTGGCTTTGTTGTCCTTAAGCCATTTTGCCACAACTTTGGAAGTATGCTTGGGGTCATTGTCCATTTGGAAGACCCATTTGCGACCAAGCTTTAACTTCCTGACTGATGTGTTGAGATGTTGCTTCAATATATCCACATAATTTTCCTTCCTCATGATGACCTCTATTTTGTGAAGTGCACCAGTCCCTCCTGCAGCAAAGCACCCTCACAACATGATGCTGCCACCCCCGTGCTTCACGGTTGGGATGGTGTTCTTTGGCTTGCAAGCCTCCCCCTTTTTCCTCCAAACATAACGATGGTCATTATGGCCAAACAGTTCTATTTTTGTTTCATCAGACCAGAGGACATTTATCCAAAAAGTCTTTTCTGAGGTCTTTCCTGACCTTTTTCCTGACCTTTTTTGATATTCCCATGATGTTGAGCAAAGAGGCACTGAGTTTGAAATACATCCACAGGTACACCTCCAATTGACTCAAATTATGTCAATTAGCCTATCAGAAGCTTCTAAAGCCATGACATAATTTTCTGGAATTTTCCAAGCACAGTCAACTTGGTGTATGTAAACTTCTGACCCACTGGAATTGTGATATAGTGAATTATAAGTGAAATAATCTGTCTGGAAACAATTGTTGGAAGAATTACTTGTGTCATGCACGAAGTAGATGTCCTAACCTACTTGCCAAAACTATAGTTTGTTAACATGAAATCTGTGGAGTGGTTGAAAAACAAGTTTTAATGACTTGTAGAACCTGTAGATACTAGATAATTAGTTTGAATGACTTCAACTTAAGTGTATGTAAACATCCGACTTCAACTGTAGCTACTGCTACGTTACCTGCATTGGCAAATATCTTCAGTCTCTGTTATGTTACTAGCTACAATAAAGAACAATTACAAGTGATTGACTTATTGACTGAAGTATTTTTTTAATGAACAGCAAGGGAAGCTTACAAAATTGTACATACAATTTTCAGTAAATGCTTTAGTTAGCTAGATTCTTTACATACACTGGGTTTCACATATGACAGCCTGGTTTGCTCAAGAGTCCCTACAACATGAATTACAATTCATACAAATGTCAAGCAAGATAAATGTATAGCTAGCTGGCTAATGTTAGCTAGTCAGCTAGCTTGTTAATTAGTGATTTTCATAAATTAACTTTATGACCAAGCAATATGCATTATACTTTTTCTCTACATTAACACATTCCTCTTAACTCTAAATGCTTTGCATGATTCGTTATGACGTTATAATTCATTTCCTTCCATCCTAGTATTTTTGTCAGCCATCTTCCTGAAGCAACTTTAGAGCATTGGGTCGCAGGACCTTTATGGTAGTTTTAATAACCACTCTATAGGAAGTCTGCATGTCGATTCGTTTGGAGGGCCAACTAGAGGGCTGAGAAGGCACTGCCCTTCTCTCTAAGTTGAATTGGAACACCACTCTGACTCTGTGGCTCGCTGGATCCTTCAAAACGAAGGGGGAGGGCTAGGTATTGGGATTGAGCCCAATTTTCATGTCTCAGTTGAAATGGCATGACATGTTGTCACAGGAGGAGTTAAATGTCTCAATTGGCTGTGAACTTTGTCCCTCTGTGTCTCAGAGCTGAAGCAGCTGAGCTGGCTCAGCCTGGTGGGCCTAGTGATGGTGCTGTGTGGGGACTTCCTGCGTAAGTCTGCCATGCTGACGGCCGGCTCTAACTTTAATCACATCGTCCAGAATGAGAAGGCCCAGAGCCACGTGCTGGTCACCGATGGGGTCTACGCCTTCTTCAGACACCCCTCCTACGTGGGCTGGTTCTACTGGAGCATTGGAACACAGGTACCGGCCTATGTCAAAATTGCAAAAGTTACCTGAATTTTGCAACCCTAGTCACAGCAGTATTAGCATGCAGGCTAATATGTAAGCTAAGCTCTGTTCCCCTTTTAAGAATCCAAACATTTTTGTTTCTTAAACATGTTACAATCAAGCCCACTTCACTGATTTTCACTTTTCCATGTCCAATGTTCCAGGTGATGCTGTGCAACCCTGTCTGCATCGCGGGCTACACTATGGCCAGCTGGCGCTTCTTCCGTGAACGTATCGAGGAGGAGGAGCTCTCTCTCATCCATTTCTTTGGAGAGGACTACCTGGAATACAAGAAGAAGGTGGGCACCGGCTTGCCCTTTATTTCAGGCATCCGCATCAACAGCTCCTAGGTGTGAGAGATGGGGTCCTGGATGTATGAACATGGCAGACAGACAGACAGACAGGCACTGTGAGGGGCAGCCCTGGTCAGCTTACTGTGGATTAGCCATTGTGGTCGCCCACCCTGGGGGGCCTAGAGCTCACGGAGACTGACACCTATGAGCGTGGTGAAGGGCTCCCCAAAGGCCTGGATAGATAGACTCACTCCAAAAGAAAAGAAAAGAACCCCCCCCCCCCCAATGTTGTATATCTATTGCACACATCCAACCGCCTCTGGTTTGGTTAGTTTGACTACTAGAGGCGATTATTATAATTTTTGTGTTTCATCTTTCATCTCCAATGTCTCCTTTTTCTGTGTTTTCCATAGGGAGGAGTTGAGTTTCTTCAGTGGATGCTGAATAGATTTTTAGCTTGGGTTACTGAATCAGAAGTGCTGTAATCAGCCTGGTTCAGTGTATGCTATTCCTTGTTTGTCTGGCTTATCACAAAGTCATCATTATTAGGTCTCAGCGTTTACAACAATAGTTTTACACAAGATTAGGGATGCACAATTTAATTGACCCTTGTACATATTCTGTCCCTGTAGGTAAATCTGATCTAAGAAGCAATTATTTCTGAGTGACTATGTTGTCCGTTTACAAAAATGTCGACAAGTTACGGCAGTAGTCGCTTGCAACGTGGTCTTTGACCCATAAGTTAATTAACTTTTCATAAATTATAAGAAAGGCCTTTTGATGAAAATCAAATGTCATAATATGCCATGAAAAAATATTGGTTATAGGTATCAGCCTAGGATGTCTATATTGATGCATCCTTACACAAAATAAGAATTTATTTTGGAATAGAACCGGAAAACAAAAGGAACTGAATCGGGAACGAAAGTGATGCATACTGTTCCAGAACAGAACCAATATTTTAAAAGCATGGAACTGGTTAATAACATCTTTCTAGTCCCACAAAAAAACACAACAAAGCGCATATGCAAAGCCCTCATTCTGTCACTCAAACTTATTCCAGCATCTGCCTGCAAACTGAAAATCTTTGCCAGTGTGTGTGCGCATGTTTAGGCTACCTCCGAAGCATAGGCTACTGTACCGACCTTAGAAGCGTGAGAAGATAAGGAGAGATCTTTTTGGCTAGGGAATTGTGGATTAACTTTTTCAATGCTAGTTAAGGATACTATAGGCCTAGTTATCAAGTTTCACATTGTATTTATTAACTGCAAAAAGGTAAGATGTGTTTTAATTCTAGTGCTGCTCTTCACACACAAGCTTGCTAGCTAGCTCAAAGGACATTCAAAGCCTCTCCTAGGTATAATTCTGTGAACCTAATTCAGATAATGCATGTCATAACAAGATGGCCAGCGCTTCAAGCCTGTTCCTCAACCCTCGTAAAATTTCATTTGCGTCATAGGCTACACTTGTCTGTCCATCACGCATGTAAACAACTGTGAGGATAGATTGCCTGCTCTATCCGCACTGATTGGTAAAGTAATTGAATGAGCTAAATGTAAAAAAAACGTAATTTCACAGGTTTCGAACCGGTTCAGAACTTTATTTTGCTGGTCAGAACAGTGGAACGGAATGAAAAAAATAGTGGTTCTGTTGAACGAAGCGATTGTAAAATAATTTCTGTTCCAACCCTTGATTTTAAATTCACATATTCCATGTCCACTCAGGATCAAAAGACTGTACAATCACAAATATTTTGCTAATTTGACAACCTGAGCAAGTTGCAGCCTGGTTCTCGGATTTCTCCAATTGCTACGGCGTAATAAGTCAGAATTGTCTACTTTGTAAGTAATAAAAACATAATGAACACTGACAATCCATTCACTGTTCTATTCCAGTCTGCTGTAAGTCTTACAATTGTCCCTGGGTATAGACTATGAATCAGGGGTGCTGTTCCTTCCATAGGGTTTTAGTTATAGGGGCACTCTCAAATAGTAATCTTTTAAAATGCATTCGCTCTCACAGTCTCTCGTTCTCTCTACCCCTACTTGATCATCACTCCATCTGTTATTTATTTGTTCTGTGTGCTTGTCTCCTCATGCTCACTGTGTATTGAAACCAACCAAAAGATGCATTCCTATGGCTAAGGGGTTCAGAGAGCTCAACCCAACATGGCTTCCTTCTGAACTACCGCAGCTTGTCTCAGGTGAAAGGTCGCCTCTGCCCTCCACTCTGTATGCCCAGACTGTATGGAGTGCAAGAGGATTATGTCTGTGAGTGAAAGAGAATTTGAGAAATTGGAACAGTCAAAAACACTAACTATGATGTGCAAGACGAGTGTGTGTGAGTTAGTTTCTGAAATTAGGACAGTCGAGCACTGTAAAAGCAATGTATTACATGAATACAGATGAGATTATCTGTAGATTAATTAATATAAGAGCACATTCAGTTGGCTGCAGACATACAATAGTTTGCTGCTCCAAGCATGATCCAGCTGAGCTGAACATGGAAAAAGCCAGTTGTTTTGCACTACAGTATATTACAGTTTATTACAGGTAATGTAAAAATGTATCATGCAGAGGGTATACTTATCTTACTCTTGGTTGATAATGTTTTTTCACTTGACTGACATTTTCGGAATTGATTGAACACCATTGTCTTGTCAAATAAAATGAAAAGTTTATCCTAAGAAAATTGTCTTCCTCTCATTAGGTTGTCTTTCATGTTGTTGCCACTGTAGTCCTAATATGGATAATAGATGCATGCTTAAGTTACTACCAGAAGCCACCCTGAACACAGTGACGGTGTTACCATAGCATACATTACACCTTGTTACTACAAGAAGCCACCCTGAACAGAGTGACGGTGTTACCATAGCATACATTACACCTGGTTACTACAAGAAGCCACCCTGAACACAGTGACAGTGTTATCATAGCATACATTACACCTGGTTACATGTGAAAATAAATATTACATTTTGTCGGTGAAGAAGTCTCATGCCCCTATCCAGTTTAGTGAGACATCTCCTTCCAAATGGCTATCTCTGTGGTCTTCTGCTTCCCTGGCCAGTAGAAATCCTTGTTCTTGAGGGCAGCCTCATCAGGGAGGTTGCTGAGAGTGTGGTTGTCATCTGTGGTAGGCCTACAGGTCAGGTCATTTCTGTTGACGTAAAGCATGAAAGTAGAGGTTTAACAGAGAAGTTGTAAAGTTATCAATCAAATCAATTCTTCCAACAAGTTATTCAGTAATCTCCTAGCTAGCTTACGTCAGTGTTGAAATGGTTTGTTTAGTATCTGTGGCCATAGTGGTGTCCTCATAGATCTTCAGCATGGCCTCTGTACGGTCGTCTTTGAGCTCCTTAGGCTCTTTCAGTCTGTGGGAACATTGAAAAGAGAACACTTCATGGTAAACCATGTCTTGCACAGTCACCATGATAGAAAAAACGTCTCAGTCTGTGACCCTCGTCAGAGTAAATTGTACATTTGCCAAACTATCTTTTAGTCTCCAGTACCTGGGTTCAATGCGTTCCTTCACCTTGGCAATGGATCGAATATACGGGCCAATTTGCCTGGCGATGGTAATTAGATAACTGTTCTCTTGCCTTAGCTGCGTCAGATCATGAAGCTGGGCTGAAAACAGAATGGACACATGCAGTATATAAAACACCAACTTGACCATATCTATCTCAAAGCTAACAGAAAAACTAAATCCCCCTTACCTTCATAGATTTCCTGTTCATTTGTAACCCTCTGAAAGGTTGCCTCCCAGACCTAAGGGAAGGATAACAAGATGAAAATGAGCTTTAAAAGGTAAGCTGGGTTACATTTATAAACAGTGTTATGTGAATACTTTAGTGATTCCCACCTCCTCAAACATTGCCCTCACGAGTTCCACTGCAGAGTACTCAGAGGAGATCTGTCTGTCCATCTGCACAGAGGTATCCAGGATGTCTCCCATGGTGTCTTTCTTGATGAGGGAGTGGTGCTTGGTCAGATCCCTGTGGGTCTCCTGCACCTGGTCCTTCATCTGCTGAATGGACATCTGCAGCGTCTGGAGTCAGGAGAACACAAGGTTTTTATGGGCTACATCAGGGTAGCGCCTTGATTGAAATCAATAAACCATGCATCTCTAAAGTGAATGTCATAAGTATTCAAATACACATACAAAAACGTGATTGGCTGTGAAAGTCCTCATACATTTTGTAACAATGGGTATCAGAGCTGTATAGTAACTGAAAAGCGTTGTAGAAGCTCACACCCTGTAGCTGGTCTCATAGTTGCGACAGTGCTCGGTGAAGGGGGTCTCTCCGCCCTCGGCCAGGAGGACCTTGGTACTGATATAGCGGTGGGGGGTGGGCTTCCGCACCACAGACGAGCCCAGGGACATGTCACTGAAGGCTGGGGAGTGGCAGGGCATGGACAGGGACGACTGCAGGCTGAGGGGACAGAGGGACAGTTACACAAAACAATGAATAAATCAATCAGGAAGGAGTGTCCTCATATTTCCGCTGGCTATTTTAGAACGCGACAAGCGCATATTTGGGAAGTACAAGAATACTGTCTTGAATTTTCAGGTTTCATTCATTGGGAACACCAATAACATGCTGCTAACATTTTCCCTTTGAGCGTGTAGGTCTGCACTATTTCCATATGGTAGGGGTGAAACATGACTCACAGTCCGCTGGCATTGCCCAAACTCAATCCAGACACACTCCCAGCAATGGACACTGAGCGTCTTTGGCCCAGCAGTAACAGAGACTCAAGGCAACGAGCAAACTCAGACCGATACTCTGTGTTGATCTAAACCAGAAACATAGAAGACAAATGGGGTATATATTTGCGATGTGACATGACCAAACATCAGTTGAAGAGGCAAGATGACAAGAGAGGGTATTTTCATTAACCAAAAGGTTGCTAGTTTGAATCCCCTAGCCAACAAGGTGAAAAATCTGTAGATGTGCCCTTGAGCGAGACACTTTACCCTAATTGATCCAGGGTCACTGTTTATAATGGCCGACCCTGGCCTTGACCCCACTCTCCGAGGGTGTCTCGGAGAGTGGGGCCAATTCACATGTGCATATTAATACACACTTGTACATATGTGAAATAGGACAAATATAAGCACCCACCTAATTATTTATCTTACCTTGCTACTCTGAGCTGGTCTCAGTCTGTGTGGAAGTTTGACAATCTTCTTCAGTCTCTCCATCAGTTGCTGGATAACAGACACCAAAGTCAAACACATTTGCTTAAAAAACTGTATTCACAATTGCTATTATTCCATTTAATGTTTTGGTGTGTGCTCTTCTGGATTCATGAAACCAGATTGGGCATTATTTATCATACTGTATTGTACATACATATCCCATGTCAAGAAACTCAAACTTGTTGGCTGAACTTAGGAAGGCTGAGCAAGTGACTAGATGAACCTAGAGGCAGGAAAGGCAGAAAACATTGGTTTAAGTTGACTATATGACACCTGCTCATGATGAGACATCCATTTGGATTACAAATACAACAGATGTATCACTACTCCAGGATAGAAAGGCATGCCATAGATAGGGCATTACCTGGAGAGTGGGTAAGAGTGCAGCCAGATGAGACAGCTGTTCTTTGAAGGCTCTCTCTTTCTCCTCATGCTGACTGTTAAAAAACAGAGAGAATCCATTTTAAATGGATCTCTTACAGTATCTACAGGTTCTACAAGTCATTAAAACTCGTTTTTCAACCACTCCACAGATTTCATGTTAACAAACTATAGTTTTGGCAAGTCGGTTAGGACATCTACTTTGTGCATGACACAAGTAATTCTTCCAACAATTGTTTACAGACAGATTATTTCACTTATAATTCACTATGTGGGTCAGACGTTTACATACACTAAGTTGACTGTACCTTTAAACAGCTTGAAAAATTCCAGAAAATGATGTCATGGCTTTAGAAGCTTCTGATAGGCTAATTGACATAATTTGAGTCAATTGGAGGTGTAGCTGTGGATGTATTTCAAGTCCTACCTTCAAACTCAGTGCCTCTTTGCTCGACATCATGGGAAAATCAAAAGAAATCAGCAAAGACCTCAGAAAAAAATGTTAGACCTCCACAAGTCTGGTTCATCCTTGGGAGCAATTTCCAAATGGCTGAAGGTACCACTTTCATCTGTACAAACAATAGTACGCAAGTATAAACACCATGGGACCACGCAGCCGTCATACCCCTCAGGAAGGAGACACATTCTTTCTCCTAGAGATTAACGTACTTTGGTGCGAAAAGTGCCAATCAATCCTAGAACAACAGCAAAGGACCTTGTGAAGATGCTGGAGGAAACAGGTACAAAAGTATCTATAGCCACAGTAAAACGAGTCCTATATCGACATAACCTGAAAGGCCGCTCAGCAAGGAAGAAGCCACTGCTCCAAAACCGTTTGCAACTGCACATTGGGACAAAGTCCTCTGGTCGCAAATGGGTCTTCCAAATGGACCATGACCCCAAGCATACTTCCAAAGTTGTGGCAAAATGGCTTAAGGACAACAAAGTCAAGGTATTGGAGTGGCCATCACAAAGCCCTGACCTCAATCCTATAGAAAATGTCTGAGCGGAACTGAAAAAGCGTGTGCGAGCAAGGAGGCCTACAAATCTGACTCAGTTACACCAGTTCTGTCAGGAGGAAAGGGCCAAAATTCACTCAACTTATTGTGGAAGCTTGTGGAAGGCTACCCGAAACGTTTGACCTAAGTTAAACATTTTAAAGGCAATGCTACCAAATACTAATTGAGTGTTTGTAAACTTCTGACCCACTGGGAATGTGATGAAAGAAATAAAAGCTCTACTATTATTCTGACATTTCACATTCTTAAAATAAAGTGGTGATCCTAACTGACCTAAGACAGGGAATTATTACTAGGATTAAATTTCAGGAATTGTGAAAAACTGAGTTTAAATGTATTTGGCTAAGGTGTATGCAAACTTCCAACTTCAACTATAACTGGACCAACATGCATTATCTTGCCCCACATGTCAACATCAAGAATCTCATGAGATTATCATTCTTACTATTTAGCTTGTCCAGCATATGCAAAGCTTTTCAGAATATTTGCTACTGGGTTCTAAGTTGTGCCATGCAAGCCGGATGTAGCTAGTCTGACACATTAGTATTATTAATTAAGCTTTTATCTATATTGGTCTGCTGCCATGGATACCTTAATCTCCCAGAAGGATCTATAAATGTGGAACAGGATACATAGGCAGCTATTAGCCTGTTCAATATCTCTGTGTGCATCCCAAATGTCACCATATATCCTATATAGTGCGCTACCCTATATGACCCTGGTTAAAAGTAGTGCAGTATAAAGGGAATAGGGTGACATTTGGGACGCAACCAGTGTCTGCCTGTGGCAAGACTTCCTGCCCTGAGAGTTCATTGAGTTTACAGTGATTTTTAATGGCTAGATGCAACCATTGAGGCTGAACCTGTGTTCTCTGTACTCGGACGGCCCATTCAAACAATGACAGGTAAATGCCAAATATTTCACAGTTTCTCTGAGCATAGGCTGTACATTACATTATACGCATGATTGTCTCTGCACCCACCAGTGGAGGCTGCTGAAGGGAGAACGGCTCATAATGTCCATTACGGCGCAAGTGTAATGGCATCAAACACATATTTGATACCATTCCACTGATTCCGCTCCAGTCATTACCACGAGCGTGTTCTCCCCAATTAAGGAGCCACCAACCTCCTGTGGCACCCACCTTTACTGATTTTCAAGCAAGGTAGCCTGAAGCAAAATTAATTCTCACCTTTGAGCTGCTTTCAGAAGAATCCTTTTTCTTTCTGACAGTTTTTCCTTCAAAAGAGGACAATATTATCCGTGTCAAGATTAAATGATTAAATGAAATTAACTATACCGCCCAACTAAAACTATTACGATGAATAGTTACATTCATTTCCTCTCAGTGTTAAGTTTGTAAATGAAAAGCACTACTTGAGCATTACAATTCGATCAAATTTGCTCTGATGTAATGTTGTGCAATATATTGAACTGTCAGCTACTTTATGAGCTAAGACATTAAGACATGAAGGGTGACACCTTGTGGTAGAACAGGGTTAGGGTTGACTGCAGTAAAAAAAAGAAAAAAAACAGCTTTGAGTTGAGTTGAATGTTTTCAAAACGACCGATGCCTGTGTCAGCTCACCTGCATGTTGTTGAACAGAGTGCTGATAGCGCTCTCCTCCTCATCCACGTTCTCTCGAACCTCCCCGATCATCGCCTTCAGCAGGATGATGGCCTCCCTGGCAGACGTCTGGAGCTCCTTTACCGCCTAGGGGTCAGGGGTCACACCATGAGAGGACACTGGACACCACCACACACACACCCAACAAACTAAACTAAACTTCCCCATGTTCCCCCACATGTATTGTCTATAGGTATACTCTATAGCAATATGGAATAAGTAGGTAATACATAATTAATTAAGAGAATGCACTCACTATGACGGCTTGGTCCAGCCTTTCACAGCCTTGCATGTATGCTGTCTCAATATCAATGCAGTGTGCTCTGCTCTCCCTGAAGGACACACACACAGAAGCAACTGCTTAATGGTTGATTATTGAATTATTAAAGTGATACAAAATAAATAGGGATAGGACTTGAGTGTAACTCACACTTGCATGTCTCTGAAACAGTTGATACACAGCATGGACTTCTTCTCTGTGGAGAACATTATGTACAGCTCGTCATGGAGGGCTGTGGGTAGACAGACAGACAGTCAGTCACTGTCAGACAGACAGACAGACAGACAGACAGACAGACAGACAGACAGACAGACAGACAGACAGACAGACAGACAGACAGACAGACAGACAGGCAGACAGACAGCGCGAGACAGTCATTACAATGGAATCTCAGAGGAGAGAATATGAACTGGAGAGCCTTGGATTTCATCAAAATGTTCTGTTCACCTGCTAGTTTATACATAAAAGGTATCTAGCTGTGTTTAAAGAAGATTGGAGTTTTAACACACCACACTTTTTGTGGGCCTCCTTCGTGCGTTTGGCAAGGGAGACAATATCATGGCGGGAGAACATTCTGGCCTTGTGGGTTGTTTCCCTGCAAGCTCCACACAGCGGCTGGCTACAAGTGTTGCAATAATACATTGCATCCACATCCTGTCAACACACAAGACCACAAAAATATTCAAAAGCTTGTACTGCAGACAGAAACTACAGGTACTTTTTGTATAGATGGTTAAGGTCCAAATAAATCAATCATAGTTAATTAAACCTTAATACCTGCTTCTTGCACTCCAGATCACAGTTGGAACACTGAACAGTCTCCTCACAGTCAGTAGAGTTATTCACCAGGAACTTGAGCAGGCGGTCCTCCTGGGGTAAGGCACTTAGGCCTTTGACAATGGACTGTTGTCTGTACCAAAACCAAGAGTGGTTACACAAAAAATACAAATAGGATCCAACACATTTAGCTACTAACAATCGTAAAATGAAGAGATCCTTTAAAAGTCAATGGAAACAACTTAATATATTTAAAAGTGATTGTGTTTAAAGTTTTACCCTTTGTTCTGTGTGGGTTGGATATCTTATTCTACAGCTGTTGAACTATTGTTCTCATGTAGGCTATTGCCTCTCCCATTACCAAGTATTTACCTAGTCTTCACGGCAACACAGCCACAAATAGCATCGCTCTGAATTCTGATTACACAAGGTAATGTCAATGATAAGAATAGAAACAAACAACACTGCATATTGCTTTTATACCAGTGTGATTTCCCATGTCATTAATTGAATGAATGTCACAAACAAACAGTTTGCTTAAAGCAAATGTCCTGTGTTTAAAGGGGGGCTAGAGGATTCACTTAGTAAGGTTCATTGTAGCTTCTCACCCTCTCACCCTTACATAAGGAAACCTCCAATGAATACTTCATCTCAAAAGTACAGGCTGTCATAGAAAGCAAAGCATGTAGCCTATATTACAGAGCATGTACTACCCATGTCAGTAAAAGAGTTATGTAAGTTAATTTAGTTAGTTGAGCTTCATGTGACTCAGGCTAAATAAACTCATATAGGCATCCTGGAAATACCACCACAATCTCATCTAAACTAGTTTGTACTTACCATATCCATATCCACAGTACTGCATAATGACAACACTGTTACATAATCCAGTCCTGTAGGTCACAGCAATTAATTTAACCTGAGCCCAGAGGGATCAATCATTCAAATGTCAAGGTCCCCAATATCTCTTGATATTCTTACTGAGAGTTGCCAGCGATCTAGGACCAAGCTGTTCTCAATGCCAGGCAGGATCAACAAAGGAAGGGTTTACACTGCAGCTGTCCATTTTCCCTAGACAATCCCGGAAGACTTTCACCCTGGCACTGCTAACTGGAGAGGCTATGTTTTTCTAGGTATCTTTCAGTGTACACACATCAATGATAAATACTTCAGCCCTTCCAATGACATCAGGCATGATGGAGAAAATGGAGTTGAACAGTCCATGGGACATTTTAATATAATAGCTATTAATATGATAAAGTAAGCCTAGAACAAGTTAGCCTTGTCCGAGCCAGAACGGCCCATAGGGGTAGGAGCCTATCTCCTGTTTCTTTAGCGTGATGCAGCTTAAACTACTGTACATGTACACACCCTGGACGCTAGTCTGTTACAGGGCCTTAACCCCAGTCTGTTACAGGGCCTTAACCCCAATCCATCTCCTTAATGCTGATTGCCAAGCAGTGAGGCATCAGGTCCCATTTGGAGAGTCTTAAGTATGACTCGACTGTGGATCAAACCCCCAACTTTCCAATCTTAGCGCGTACACTTTAACCACAAAGCCACTGAGTTGGTCATTGATATGATAAAGCAAAGGTAATTTGTTCCTTAAGAAATTAAAATACCTACATCATGATTCATGCCATCCAGTAAATGAATGGAATGACCCATACTTACTTACCCACAGAGGGGGCAGGAGAGTCTGCCTTCCACGGCCCTGCCACGCAGACAACTGGCACAGAATGTGTGGTAACAGTCCAGCAGACAGGGGTGTTCGTACTGCTCATGGCACAAGTGGCAGACCAAGGGGTGGCAGTTGGCAATGTCTGGGTCATATAGGTTCTCCAAAGGGCAGAAGATTCCTCCAGACATCTGTAAATACAACACAGGAAAGCCCATCAGAGTGATGCTGATCTATGTGGTTGATATTTGAGAGAATGAGTGAAAATGCACGTTTCATCACACCCCCAAATCATTCCTTGATGTATAAACTGTGGTATACTGTTACAAACACATCAACATATCATTAAACTATTCCAGGGAAGTCAATAATCAATCAGTACTACCAAACTTCAACTCAATGGAAGTACATTAAATGACATTCCTTTGTAAGCATATATTTAATGAATAAGTTAAGAAGCAGATACTTAATTAAGAATATAAGAATATGGGAGAAAGGCTGTGCCATTACCTTGCTGCTTTCTGCCTTAGCTGCTATCCCAAGCAGGAATGACAGATATGTGGAGGGTCTTTGAGTGTGACTGGAGGGGATGGAGTGCTGGCCCTGACGTCAAAACTAAAGCCATGTTTAGGAGGAGGTGTGTCCAAAGCACAGCAGTCCTGGATGAAAAAAGTGTAACCAGACACCACTCATCTGTCAACAGGTGACCAAAATACATTACTCTCTCTAATCCCTGTATTTCCCCCACTGCAGCCTCCAATGAGGCTGCAGTGGGGGAAATGTAATGCATTGGTTCCTAATTCAGAATGGAACAATAAAAGGGAAAATTGAGCAATCAACATTAGTTTTGGAAATAGCATTTCTTGTCATTTGTCAAAGGTTATGACACCTTGTTGTCTGCCTCCCTGCTCACTATGCCAGATTTCATTACACAACTTTTGGCAAGGAACTATAGCCCAGGAACTGCATGGGTTGATTGTAATGAACAATGGGAAAGCAAGGTTTTGACAATGTTATTATGAAGAGACCAATCAGAGAGCAGGGTTATGACGATGTCACAATGAAGGGACCAATCAGAGAGCAGGGTTATGACAATGACATTATTAAAGGAACAATCAGAGAGCAGGTTTATGAAGATGTTCTTATGCAGAGACCAATCAGAGACCACATCATGATGATCTCATAATGAAGGGATCAATCAGTGAACAGGGTTATGATAATATCATAATGAAGGGACCAATCCGAATGTAGGGTTATGACAATATCATTATGAAGCACCAATCAGAGAGCAGGGTTATGACATGTCACTGTCATAATGAAGGGACCTATCAGAGAGCAACGATATGAAGGACCAATGAGCGAGCAGGGTTATGCATGTCATTATGAAGGACTAATCAGAGAGCAGGGTTTTGACGATGTCACTATGATGGAACAATCATAATACACATTATGATGCCTATTAAACTGAGGGGATTCGATTAAGCTGACCCCGGGGTGAACCGTTTTAGAGGGCTAGCAAGGGCGGAAATTGATGCTAAATTTGAATTAAGCAGCGCGTCGAGTAAAATTGGTGAAGACGAATGTTCTGAATGGACTACAGTAGTATCGAAAACTGGAACAAAAAGGAAATTGTCTAAGATTGAAGTGAATGATGCGTGTGTAAATGATAATGAATCGCTTATTGTTGGGATGCATATGTGAGAAATCCATTTGAGGTGTCGAAAATTGTGAAGTATGCGCTTGGAAAAGTGGAGGATTGCAAGGGCCTCAAAAGACTCCGGACAACAGAAGTTGTGTGTTGTGAACGGATGTTCAGGTTGATTCCCTGAAGAGAAATCCTGGTGTGGTTGGTGGCCGGCGTTTGACCCGCTGGGTGAATGGAGATAAAGAGGAAAGTCTACCTGTACTGTTTTTTTTTATTTTTTATAAAGAGCAAATACCTACACATGTGAAGCTTGGTTATGTAATATATGTAAGATAAGAATTGTAAAGGATTTGGCCATGTTTCAAGTGTGTGTAGACGAACTGAGTATACTGAATAACGGTGAGTAGAAGGACGACGGTGTTGCAATTGTGGTGGGGATCATGATCCTGTAAGGGTGAAGGAAATTAAGGTGGCGATTAATCGAATTTCCAATGCGGAGGCGATTAAAATAATTGAGAAAACAAGTGATGCTACAGAAAGATATGGTAGTGGATACAATACAGCCTGTAGCAAATGTTTGCTGCCAGACTAAAGATTCCCTGTGTGTTAAAAAGGTGGATTTTGTTGCGTTCATTGCCACAGTTATAAACTGTACAGAACAAGTCTCAAAGAAGTCAAAGAAACTGGACATTATTGTGGCTGCGGCAGGCAGAAACGTTTTTTGGGACTTAAGGATTTTACATCTGTAGACTTGCAAGGGGTACTGGTGAAAATTGATTGCATTCGTTTTGGAACCGGGCTGCTTACCGTCCGTGAGCCATGCCCCATTCAAGAACAAAGACAGTATTGGGAAGAAATGGTTAGTTTAATAGGGGCTTTCCACTTGCTAAACTGACGGGTGTATGGAATGACGCGTTGACGTGCAAGTCGGATGTAGGAAACGCTGACATTTCCGACTTGCTAATTGGTTGTAGCTACACACCTGCTGCGCTCAATCAGAAAAGCGTCTCACATAAACGTCAGAGCCCAGTTGTAGGTGGAACTGCCTCTTGCATGTGTGTAGATCTTTGTTTTGGTCACACGGTGTGACTTTTACAACTTGGCCGCATCGCATACAAATTACTAGTTCCTGCAAATATGTTAGGAAATGCAAGATGTCTGGCAGCTAAAATGACGTTTATAGAGACAAGTTTATTGCTGCTGGGGCATTCCACTAGCTAAGATGTAACAGCTGTATGGAAGCATACTTCACATACTGTATCACCGTGGCGTGTAGCTAATTGTACAGCTACTTTTCAAAATTATTTGAATGTAAAAGCCTGTCTTTGTATTTTTTGTTGTAATTTAGCAGATGCTCTTAACCAGAATATTTGTTTGTTTCTGATGTAATTAATCCTTCAAAATGTAAAAATAATTAAGTTTATGTTGAAAACAATAGTAATCGAAATCTGATGCAGTGATTGTATCGACTCGATCAGCGATTGATTTAACAGGCCGAAATGTAACGCACGCGCAAACCTAGTTCTTCCTTTCTGCTGAATTCTTCGCCATGGCTCCTGTGGTGGGTACAATCGCGTGCGAAGAATTGTCCAAATATATCAAATTTTCACACTTCAAATGACTACTTTATTTGTGTCATATTCGTATAAATCGGAGCATATGCGGTGGGACTTATGTCATTCTTAATACTGTTTAACGAAGCACTGCATTGAGTTTTGTTATTCTCGAGGCCTGCTAATTTAACTAGCCTAGATCCACCACGTTGTAACTAGCTACAGAAAACTAGCTTAACATTTGCCTGTTCGTTTTATAGTGTGGTGAAATCCTGCACGTAGTAGTTAAGTGATACAAATATAGGTCTGGTTGGCTAACTCACTGAAGATTTGGGGATTAACTAACGTTTGACAGATCGCAAATTTAGTTGTCAGAGCAGTTGTAGCGCGTAGACTGCTAACTTGACTACTAGAACTAGCAGGATGGCATTTTAGAGCACTAGCTAGCTAATTACCTAGACAGGTAGCTAATCGGAGAAGCGTTGGTGGACGGTCTCATTTTTAATTCGCTATTAATCTGATTTGCAGAAGAAACAGACCAACAAAGGCTCCAAGGGTGGCTCCAAGGGTGGCAAGAAGAAGAAGCAGGTTCTGAAGTTCACTCTGGACTGCACCCACCCTGTTGAAGATGGCATCATGGATGCTGCCAACTTTGTAAGTTTTATACCTGTGCCTGGTTGCAGTGAAAACGTCTACTTTTTAAAAAGTTGCACAAACACCCTTATTCGAATCCCCTTTAGCCACAATCCTGAATTGTGTTTCAGCCTGGCAGTGGCACCGCTGCCACTTGGTTGAGTATAACGCTGATGGACAGATGGAGCTTGCGAAATGTAATCACTCTCAAATTCATATACAGAGCTAAGGATTTACAGTCCATGGGATCGACATGTTGAACAGAATATTACTATGCTAATGTACAGAGTGCATCCCAAGTGGGGTTAAAACTAGTTAGCAACCTACACAACTCAAAGCCAAACGTGTTTGCTGACAGAGCAAGAGACTAGTCGGTCACTCCCATGATGGTGTGACCGACTAGTCACACCTGGGTGCACGTTTAGTTTTTTGCCCTAACACTACACAGCTGATTAAAATAATCAAAGGTTGGTGATGAGTTGGTTCAGCTGTGTAGTGCTAGAGGGGTCCCCAGGGGGAAACCCTGCACTACACTAGTCATGTTGGGCAACTGTCAATTTTTTGTAAGCATATAAAAGTATATGCTTACAAAGTATGTCTTAATGGTTATAGGAGCAGTTCCTTCAGGAGCGCATCAAGGTGAACGGGAAAGCTGGCAACCTGGGTGGGGGTGTGGTGTCTATTGAGAGGAGCAAAAGCAAGATCACAGTGTCCTCTGAGGTCCCTTTCTCCAAAAGGTATGGTAACTGCACTGGCAACTCAGCACTGGAGTAATGAATATTGCATATATATAATATATATGCAATAGTCAAATATTGCATATATATTCATATTTATTTGTAACACGATTTCTGAAATGACTTTCACCGAATACATTTTGTTTTCCTGTTTAAGCTACAAAAACTTTCCTAAATGCTTACATCACTAAATGATTGGCCATATACATTAATTACTTACACTTTCGCACTGCTTACAATGGATAAATTAGGTCCCTTATTATAGCCTATATGCGGATGACTCAACACTACACGTCAGCTACTACAGCGACTGAAATTACTTCAACACTTAACAGAGCTGCAGTTCGTTTCAGAATGGGTGGCAAGGAATAATAATAACTAAAATCATTGTATTTGGGACAAATTCACTGAACCCTAAACCTCAACTAAATCTTGTAATAAATAATGTGGAAATTGAGAGAAAGTTGAGGTGACTAAACTGCTTGGAGTAACCCTGGATTGTAAACTTTCATGGTCAAAACATATTGATACAACAGTAGCTAAGATGGGGAGAAGTCTGTCCCTAATGTGTAACCTTTATTTAACTAGGCAAGTCTGTTAAGGACAAATTCTTATTTACACCGACCAAACTCAGACGCCAATTGTCTGAGTTTGGCCAATTGTGTGCCACCCTATGGGACTCCCAATCACGACTGGTTGTGGTACAGCCTGGATTCGAACCAGGGTGTCTGTAGTGACGCCTCTAGCACTGAGATGCAGTGACTTAGACCGCTGCGCCACTTGGCGTATGGAGTAGACGTGTTTTGTTAGAGCTCCACTTAATCTCTCACCCCCTATAACTTCAGACATTGTCTGGCAATATGACAAAGGGAAAAGGCACCAAAAAAGGGGGCGCTAAACAAGATTTTGAATGAGATGGACAATAAACCAATTTCAACATCGCCGATCCTTCAAGGAGTTAGCTGAAGATGCTAGCTCCCAAGAGCTCCCCACAGAACCTACTCCAAGTGACCTACTGGCTGCTATAAACTCACTAAGCAAGAAGGTGGACACAATGTTGGCCGGTATCTCAAAGAATATTGGGACTTTGATTGAAACTGTGAAGGAAACTAAGGGCAGGGTGCATGAGGTCGAGCAGACGACAGTCGATCACGAGGCTAGGCTACAGGACATAGAGAAACAGTGCACAACTTTAAAAAATGACGACAAAGCCAGACTGGAAATGCTTGAGTTGCATTCAAGACGCCATAACATCTGAATATTTGGGATCCAGGAGAACAATAAGAAGGGGAAACCCACTGAATTTGTTTCAGAGCTGATACCGGCATTGCTGGGGAGTGAACACTTCAAAACACCCATCCTGATCAACCGCGCACACAGATCACTGGCAACAAAGCCGGCCAAGGGGGCGCCACCAAGGCCATTCATCGCACGGCTGCACTATCCCCAGACCAGGGATCTCATCCTCAAGCTGGCTAGTCAAAAGTTCCCCCTTAACTACAACGGAGCCAGGGTGTCTTTCTACCCAGATCTTACTTTAGAGGTGAGGAAAGAACGGAAAGAGTGATGAGTTGCGCAAGAAATGCAGGTCGGCCAACATCCGATATGGATTCCTCTTCCCGGCCCTGTTTGACAGTCAAGGGATCAACACGTATTTTTGACAACCCAAAAGAGGCCGACCTGTTCTTGTCAAGCAAGCTCCCTGGATGAGGATACAGAACTGCTGTGTCAACCGGCTAAGTAGCCAAATACAGGCCAGGAATGTGTTTGAATTTCCTGCCTATGTCTTTTCCATCAGAAGATCAGAAATTGGGACTTATAATGATGGGTGAGATGTTGCTTATTGTTTAGCCTCATGTTTTAGCGCCACTCACCCCCTAACGTGAGAGTTGTGTTATTTAATATTTGTTTATATACGGAGCATCTATAGATGACGAGTTAGTTCAGGCTTTGTCTAGACACCCTAAGGTTTGTGTGTTAGTCAAGGAGTGCTTCGTTTGGGGAAGTCACTCAGTAATGGGACGGGAGGGGGGATGGGGTCTGTGTTGCGTTCACTTTTAGTACAGGTGACATGACAAGTTCCCGCACGGCGGGACGTTTTTCTTTTGGGTTATGTATGACAGCAACAATTTTCTCTAAAATAAGAAATGCCACATAGTGACCGGGCACAGAGTAGACCTGGTGGATTAAAGTTGGAACTGCAATGGCTTGGGTCATGTCATGAAAAGAGACAAGGTTTTTTCTCATCTTAAATCACTGGGCGCTGACATAGTGCTTCTTCAAGAAACTCCAATTAAACGCTCGGCTCAGGCCAAACTACGAGTCGGCTGGATCGGTTAGATATACCAGTCTAATTCTGATGCAAAAGCTAGAATGGTAGCAATCCTGTAAGGAAAAACATTCCTTTTGTTTACTCATCCTTTACCAGATCCTAATGGTTGGTATATTATTGTGGCTGGTACACTGAATTCCATACCAATAACCTTGGTCAATTTATATGGACCCAACTTCGATGATCCATAATTTTTTCAAAGGGTATTTAAGGCCATACCAAATCTCGGATGCAAGTGTTATTATTGGAGGTACGTTAGATTCTCTTTTAGATAAACAGCTATCAAGGTCACTTCAACAATCAAATGCCAGTGTCTGTCTAAATACATTGATGAGAAACCTTAACATTGTTGATATTTGGAGACTGACGCACCCAACAGATAGGGAATATTCTTTATTTTCGTCAGTTCATGAGTCATTCCAGAATTGACCATTTTTTTTGGGTTGGACTCCAGACTAATTTCAGCAGCTGTGTCGGTTACCTATCACCCTATTCTAATTACGGACCACTCTCCACGGTGCTGAAACTCAACAATATGTCTACAGGTCGGCGACCGTGGCGCTTAGATGCATACTTTAAATTTCCCCCTCGGGGATCAATGAAGTATCTATCTGTTGAAAGATTATACTTTTTGTCAGTATATAAAGGAGCAGGTGGCTCCTAATGACACGGGGGATGTTGACGACTCCACCCTTTGGGAATCTCTCAGGGCTGTGATTAGAGGTTACGTTATTTCTTATACATCGGAGAGGAAGAAACACCTCAATACTAGGCTGAAAGAAATTCAGAGTTAGGGGAACAGGAGAACGTTTTTAGAACAAATTACTCTAATGCAGTCCTTGAGAAGATCACAAAGTTGAAATATGAATACAATACCATCCTTTCGAAACAGGTGGGCTCTTTACTTGCTAAAGCGCAAGTTATTTTGAACTGGGTGACAAACCACAAATTATTAGCAAGACAGCTAAGGCATGTACAGGTATCTAGAGCTATTCTTAAAATAAAAGACAAGAATGGTAAAATAGTAACCGATCCGCGGGATATTTAATAAATGCTTTGCGCAGTTTTGCTCAAAGCTATATCAATCGAAATGCGATGCTACTGATCCACAAAACTATGGAACGCTGAATGTGAACTTCCTGAACTAGACTGGGGAAGCTGCTTTTAGAACAGTGATGGACAACAAGTTCACAAGCCTTGGCATTGTAGTGACAAGAACCTGATCAGCTATTAAAAACGAATTGCGACATGAAAATTTATCAGCTTTAACAACATTTTAGATTTTTGGTAAACTCTGCCTATCACCTTGGTGGTCGTATAAACACTATTAAAATGGTTGTCCTTACCAGGTTTCTTTACCTCTTCCGAAGTCTACCCAATTTCATAACACAAATACCACAATTTTAAGAAACTGGATTCAGTAGTAATTCCATTTTTATGGGATAACAAGGCAGACAGAATTTCCAAGAAGCATTTATACAAGTACAGGATAGATGCGGGTTTTGGCCTTCCTCACTCTAAACTGTATTATTGGCCTGCTAATCTGAACATTGTGTCTTTCTGGAGGGAAGGTTTATCTGGGATCTGACAGAATGATGTGATTCTTGATTGAGCAGGCCTCCTGTCAACGTTCCTCACTCCCTGCACTTGTTAATAGTCCAGCATATGTGAAAAAAGCCACTTATGACTAACCCAGTCATTTGTCACACTCTTAGGATCCGGAAACAGATTAGGTATTTTCTTAACATGCCCACTGTATACATTGACAGCCCAAGTTGCCTGAATCATGCTTTCCACCCTGCATTGGATGATATGGTGTTTTCACAGTGGAGGGAGAAGGGGCTCATAACAATTGGTAACTTATACATTGATGGTCAGTTAGCTTCCTTTAAACAATTACAGGGTAAGTTTAACATGCCAACAACACATGTTTTCAGACCTCCAAATCAGGAATTTCACAAGGACACATCCCACAGTATGGCATTAAGCCAAAGAGTCCTACATTAGCTAGCCTTGTCCTTGTCAAAAAAACATTCAAAAGAGTCGGTTTCTAGACTTTATGATGTGCTACAGGCCACAGAGGTATCCACAGACACTATTAAAAGGGCTTGGGAGCAGGAACCTGGTTCAGAAATCTCAGATCAGGACTGGGTAGAAGCTCTCAGGAATATAAACCACAGTTCAGTGAATGCCAGACACATCCTTGTTCAGTGTAATGGTGATACACAGGTAACATTACTCAAAAGTGAAACTGCATAAAATATTCCCAGATACCTCACCACAGTGTGAGAGGTGCAAGCAGGATGAAGGGATGTTGACCCACTTATTTTGGACATGTCCGAAGTTACATGTTTACTGGCCTCTAATTATCTAAAGCCTTTGATAGAGTTATTGCCCCAGACCCATTGATCACTCACTCTGTTTGGTACAGTTGATGGGAATAACCAAGAATGGAAGGCTGTCTCACTGTACCTACCTTTTTGAAATGTGCTTTCGGGATTTAGGGAATGTAATGCATATGGAAAAGATTCAATACAATACCTCCAATAGAAGTCCAATGTTTTACAAAATATGGCAGCCGATACTGGATAAATGGTCTAGTCCTACTTCATAACTGGGTTGATGATCTGCTGCTACTTTGTGCTGTAGCCACTCTATTTATTTTTGGCTTAACTACACTGCTTGTAATGACTATGCTGTCTTATATACAGTGAGCACCATCATTTATTGGACAATGACCATGTTTTTGTTATTTTGGTTCTGTGCTCTAGCACTTTGAGCTTGAAAGGATACAATGACAATGAGTTTGAAGTGCAGACTGTCAACTTTAATTTGAGGGTATTTTCATACATATCGGATGAACAGTTTAGAAATGACAGCACCTTTTGTACATGGTCGCCTCATTTTAAGGTACTACAAGTATTTGTTGAATTGGCTTCACAGATGTTTGTCGTTAGGCAGGTGTTCATTTGTGTCGTTAGTGAATGCAGGAGAGCTGTTGATGAATAGTATTGATTCTAGACTTTGCTATTGCCTTTAGAGGTTGTTGGTGTGTGACAACATGAGGAAGACAGCAGTGTCGATGCAAATAAGCTGGCCGTCATAAGGCTCAGAAATGAAAATCAATCCATCAGGAACATTGCAAAAACCCTTGGCATGCCCAAGTTAACAGTTTGGTTCATAATTAACAAGAAAAAAAAACAACCGGTGAACTCAATTATGTCAAAAGACCCGGTAGACCGAGGAAGACCACTGTAGTGGATGACCGGAGAATACTCTATGGTGGTGAAAACCCCCCAGACAACAGCCCAACAGATCAAAAACACTCTCCTGGATGCAGGTGTAGATGTGTCAGTCTACCATACGTAGAAGACTACACCAGCAGGACTACAGAGGGTACACTACAGGATGTAAACCACTGATAAGCCTGAAGAACAGAAATGCCAGATTAGTTTGCTAAAACGCACCTAAAAGAGCCCCAAGAGTTCTGGAAAAAAGTATTGTGGACAGATGAGACCGAGATTGTACCAGTGATTGAAAGAGGAAAGTGCAGAGATAAAGAAATACCCATGATCCAAAGCATACCACCTCATCTGTGAAACATGGTGGAGGGGGTGTTATGGCTTGAGCCTGTATGGCTGCCAGTGGAACAGGCTCACTTGTCTTCATCGATGATGTGACTGCAGACAGAAGAAGTCTACGGAAATATTTTATCTGCTCAGATAAAACCAAATGCCTCCGAATTCATTGGACGGCACTTCATCATGCAAAAAGACAATGACCCTAAACATACTGCTAGAGCAACGACTGGGTTTTTGATGGCCAAAAAGTGGAAAATCCTTGACTGGCCGAGTCAATCACCGGATCTGAATCCAATTGAACATGCATTTTACATCCCCGAAACAAGCAGGAACTGAAGAAGGCTGTAGTACAGGCCTGGCAGCGCATGACCAGAGAAGATACCCAGCGTCTGGTGATGTTGATGCATTGCAGACTTCAAGTAGTCATTGCATGCAAAGGATACGTAATCAAATATGAACAATGATTACTTTATTCTACATTATGTTAAACTGGCCAATGTTTTTTGATGCCTGAAAATGGGGGCTGGGGGGGTACCATGTTCAAAATGTGCTGTCATTTCTAAACGGTTAATCCGATATGTATGAAAATATCCTCAAATTAAAGCTGACAGTCTGCACTTCAACCTCAGTCGTTGTATCCTTTCAAAGTGCTAGAGTACAGAACCAAAATAACCCCAAAATGGTCACTGTCCAATGAATTATGGTGCTCACGACATGCCACCAGAGGTCTCATTACAGTCCCCCAAGTCCAGAACAGACTATGGGAGGCGCACAGTACTAGATAGAGCCATGACTACATGGAACTCTATTCCACATCAAGTAAAAAAAAAAAAAAAAGGATCAATGCACCTTATGGAACTGCGGGAACTGAATTAACATAGGCATACGCGTACACATGGATTTTGTGTTGTAGATATGTGGTAGTGGAGTATGGGCCTGAGGGGGGACACTTTGTTGTGAATCTATTGTAATGTTTTGGCAGCAGCTAATCGGCATCCATAATAAATACAAATATCTAATCTTTGTCTAGGTTGATGCCAATATTTACTTTTGGATATGTAGAATTCAACACTAAATAATTCCTCTTAAGGCATAACATACGGGGGTTGTTTATCGGCTGCGTCTGACATGCTCCAGTAACATGTGCATTAATATACACTGAGAATATTGAGTTATTTGTCTCCAGGCTTAAAACCAAGTTTTAGCGTCACACAAATAATGTGACAGTTCCCTGATCCACTGTGTGCATGGCTGGTAGCCTGTATGTTTGCCTCACCGCTCGCACAATGAAATTTGCTACACAACAAGCTCCTGGGTTTGTAAAAGAAATCTTGATTTTAAAACGTTTCCGACCGGCAATAATTGTTCTGAACCGTGAGCCAACCCGCGGGTTGAAAAAAGGTTCATTTCACCGGCCAGCGGATTATTTTTTTTTGCATGTCAAACGCGGATATCTGATCCGATGCAGGACTCTACCACACATGACTGCTACAGTATCATTCTTCAACCTGTGCTGTGTTTTTGATTCATTAAGTTGGGTTGTGTACAATTTTTTTCAGCTTTACCAAGTTTGTATTGCATTGGGAGGATAAGCCCCATCTGAATGCCATCTGTCTCCTTTCTGCAGATATCTGAAATATCTGACAAAGAAGTACTTGAAGAAGAACAACCTACGTGACTGGCTGCGTGTTGTGGCCAACACCAAGGAGAGCTACGAGCTACGCTACTTCCAGATCAACCAGGATGAGGAGGAGGAAGAGGATGAGGATTAAACCTTGTCTGCTGGCTTTTGTACATTCAATAAAATCTTAAGAGTACTCCTGTTTTTATTTTCTTTCCCTCAGTGACGAGACATGGAACAGGTGTATTCACTAGGAAGCAAATGGTCTAAAACAAGGAGGGACCCAGCTGAATCCAACAAGAAACTAATTTACATTGCAAAACGTTTCTGCGGTGTGCACTACTGAATACACCCTATCTGTGGGTGACGATCACTCAACCTTATGACAATGCAGTACAGTGCCTTCAGAATTCATACCCCTGGACTTGCTCCACATTTTGTTACAGCCTGAATTCAAAATTGATACTTTTTCTTACCCATATACACACGTTACCCCATAAGGACGAAGTGAAAACCTGTTTTGACATTTTTTCCAAATGTATTGAAAAATAAATACATAAGTATTCACACAATTGAGTCAATACTTTGTAGAAGTCTAAGTGCTTTCCACACCTGGATATAATTTTAAATTCTTCAAGCTCTGTCATATTAGTTGTTGATCATTGCCAGACAGCCATTTTTAGGTCTTGCTATAGATTTAAGTCAAAACTAACTCGGCCACTCGGGACTATACACTGTTTTCTTGGTAAATTACTCCAGTGTAGATTTAGACTTTTAGGCTATTGTCCTGCTGAAAGGTGAATTAATCTCCCAGTGTGATGGAAAGCAGACAACCAGGGTTTCCTCTTGGATTTTTACCTGTGCTTAGCTACATTACGCTGCATTTTTCATACTATACCCATAACATGATGCAGCCACCACTATGCTTGAAAATATGGAGGAATGACAAGCCTTTGAAGGACAGTTGCATCTTCAACGCCAACATTTAATCATAAAAGTGAAGAGACAAACCAAGGAATGTAACAGAAGTCAATGGATGGAGAGCATCAACTTGGTGGCACAATGTCTCAGATCCTGATTGTCAGAACACAACGCACACATGAACAAAGTCAATGAAAATGTAGCAATTGTTCTATGGGAACAAACACAAAAGAGCTGACTTGTTTTTCAAAGTGTATGCATGCATATTCATGAGCCCATCCTTATGGTATCAATATCATGCCAAATGTATTGTGAACACAGCATGCATTTTGTATTTGTGTATCATGATCTGTACAAATAAGTACCTGTCCACAAATGCAATTCACTATCCACAAACAAACACCTTTTGATTCGTATTTGTAAATCGATATATTGCGTTAATTTTCCAAGGGCCTTAAGTAAAAAGACTGCCATAGAGAGAATCACTTTCTATAAATCCATATTTGGAAGCGCTTCGGTCACCTCACTTTTGGCTGGGATTTAACAAGAAAAATACAAGTTTTTTTTCTACATCGCTTTCTACCTGTGAACTTTTTTTATGACTATAAAACACTTTCTGCGCATTGCTCTACTATGTGACAATCTTTATGGCAGTCTTGGAAATTAAACAATTTTAACGCAATATATCGATTTACAAATCAAAAGGTGTTTGCGGATAGTGATTTACATTTGTGGATTGGTACTTATTTGTACAGATCATGATATACAAAATGCATGCTGTGTGTCCACAATACATTTGGCATTATATTGATCCCATACACCCCCCCCCCCTCCCCCAGCCATCCATCATGACTTACAAAGGTCACATAAAGGGCAGGTGCATTCTGGAGAGAATCTGTCTCTGGGAAAAACTTAACACAAGGTGGCTGGATGGTGCCCCATCAGAGAGTGCGTGGGTTGTACTCTGGCAGCTTCTTGAGAGTCTCTTGTTCCTGTGGAGTATCCTGTCTGGCGATGACCAGGGAGTGTGCGTATCCCATCACCACCTGCAACCACAAACACCACAGTGAGAATCGGCCTAAAGAGTGAACGCCTAAATGCAGTTTCCATCTACAGAAAACATAAGTGGGAATGTTCACTGTTTTCATTCTCTGTTGCTGCTCCGCACCTGTTCAGCATAAACTCCATCCAGGCTCTTCACCTCCTGAGCAGTAGTGGAGGACTTGGCCTTGTTGTCTCCGTATCCCTGTAACAAACACAAACCCATGTCATAATGGGTGGAAAAGCCAGAACAAGTGCACCAATTCAGCAGTCTCTTGAACACACAAGTACTATAGTACATTTCTAAGCTGAACACAAATATAAACCCAACATGCAGCAATTTCAAAGATTTTACAGTTGCAGTTCATATAAGGAAATCAGTGAAATAAATAAATTAGGACCTAATCTATAGATTTCCCATGACTGGACAGGGGAGCAGCCATGGGTTAGCCTTGGAGGGCATAGGCCCACCCACTTGGCAGCCAGCCAATCAGAATCACATTTTCCTTACAAAAGGGCTTTATTACAGACGGAAATACTCCTCAGCAGCCCCCCCCCCCCCCCCCTCAGAAGATCATGCAGGTGAAGAAGCCGGATGTGAAGGTCATGGGCTGGCATGGTTACACGTGGTCTGTGGTTGTGAGGCCGGTTGGACATACTGCCAAATTCTCTAAAACGACGTTGGAAGCAGCTTATGGTAGAGAAATTAACATTCAATTCTCTGGCAACAGCTCTGGTGGACATTCCTGCAGTGAGCATGCCAATTGCATGCTCCCTCAAAACTTTAGACATCTGTGGCATGGTGTTGTGTGACTAAACTGCACATTTTGAAGTAGCTTTTTATTGTCCCCAGCACAAGGTGTAGCTGTATAATGATCCTACTAAATCAGCTTCTTGATATGCCACACCTGTCAGGTGGATGGATTATCTTGGCAAACAAGAAATGTTCACTAACAGGGATGTAAACATATTTGTGCACAACATTTGAGAGAAATACGATTTTTTTGCATATGGAAAATGTCAGGGATTTTTTCAGCTCATGAAACATGTGACCTACCCTTTACATTTAATATTTTTGGTCAGAGTATAATTGTATAGAACTTTGGGTGTAAGAATTGTGCTTTATACATACACCAATTAATTATTATTTAAAAATAAAAAAAACTTACCAGCTCGCCAAAGGTAGGGGAGGGTCCCCAGCTGATGGTGCTGTCGTCTGCAGCGATAACTATACTGCTTTTCCCGCACGCCAGACTGCGGACCTTCCAGCCACACAGGTCCTGCACAGCCTTGGGGTACATGGTAGACTCCCGCGAGGTATTGGTGACCCCCCAGAAAAAGAGACCTCCTGCACACAAAATGTTAATATTGTAGCGTCCTTGGCAAAAAGTGTCCAACTCTTGGTGTAATGGCTACAGTGTTAGACTGACAGATTCTAGGTTCAAATCCCAGTTGGGATGCCCCTTGAAATCACTACAATATACAGTCAGTGTACAAAACATTAAAATCACCTTCCTAATATTGAATTGCACCCCCTTTTGCCCTCAAAACAGACTCAATTCGTCGGGGCATGGACTCTACAAGGTGTCAAAAGCGTTCCACAGGGCTGCTGGCCCATGTTGACTCCAATGCTTCCCACAGTTGTGTCAAGTTGACTAGATGTCCTTTGGGTGGTGGACCATTCTTGATACACACGAGAAACTGTTGAGCGTGAAAAACCCAGCAGCATTGCAGTTCTTGACACACTCAAACCAGTGCGCCTGGTACCTACTACCATACCCCGTTCAAAGGCACTTAAATATTTTGTCTTGCCTAATCACCCTCTGAATGGCGCCCGCACGCACACCTTGTCTCAATTGTTTTAAGGCTTAAAAATCCTTTAACCAGTTTCCTTCCCTTCACCGATTGAAGTGAATTTTAACAGGTGACCTCAATAAGAGATCACTGCTTTCACCTGGTCAGTCTATCATGGAAAGAGCCATTTTAGGACACTCAGTGTATATCTGGTAGCGCCACACAGACTTGGGGAAGTAACGGTAGTATTCTTGGTTTATAGTGGTATTAAATTGATAATAGGGGTAAAAAAATAAATATTCAAAAGATATTTACTCATCAGTGCGACATTCCAAGGGGTTAAGCATTGTGTCCCATACCCATCTCATTTACAGCGAAGGAGCACTGATAGCCAGTGTAGATTTGGGATGCACCGCGTCCGGGGAAGTCAAAGAGCTTCACCAGTCTGGGCACCATCTCGTCCTTCTGCTCCGTGTGACCCAGCCGTCCATAACCACCAAAGCCCCAGGAAAACACCCTCTTCTGGGAGTCCAATATCAGCTGGACAAACACACACACACAGACAGTTTATAAACCTCACGCTAACAAAACAAAAGTGAGAAGAAAAAAAACAGACTTTGCGACTCAACTACAGCTAATGCATGTGAAAACTCATACTTTGAGTGGACTATCCCTTTAAACACAGGCTGGTACCAAATGCTATCAGACCCGCTCTGCTCCCTATATTAGCGCCCAGACTTAAGGATCAGAAGGAAGAGGTCTCCATCTGCAGTTTCATTAATTAAACATGAAGGGAACGCTGTAAGTTGCTTTGGATAAGAGCATCTGCTAAATGACTCAACGTAAAAAAAAAAGATATACCGTTGAAGTCGGAAGTTTACACACTTAGGTTGAAGTCATTCAAACTAATTTGTCAACCACTCCACAAATTTCACATTAACAAACTATAGTTTTGGCAAGTCGGTTAGGACATCTACTTTGTGCATGACAATTAATTTTTCCAACAATTGTTTACAGACAGATTATTTCACTTATAATTAACTATATCCTAATTCCAGTGGGTCAGAAGTTTACATACACTAAGTTGACTGTGCCTTTAAACAGCTTGGAAAATTCCAGAAAATGTCATGGCTTTAGAAACTTCTGATAGGCTAACTAACAGGTACAAAAGTATCTATATCCACAGTAAAACAAGTCTTATATCGACAACATGAAAGGCCGCTCAGAAAAGAAGAAGCCACTGCTCCAAAACCGCCATAAAAAAAGCCAGACTATGGTTTGCAACTGCACATGGGGACAAAGTCCTCTGGTCAGATGAAACAAAAATAGAACTGTTTGGCCATAATGACCATTGTTATGTTTGGAGGAAAAAGGGGGACGCTTGCAAGCCGAAGAACACCATACCAACCGTGAAGCATGGGGGTGGCAGCATCATGTTGTGGGGGTGCTTTGCTGCAGGAGGTACTGGTGCACTTCACAAAATAGATGGCATCATAAGGAAGGAAAATTATGTGGATATATTGAAGCAACATCTCAAGACATCAGTCAGGAAGTTAAAGCTTGGTCGCAAATGGGTCTTCCAAATGGACAATGACCCCAAGCATACTTCCAAAGTTGTGACAAAATGGCTTAGGACAACAAAGTCAAGATATTGGAGTGGCCATCACAAAGCCCTGACCTCAATCTTATAGACTATTTGTGGGCAGAACTTAAAAAAACGTGTGCGAGCAAGGCCTACAAACCTGACACAGTTACACCAGTTCAGTCAGGAGGAATGGGCCAATATTCACCCAACTTATTGTGGGAAGCTTGTGGAAGGCTACCTGAAACGTTTGACCAAAGTTAAACAATTTAAAGGCAATGCTACCAAATACTAATTGAGTGCATGTAAACTTCTGACCCACTGGGAATGTGATGAAAGAAATACAAGTCATAAATAAATCACTCTACTATTATTCTGACATTTTACATTCTTAAAATAAAGTGGTGATCTTAACTGACCTAAGACAGGGAATATATACTAGGAGTAAATGTCAGGAATTGTGAAAAACTGAGTTTAAATGTATTGGCTAAGGTGTATATAAACTTCTGACTTCAACTGTGTTCAGCAATTATGCAAAGGGAGGGACATCGCTAATATACACCAACACTATTGTGAGACGCAAAAGCTCTATATCATTCTTTGATGCACATTTCTGGCTCATGGGGTATTTGTGGCAGTAGGTATCATAGCCTGTATTCATAAAAGCCCTCAGAGTATGAGTGCTGGTCCCCCATATACATGTAATCTTATTCATTATGATCTAAAATCCTAGATCAGTATTATTTTTTCAAGACAATACGGGTCCTGGTCTTCTCCTTACCGTGTGTTTGCCTCCGCAGGCAACATCTCGGACCACCACGTTAGGTACAGGTGTCACCTGGCCGTCCTTACTCTTCTCGATGAAGATGGCCACGCGGCGTGCAATGGTCTCACAGTCAAACTCGATGCGCTGGGCGCGGGCAATGAACTTGCCGTCAGAGTTGTGTCCTAAAACACAAGGCAAAAATAAGTGCTATGCCGGTGTTTGATCTAGAATGATTTCAGAATGAAGGGGTCATTGTGACTCTTTAAATGTTTAAATGTGACCCTTCTTCGATCCTGGGCTGTTTCACAACCGGCCGTGATCGCGAGTCCCATAGGGTGGCGCCTAATTGGCCCCACGTCGTCCGGGTTAGGGGAGGCCGGGGTAGGCCATCATTGTAAATAAGAATTTGTTCTTAACTGACTTGCCTAGTTAAATAAAGGTCAAATAAAAAAATGTGTCATTGGATAAACTTCTTTAAAAGTTTAAATCTGTCCAGTCCTGCTTGTTAGTTGTGGACATACCTAGCTGGCCATACTCTGGGCAACCAAACGAGTAGAGGTTTCCTTTGCAGTCCACCACCATGCTGAACTCTGCCCCACATGCCACCTTGACCAAGGGCTGCCCATTGTACTGTATCTGAGAGGGGCAAACAGAATATTTGATAAGCACAGGCTCAGCATGTGGCCATATTAAACCTATAATAAAGCAGCAACAATAATGAGGCAGATGAATAAGGAGGTTGATGTTGCTTACCAGGGCTGGACTGAGGACTGCATCAGTTTGGTTGCCCTGGCCCAGCTGGCCCAGTTTGTTCTCGCCAAACGAGTAGGCGGTGCCACCCTCTGTCAATGCCAGGGTGTGGTTGCGTCCACAGGCTGCAGCCACCACCACTTTGTCTGCGAGGGCCTCAATCAGCTTTGGGGCCTCCAGGCGTTTGGTGTCCCCGTGACCAAGCTGGCCCTTTTCATTTCGACCTGATAGAGGCAGAAAGAAGTCAAATATTGACCCTTTCTACTGGACTCAAAACAGCTAGAATGATTACATCTATGCTATATATGAGTATAAACTGAGCTATTACGGTATAGCATTCCTACCCCAGCTCCAGAGCTTGCCCTCAGTGGTGATGAGAAGGCTGTGGGCAGCACAGGGCCCAGACACAACACTGCTGACCTGCACGTCATTCAGGCTGCCGTAGCGGTGAGGACCCCACAGGTTCTGGCCTAGGTTCCTGAAGGCCGCTGAGAGACCACACACCACAATTGTAATGTAAAGTCTGTTGCGATTTTAAATGCACTTTAAAGTTTGATTTGATAAGAAACAGGAACAGCTCAATACTCAGTCAATTAGGAGGATTACTTAAATATTGCCATTAGAAATAGACAGGAAAAACTACTTTCATAGTAGTTCTATCGAGGGACTACATAGTGGAGTATTGCATACAGCAATGTTTTCAGTAAAGGACTGGGCAGGATTATACCTTGTGCTTTTGGCACCTCTTTCCTTCCGATGAGATCCCAGTTGGTGGCTCCGAAAATGAGCAGTTGACCTTTGACTTTAGGTAAATCAAGTTTCTATAGAAATGACAATACAGGGATCAGTGTTTCTCTTAATGTTTTGTTCTAGCACTTTATAAGCACCCTTGATTTACAAGTGACTAATAACATGTTACATTCTCTATTCACACTGACCACAATTCTATATAGTCACATCACAAATTCCCTCCCTTGATGATCTGAACAACGTTCGACTTAACCTCATGCAGGTCAGGAGGACTTACTATTTTTTCCTTGTTATCGTCAGCGACAGTGACTGGCTGAAGGCCTGACTTGGTGGTCTTAGGCTTGTATGCGGCTGCTCGGCCATGGAAACCCATTTCATGAAGCTCCCGACGAACAGTTCTTGTGCTGATCTTGGTTCCAGAGGCTGTTTGGAACTCAGTTGTGAGTGTTGCAACCGAGGACGGACGATTTGTACGCGCTACACGCTTCAGCACCCGGCGGTCCCGTTCTGTGAGCTTGTGTGGCCTACCACTTCGCGGCAGCGCCGTTGTTGCTCCTAGACGTTTCCACTTCACAATAACAGCACTTACAGTTGAACGGGGCAACTCTAACAGGGCAGAAATTTGACGAACTGACATGTTGGAACGGTGGCATCCTATGACGGTGCCACGTTGAAAGTCACTGAGCTCTTTAGTGCGGACCATTCTACTGCCAATGTTTGTCACTGGAGAAAAGTCGGGGCGAAAACAAAACATACATGCATTGTGATATCAATACAACAGAAACCATTATCTTCTTGATGAACTGCTCACAACGCAATTTGCAATGATCTGGTCCATGTATACAAACGTTTGAAAGCCACCTATCCTAGCCACGATTAACATAGCAACTCGCGCTAGTAATGTCATTAGCTAGTAATTCATTCTAGCACTCAGTCTTCTCCGCATTTCTTTGTCTTCGTGCTAGCGGACACCTAACTAAACTAAACTGAAAAATACGAAAATAGCCACACAATGCACGGTTTTTATTACCAGCTACTAACTAAGGCCAGCTAGTGTCCGCTATCGATTTCTAAACAAATACCCACACATATTTGATAACGTTAGCTACCTAATACACCGATGATAAACGTAATCTTTCCCCAACTAAAAGTTGAAGGTGAGATGAAACGTTGCTAAACCTCTTGGCTTCAGATTTTCTTCTTCTTCGGTGGATTTTATGGCTGTTGGCAACCAATTTGAATGTGCATTACCGACACCAACTGGACTGGAGTGTGGACCAGAGACAGTGAAGGTTTGAATCCTACCCAATATTCTCGTCTACCTAAGGAAACGAAATACATAAGAAAATACCACATCCCCTAAAGATTTCCCCAGCAGTACACTTAAGCCTGTCTCTTCAGCCCATTACTCCTTTAAATCGAATAACAATCACTCCCCCTCCCTCCCATATTTCTGGCACTGAAATAGAACATGTTCCACTATCTCCATCTCCTCCTGGCAATGATCACACCTCCTAGTCGGATGTTTCCCCACCAATTTCAATGTACTATTGAGCCTTGTGTGTCCCAGTCTCAACCTTGTGATTAAACTTAACTCCTTTCTCTCTCGGCCCGAGGACCTCCCTGCCCCCACATTTTCCTGGATCTTATACAGGTGTCTTCACTCTCTCTCCCTGTTCCACAACTCTTGCCATTTGTTTTGAACCACTGTTCTTATTAACCCCTTCGATTTTGCTTTACTAATAAGCAATTCTATTTCGGATGTTTAACAGCCTGCTTGGCGATAACATCCACCTACCTCCTCGTTCCCCTCTACTCCCACATGAGCTGATACCCAGAGGAACATCACAAATACCCTCAACCTGTTTCACCCTATACAAGCACAGCAAAACCTCATAATACATCCGGTCTGCTCTGAGACACAAATTAATTTAAACTCATCAGTGCTGCACAGGAGTCAGAGCAGATGACTACACCACCTCCACCCACTCTGCAGCCAATAGTATGGCCAACAACTCCATTGTGCAAACATATATATGATCCGTTGCTCTTTATGTCACTGCCACCTTAAACTCAGGAACACTAAAAGCTGCACTGTTTTAGGGTCCTTAGATCCATCTGTGAATATATTCAAGAAAGCATAGTATTGTGTTCTTAAATGTTCAATTACAACTAAATCTACTCCTTCCTCAACATACAGTTGAAGTCGGAAGTTTACATACACCTTAGCCAAATTCATTTAAACTCTGTTTTTCACAATTCCTGACATTTAATCCTAGTAAAAATTCCCTGTCTTAGGTCAGTTAGGATCACCACTTTATTTTAAGAATGTGAAATGTCAGAATAATAGTAGAGATAATGATTTATTTCAGCTTTTATTTCTTTCATCACATTCCCAGTGGGTCAGAAGTTTACATACGCTCAATTAGTATTTGGTAACATTGCCTTTAAATTGTTTAACTTGGGTCAAACGTTTCAGTTAGCCTTCCACAAGCTTCCTACAATAAGTTGGGTGAATTTTGGCCCATTCCTCCTGACAGAACTGGTGTAACTGAGTCAGGGAAGGGGAGTGATTGTTATTAGATTATGGAGGTCATCCTGTACATTTTCCCATGTCAGTCCTGTGATCCCAAGATACGGTACATGGCCAAAAGTATGTGGACACCTGCTCATCAAACATCTCATTCCAAAATCATGGGCATTAATATGGAGTTGGTCCCCGCTTTGCTGCTATAACACCCTGCACTCTTCTGGGAAGGCTTTTCCACTAAATGATGGATCATTGCTGTGGGGACTTGCTTCCATTTAGCCACAAGAGCATTAGTGAGGTTGGGCACTGATGTTGGGCGATTAGGCCTGGCTCGCAGTCAGCGTTCCCATTCATCCCAAAGGTGTTTGATGGGGTTGAGGTCAGGACTCTGCGTAGGCCAGTCAAGTTCTTCCACACAGATCTCGACAAACCATTTCTGTTATGGACCTCGCTTTGTGCACAGATGCATTGTCATGCTGAAACAGGAAAGGGCCTTCCCCAAAATGTTGCCACAAAGATTCAAACACAGAATCGTAATTGTATGCTGTAGCGTTAAGATTTCCCTTCACTGGAACTAATGGGTCTAGATAGATAGATAGATAGATAGGTACTTTATTGATCCCCTGGGGGGGAAATTTCATTATCAAGCAGCTACAACAAAAACACAGGGCAGGTGCAAAATGCCACAACGAAAGTACACAAAAGACAGATACACGGTACATGATACATAGAGCGGCAGTATGAAAAAGTATAGAAATACAGGATATCTGGAGTGCAAAAAAAAGCTATAAAAGGACATTGCATAGTATGAGTGGTTGGCTGAATATGTACACTATACATTGGTGGATGTTGGATGGTTAACTATACTATACAGGTTGATGGCAGAGAAATACTTCAGTAGCTAATGCGTATGATATGAGCGAGGGTAATAATAGTTTACTTAATAGACAGACTGGGTAAATGAACAGGTAAGTGAAAATTTTGCATGGTTAAATTAGCTGTACAGTTAGGTATACAGTTATATTTACAGATAAGTGAATACTTGCATGTTTACACAAACTGTACAGGTAAATGACAGGAAGAGATACTTTAATAGCTAAATGTGTGTATGATATCATTGGGGTAATAATAGTAATTCCCTTAAAATACAGTCCTTAGTGCGCAGGGTTTAATTACAGACAACTGCACTTATTGCACATTTGATATACTAAAAGCAATGAGAAAAGGTGCAACTGGCAGGATACTAATATGCATTCCTGAGTGAATGCCTAGGTCCAATAATTACTTACAATATTGCATGTGATATAATATAATAAGTAGGTCCTGAGTGGATGAGTGCTGACGGAACAGAGTTACTCACGGATGGATGCATAATTGTTAAACTAGGTCCTAGCACCCCAACAGTTCCAGATCTATGTTGCCGACGGCACGGCACCCCGGTGAGGCATTATATAGTCTCATAGCCGCCGGCAGGAAGGACCTCCTGTAGCGCTCTCTGGCACACCGTGGTGGGATCAGTCTGTGACTGAAAGTGCTCCTCTGCGTCATAACCATGGCATTCAGAGGGTGGGTGACGTTGTCCATGATGGCCAGCAGTTTGGCCAGGATCCGTCTCTCACCACCTCCTCTAGAGTGTCACCTAGCCCAAACCATGAAAAACAGCCCCCGACCATTATTCCTCCTCCACCAAACTTAACATTTGCCACTATGCATTCGGGCAAGTAGCATTCTCCTGGCATCTGCCAAACCCAGATTTGTCCACGAAGCGTGATTCATCACTCCAGAGAACGCGTTTCCACTGCTCCAGAGTCCAATGCCAGCTTTACACCACTCCAGCCGACGCTTGGCATTGTGCATGGTGATCTTATGCTTGTGTGCATAAGCCATGGAAACCCGTTTCATTAAGTTCCCAACGAACAGTTCTTGTGCTGACCTTGCTTCCAGAGGCAGTTTGGAACTCGGTAGTGAGTGTTGCAACCGAGGACAGACTATTTTTACACGCTATGCTCTTCAGCACTCGGCGGTTACCTTCTGCGAGCTTGTGTGGCCTACCACTTCGCGGCTGCGCCGTTGTTGCTTCTAGATGTTTCCACTTCACAATAACGGCACTTACAGTTGAAATTTGACAAACCGACTTGTTAGAAAGATGGCATCCATGACTGTGCCACGTTGAAAGTCACTGAGCTCTTCAGTAAGGCCATTCTACTGCCAGTGTTTGTCTATGGAGATTGCATGGCTGTGTGCTGGATGTTATACACCTGTCAGCAACGGGTGTGACTGAAATAGCCAAAATCCACTAATTTGAAGGATGCCCACATACTTTTGGCCATGTAGTGTACCTCACAGCCTGCTCCACTATGATCAGTATTTTCTTATTCTTCGATTGTAATTTTTCTGTGCAATTGATTGTTGCTGTCACAAATGTAACAACCTTCTTCTACTACCATTCTGCTCCCTACATCACACACAACCTGCATCTCAATCTGCCCTTTAATACATGCTCTTCTAGGTGCCCCGGTTGTTTCTGTGTGAACTACCTTCACTGCTTCTGCATACCAGATTTTCCGCTCACTGCTCACCTGCTGCACGTACACCTGTCAATTAATCACTTTACAACCCCCATACGCCACACTATGAGTGCCCCTACAGTTACAGCACTTTAACTGGACCCTGTCTCCACACCCAAATGCATATTGCCCCACACTTCGCACATCTCCTTTTGCCTTTACACACCGGCGCCACATGAACAAACCTTTGGCAGTTATAGCAACGCAATGGTTTTCGGGAAGTATGCTAGCACATAGTAACTCATATACCCAATCATAACTTTTTCTGGCAGTACCAGATCCTCAAACTTTAGTAGCACTGATAAGCTATCCACCTTCTTCCAATCTCGTGTCATCTGAAGGCGCTTTGCCTCAATAAGAGATGCCCTAATTTCAAGATGGCTGCTACCTACATTCCGGTTAGCGTTGTGAAGCATAAACAAAATAAACATGGAATACGTTAATACACGCCGAAAGCCGTGACTCCACAAACCATGAGGATGTCTTATTTACACGGGGGGTATCAAATTAATCCTTAGGTTGTTAGGAACAGATCTAGCCTATTGCCAATGTTATCTAATGATGTATGACTTAATGGCAACATCGAATGTCCACCGAGTGACTGATCTTTGCGCATCAAAAATATGTTGCCTGCTTACGCACTGTAGGCATCCATATCCCCTGTATGTCACCTACACCACCACAATGTTTGAGAGAGGTTGGTGTTGTAGAAATTTAGTTTTTTATAGTGAACAATAACTTGTAGGCACATCCAGTGTGCAAAAACAGTGCAATTACCACATTCGGACACTTTGGAGAGGTTGAAAGGACACTTGAATGTACCAGGGATATCTCATAACACCACCACAATGTTTGAGTGAGGTTGATATGGTAGAAATTGTGTTTTTATAATGAACAAATAGCATTTAGGGATTGCAAATATGTAATAGCAGTGGAATTATCAAATTTACAGACATATGCCCCTTTGGAGAGATTTAGGGACACTTGAAAAATGTCCAGTGACCACACCTGACACCACTTACTAAAACATCTGCCCATTTCTAGTTTTTAGGTCTATCAATCCCATGTTTTCCCCCTGATATTGTTTACATGTTGTGGAAGCCATCTGATGTGTTTCCAGCTCTAGTCATCAATAATTCACTTCTAACTTGTCAATTAGAGATTACTAAAAAAAAAAAAAAGCCTTCACACCACACACAAATACACTTGGCACAGTTTCTTGCGTCCTCGCACTTTACTGTTCTGCCATAAGCTACCTGAGTGTGTTACATTCCTCAGGACAGAATTATTGTATTTTGAGTGTGCATGATCTTGTGTATTCTTAACTATGAAACTCATATATATCTTCTGATCATTTCCTCATAATCTCCCAAGATGTCTTTCCAAATATACCAAGTTTTTGCATGTCAGAATCATGTAATTGCATATGAATAGAAAAACGGAAATTTGACTAAGCTTGTCAGCTGTTCGTCGCGTTTCAAACGCACACCCACTACTCCGAATAGGTTCAGATTCCTGTGTAACCAGCTCATTGAACTATATATGAACCAGTCTTCAGATTATCTTCCTTCTAATTCTGTGACTAATTAACACGTCTGCCCGTATTCCTCGTTTTTTGATGGATTTTTGTAACAAAATAATCTGCAGTCTCCGGCTCAATGAAACAACATGGATAGGCCTACTGCCTATGTTTATAATTAACTACAGTCGGATAATGCAAAAATCCATAGCTAGTAAAATACGTACAACTTTCCCTTATGTATATTAACGATACAGCGCGTGATAAAAGTTGTAACATATATGTTTCAATGTTTACCTGGGATTCGTTTGCTGTGGATGTCTGGCCTATAGGTCTTTTGATTGATGGTCTGCTTTATCGCAATGAGCCCTCCCCCTTTTGTCGTCTGTCTTTTTTGTTAAAATGTAAATATGTGCCGAGACGTGACATACCGGCCAGGTGGGTACTACAAAATAGAAACACATGGGACTTGGAAAATGTAAAGGAAACTACAACCCATGAAGCTACCAAAGTATCATGTCGCCCTCTTGTGACAGGGATGTGCATACCATCCAAGAGTGGCCATTGAATTTTTTGACAAATGCACATTCTATATTATTTAGGCTAGAGCCATAGATGATAGGGGAAATATTTGACTAGAGCTCATTGCTAAATGTCAGCGAATTACACTTTGTTTGGTAACCGACTACGCTTATGGATGGGGCTTAGTTAACTACTCTGAAATTCAGAATGACTGACATGATCGTTTGAAACATATTTGGAGCTATACATTGTAGACAATGTAAACAAAAAAATAGGCAAAACAACCTATTTGTATGATAGGGTAAGCTGAGTTGCACCAAGCTCATAAAGCTAAAACAAATTACATTATTTTTCAAGAATCATTGGGTATAATCAAGTAATTGACCATTGAACAGTGGGAAATCTTAAATGGCTTCAATAGTATAACGAGTCTTGCCTCTGACAATGCTCTCCTCCTTATCCAAGCTTATCCCACGTTTTGAGAAAGAAGTCCCAGGATTCACACTAAGCTGGTATTGGTGGAAATGTCGAACCTATGCTCCTGATTGGCTGGTGGGGTGTTGTGAGTATTTGTGCCTCAGTAGTGTAGGGCTGTGCCTGTTCATGCACTGTAGGGATAGAGAGGGAAACGGAGGGAGAGCGCTAAACCATAGAGAGGAGAGTTTCCCGATCCTACTGTGGGAGCAGCAACTAGTGACAGCAATTGTGTGGTTAGAGCCAGGATCTCAGGGCTAACCCTGTTGTGTGAGAGTGGGCCTTACAGAGGACATCTACAGCCCTCCCTTGATGTAGCATCAGGGGAAGGGGCTTGGTCATCAAGTCTGAGACAAGCAAGGTTATTAGGGATGCGTGCTGCAGACTTGCCAAGCCAACTTTGGTGTTAACACTGGGGGTGTGCAGAGACAAGTCCTTGTGATTAAGGGCGGAAGAAAGGTGTTTGGCTGGCTGGTGGCTGTCTTTACCGAGAACAAGGAGATGAGACCTTATTGTCTGTGGCTGTCCATTACTCTCTGTATCATCACATTGCCACAAATCCTGAACCCCACTAGGGAGAATGGGAAGGTGTGTATGGTGCAGTGGAAGCTGCTTAGGGTAGGACGGCTAAATAAAATACTCTATTAAAGGTGTTTAAAGCGGCAATCCTTCATTGAAACTTTATCAATCTGCATTCCAAATGGCACCATATTCCCTACATACCTTTGACCAGAGCCCAGAAATGACCCTCCTTGGAGTTTGAGAGCTAGGAGTTTAATATGCCACATAAAACAGCACACTGCTACCACTTTCATTTATCAGAATGTTTGCATTCTGCTAGACATTTTGTTGCTAAGTTTTCTTGAGATAAAGACCTGTGATCACATTATACTGTAGGTGTGTCTTTAGAAATAAAAGGTTCACCTTGTTGGGAGCCATTTTGATTGTTAAGAGTATTATTATGTATGATTTTTAATGGCTGAGAGGATAGTCATCCTGTGTTATGATGTGTGTAAGAGGTCTCTGTCTGACTGTACTGCACATCTGGATATGCCACAGTCCTGAGGAATGTAACACACTCAGGTAGCTTATGGCAGAACAGTAAAGTGCGAGGACGCAAGAAACCGTCGCCAAGTGTATTTGTGTGTGTGTTTGTGTGTGGTGTGAAGGCTTCCTCCTGCCACTGTGACGTGGTCTTCTACTAGCCTACTAAAAGAGGTTATGCCTACTGTTGGCCCCAACATTCTGTCTGACCTCTGGCTCAGTTCCAGCCTACTTTAAAAACTGCTCTGGTCCAACCTCTCCTTAAAAAGCCCAATCTAGACCCCTCCTCACTGAATCTCTAAGCTTCCTTTTTTATCCAAGATTTTTGAAAAAGTAGTTTTCAAGCAATTTGTGGCTCATTTGAGTATGAACAACTTGTTTGAAAAAAATCCAGCCGGGCTTCCCCTCACTTCACAGGATGGAAACTGCTTTATTGAAAGTCAGTAATGACTTTTTGTTGGCTGACCATGAATTCTCTATTCTAGTTATTTTGGATCTCAGTGCCACGTTTGACACTTTTGATCATAACATCCTTATTGACTGGCTGGAGAGGTGGGTGGGAATCTCTGGCGTTTCCCTCAACTGGTTCAGGTCATATATATGTGGCAGATGTTTCTCAGTGAGCATGAGTGGTTCAGTATCGTCCCCAGCACCTATTCACTATGGTGTCCCTTAGGGGTCAATTCTGGACCCCATCCTTTTTTACCTGTATATGCTTCCCCTTGGTGATACTGTATCATCCGTAATCATAACATTCAGTTTCACTGCTATGCGGATGACACGCAGCTCTATTTACCAATCAGACCCAGTGACCAAGGTAGCGTAGCTACCTTTCACAAGTGTCTTGATGACATCAAATGTTGGATGTCTTACGATTTTCTCCAGCTCAATGATCAAAAAAAATTGGAGGAATTTGTATTTGGCCCCCACTTTGCTATAACTCAGATTGTATATAACCTTTGTAATTTGTCCACAAATGTAGCATACGGACAGAAACATTGGTGTCTTCTTTGACCCTGACCTAAACCTCGAGCTGTAGGTAAAGAAGGTTGTCCAGTCCTGCTTTTATCATCTATGAACTATATCTAAAGTCAAGTATTTTATCTCAGTCACTGATCTGGAGAAACATATACAGTGCATTCAGAAAGTAATCAGACCCCTTGACCTTTTCCACATTTTGTTACGTTACAGCCGTATTCTTAAATAGATTCAATCGTTTTTTCCCCCTCATCAATCTACACACAATACCCCATAATGACAAAGCAAAAACAGGTTTTTAGAAAGTTTTGCTAATTCATTAAAAATAAAAAACAGAAATACTTTATTTACATAAGTATTCAGACCCTTTACTGTTTCTACAACTTGATTTGTCCACCTGTGGTAAATTCAATTAATTGGACATGATTTGGAAAGGCACACACCTGTCTATATAAGGTCCCACAGTTGACAGTGCATGTCAGAGCAAAAACCAAGCCATGAGGTCGAAGGAATTGTCCGTAGAGCTCCGAGACAGGATTGTGTCGAGGCACAGATCTGGGGAAGGGTACCAAAAAATGTCTGCAGCATTGAAGGTCCCCAAGAACACAGTGGCCTCAATCATTCTTAAATGGAAAAAGTCTGGAACCACCAAGACTCTTCCTAGAGCTGGCCGCACGGCCAAACTGAGTAATCTCTTGGTCAGGGAGAACCCGATGGTCACTCTGACAGAGCTCCAGAGTTGCTCTGTGGAGATGAGAGAACCTTCCAGAAGGACAACCATCTTTGCAGCACTCAACCAATCAGGCCTTTATGGTAGAGTAGCCAGACGGAAGCCACTCCTCAGTAAAAGGGACATTACAGCCCGCTTGGAGTTTGCCAAAAGGCACCTAAAGGACTCTGACTATGAGAAACAAGATTCTCTGGTTTGATGAAGCCAAGTTTGAACTCTTTGGCCTGAATGCCAAGTGTCAAGTCTGGAGGAAACCTGGAACCATCCCTAGGGTGAAGCATGGTGGTGGCAGCATCATGCTGTGGGGATGTTTTTCAGCTGCAAGGACTGGGAGACAAGTCAGATCTAGGGAAAGATGAACGGAGCAAAGCACAGCGAGATCCTTGATGAAAACCTGCTTCAGAACGCTCAGACTGGGGCGAAGGTTCACCTTCCAACAGGACGACCCCAAGCACACAGCCAGGACAACACAGGAGTGGCTTTGGGACGAGTCTCTGAATGTCCTTGAGTGGCCCAGCCAGACTTGAACCCATTCGAACGTCTCTGTAGACCTGAAAATAGCTGTGCAGCGACGCACCGAATCCAACCTGACAGAGCTTGAGAGGATCTGCAGAGAAACTCTCCAAATACAGCTGTACCAAGCTTGTGGCATCATACCCAAGAAGACTCAAGGCTGTATTTGCTGCCAAAGGTGCCTCAACAAAGTACTAGAGTAAAGGGTCTGAATACTTATATAAATGTAATATTTCCGATTTTCTTTTTAATCATAAATTTGCAAAGAAATTCAAAAAACCTGTATTTGCTTTGTTGTCATGGGGTATTGTGTGTAGATTGTGGGGAAAAAGAGTGTAAAAAGTCAAGGGGTCTGAATACTTTCCGAATGCACTGTACAATGCTTATTTTTTGCTCACGCCTAGATTATTGTAACTCTTTGTATACCTGTCTGTCAGAAATTACTTAATTGTCTACAGTTAATTCAGAACACTACAGCTTTTAAAAGGCACCAGGAAATGTAACCACATCACACTTATTTTAGCTTCTCTACACTGGCTGCCAGTCACTTTTAGAATATATTTAAAAATTGTATTAATCAGGTTTAAGGCTAGGCTTGGTTGAGCTCCATCCTATATCTGACTGTTTATCTCCCTACGAGCCAGGATGCAGCCTGTGATCCTCAGGCAGGGCACTGTTGACCATTCCAAAGTCTAGGTTGGAACCTAAAGGAGACTGGGAATTTGCCATTAGGGCTAGACTTTTGGAATGGTCAGGCTTGCAGGCTATTTTTATATCCCTGCTGAAAACACACTTTCATATAGATGCTTTTAAAGTATGATTTTTTTTCATACATTACATTTCTCTCTTGATTTGAAGCACATTGTTACTTGTATTGAAAAGCACAATACAAATAGTTTATTTGTACTGTACATGGGGACTCTACAGCCTCAGAAGAAAACAATGTAGGTTTGAGGGTGAGAGAGGTGAAGCGTCAAAACTATTAGAGCATGTGAGTTGTTCACACATTGAATTCTAGTGTTGAACCAACACTGACAATATTACACTTAACACTGGACCAGTGTGTATATTGGTACACACATTTCAGTGTTAAATGAGCATTTTGCTTAGTGCGGATGCTGTTACACTTTGTCAGTGTTAGGGATTAACGTAACGATAGACCAATTAAACTGGTGCAACACTTCCACTCACAGGTGGCCAAAAATAACTTACTGAAAATGATGCCCCCCACTAAGCCACACCTCCAATGTGATTTCCCAGTGTTCCTTGCCTTTGAGTGAATTGTACCACCCGACTGCATTTGACAGTAACAATAGCTAGGTTTCCATCCAATTGGCAACATATTTTCATGTGAATATTCTAAAATCCACATTAAGAAAATATGTGCATTTTCCCACCAGTGGTGTTTCCACTAGTGCTTGGAAACCAAGGCTTTCTTAAGGTGTCGGCATGTTCACCAAATTGTGCCCAAAAAAATTTCATTACTCCGAGCTTCATTTTCTTTACCCAAGTCACATTAGGGCAGTATGAATAGCAGTGTGAGTTTTTCTTCTCCACTCTAGCTTCAGTAGCCCATAATCAGTTGAAATACCAGGTTTGCATCTTACATCATGAGTCACCCCCCCTACCTTCTAGTTTACTATAAATATGTACAAATACAGAATCTATGGGATTATTTAGGATGCTCAACACAGAAGCTTATACTATACTAACAGCAGTGCAAGTGTAGTTTCACACTAAAACAGGCACACAACTCAAGTCCTTGCAAAATCACATTCATGCTGGTTTTCATTCCCAAGACTGCAGTGTCCACAACTGGTTTTGCAGCTAAAAAGAAAAAAGTCACTGGGGTAAAAAGGCAGGAACGACAACAAGCAGACACTGGCCTTTGAGGGACAGTTGCACATCTTCAACTCCAACATTTAATCATACAAGTGAAGAGACAAACCAAGGAATGTAACAGAAGTCAATGGCTGGAGAGCATCAACTTAGTGGCACAATGCCTCAGATCCTGATTGTGTTCTGACAATGCACACAAATCGACCTGACAAACAGTACTACTTCCATGAACAAATTCAACTAAATTCAGCAATTGATCTTTGGGAACAAAAAAACAACAACCATATTTACTCCATAACCCCAAAAGACAAGTTCAAAAGGCACAGATATGGAGTGTTGGTCCTGAAGTGATCCCTCGCTTGGAAATTAATCTGCCCAAAGAGGACTGATGTAGCACCTGTTATGGTGACATTGATAATTCCTACAGAAGAATAAAACGACTTCATGAAAATAGAGTTAACGCTTCAGTGGAGTTGCAAGGGGATTGGAGTACGAGTAGAACACAGAGAGGAATAATGTGCTTGGAGAGATGAGTGGTCGAGTTCCTCTCTCCAGCAGTAGATGTCTGACAAGCATTGTGAGTGCAGCACGAATTCTGTCCAGAGTGGATTTCTTTCAGTCTTAGTTGTTGTGGCACATTTTCTCATTTAACCTCCGAATCTATGACCTAGACCTGACTTGTTTTTCAAAGTGTATGCATACATATACATATTCATAAGAGCCCATCCTCCACAGCCATCCATCATGACTTACAAAGGTAACCTAAAAGGCAGGTGCATTCTGGAGAGAATCTGTTCTCTGGAGTAAAAAAAAAAAGAAAGAAAAATAAACTGAGGCAGCTGGATGGTGCCCCATCAGAGAGTGCGTGGGTTGTACTCTGGCAGCTTCTTGAGCTTCTCTTGTTCCTGTGGAGTATCCTGTCTGGCGATGACCAGGGAGTGTGCGTATCCCATCACCACCTGCAACCACAAACACCACAGTGAGAATCGGCCCAAAGAGTGAACACCTAAATGCAGTTCCCATCTACAGAAAACATAAGTGGGAATTCAAATTCATCACGGTTTTCATTCTCTGTTGCTGCTCTGCACCTGTTCAGCATAAACGCCATCCAGGCTCTTCACCTCCTGAGCAGTAGTGGAGGACTTGGCCTTGTTGTCTCCGTATCCCTGTAACAAATACAAACCCATGTCATAATGGATGGAGAAGCCGGAACAGGTTTTTTATTATTACCTTTATTTAACTAGGCAATTCTTATTTACAATGACGGCCTACCCCGGCCAAACCTGGATGACGCTGGGCCAATTGTGCCCCGCCCTATGGGATTCCCAATCACGGCCAGATGTGATACAGCCTGCATTCGAACCAGGGACTGTAGTGACACCTCTTGCACTGAGATGGTACATTAGACCACTGTGCCACTTGGGAGCCCTACAGGTGCGCCAATTCAGCAGTCTTGAGCAAACAAGTACATTTCTATAAATGTATAGCACTTTGGTTGTGAGCAATGCTTTATACATACACCAATTAATTATTATTTAAAAATAAAAAAAACTTACCAGCTCGCCAAAGGTAGGGGAGGGTCCCCAGCTGATGGTGCTGTCGTCTGCAGCGATAACTATACTGCTTTTCCCGCACGCCAGACTGCGGACCTTCCAGCCACACAGGTCCTGCACAGCCTTGGGGTACATGGTAGACTCCCGCGAGGTATTGGTGACCCCCCAGAAAAAGAGACCTCCTGCACACAAAATGTTAATATTGTAGCGTCCTTGGCAAAAAGTGTCCAACTCTTGGTGTAATGGCTACAGTGTTAGACTGACAGATTCTAGGTTCAAATCCCAGTTGGGATGCCCCTTGAAATCACTACAATATACAGTCAGTGTACAAAACATTAAAATCACCTTCCTAATATTGAATTGCACCCCCTTTTGCCCTCAAAACAGACTCAATTCGTCGGGGCATGGACTCTACAAGGTGTCAAAAGCGTTCCACAGGGCTGCTGGCCCATGTTGACTCCAATGCTTCCCACAGTTGTGTCAAGTTGACTAGATGTCCTTTGGGTGGTGGACCATTCTTGATACACACGAGAAACTGTTGAGCGTGAAAAACCCAGCAGCATTGCAGTTCTTGACACACTCAAACCAGTGCGCCTGGTACCTACTACCATACCCCGTTCAAAGGCACTTAAATATTTTGTCTTGCCTAATCACCCTCTGAATGGCGCGCGCACGCACACCTTGTCTCAATTGTTTTAAGGCTTAAAAATCCTTTAACCAGTTTCCTTCCCTTCACCGATTGAAGTGAATTTTAACAGGTGACCTCAATAAGAGATCACTGCTTTCACCTGGTCAGTCTATCATGGAAAGAGCCATTTTAGGACACTCAGTGTATATCTGGTAGCGCCACACAGACTTGGGGAAGTAACGTTAGTATTCTTGGTTTATAGAATACTACCGTTTATATATGGTTTATAGAATACTGTTGCCGCCTGTTACAGACCCCCCTCAGCCCCCAGCTGTGCCCTGGACTCCATATGTGAATTGATTGCCCCCCATCTATCTTCAGAGTTTGTACTGTTAGGTGACTTAAACTGGGATATGCTTAACACCCCGGCTGTCTTTCAATCTAAGATAGATGCCCTCAATCTCACACAAATTATCAAGGAACCCACCAGGTACAACCCAAAATCCGTAAACATGGGTACCATTATTGATATCATCCTGACTAACTTGCCCTCCAAATACACCTCTGTTTTCAACCAGGATCTCAGTGATCACTGCCTCATCGCCTGTGTTCGCAATGGGTCAGCGGCCAAACGACCACCCCTTATCACTGTCAAACGCTCCCTAAAACACTTTTGCGAGCAGGCCTTTCTATTCGATCTGGCCCAGGTATCCTGGAAGGATATTGACCTCATCCCGTCAGTAGAGGACGCCTGGTTGTTCTTTAAAAGTGCTTTCCTCACCATCCTAAATAAGCATGCCCCTTTTAAAAAACGTAGAACTAAGAATAGATATAGCCCTTGGTTCACCCCAGACTTGACTGCACTAGACCAACACAAAAACATCCTGTGGCGCACTGCATTAGCATCGAATAGCCCCCGCGATATGCAGCTATTCAGGGAAGTCAGGAACAAGTACACCCAGTCAGTTAGGAAAGCAAAGGCCAGCTTTTTCAAACAGAAATTTGCTTCCTGTAGTACTAACTCCAAAAAGTTCTGGGACACTGTAAAGTCCATGGAGAATAAGAGCACCTCCTCCCAGTTGCCCACTGCACTGAGGCTCGGAAACACTGTTACCACCGATAAATCCACGATTATTGAAAATTTCAATAAGCATTTTGCTACGGCTGGCCATGCTTTCCATCTGACTACCCCTACCCCGGTCAACAGCTCTGCACCCCCGGCAGCTACTTGCCCAAGCCCCCCCCGCTTCTCCTTCACCCAAATCCTGACAGCTGATGTTCTGAAAGAGCTGCTAAGTCTGGACCCCTACAAATCTGCTGGGCTAGATAATCTGGACCCTCTCTTTCTGAAATTATCAGCCAAAATTGTTGCAACACCTATCACTAGCCTGTTCAACCTCTCTTTCGTATCGTCTGAGATCCCTAGAGATTGGAAAGCTGCCGCGGTCATCCCCCTCTTCAAAGGAGGAGACACTCTAGACCCAAACTGTTATAGACCAATATCCATCCTGCCCTGCCTTTCTAAAGTTTTCGAAAGCCAAGTTAACAAACAGATAACTGACCACTTCGAATCCCACCGTACCTTCTCTGCTATGCAATCTGGTTTCCGAGCTGGTCATGGGTGCACCTCAGCTACGCTCAAGGTACTGAACGATATCATAACCGCCATCGATAAAAGACAGTACTGTGCAGCCGTTTTCATCGACCTGGCTAAGGCTTTCGACTCTGTCAATCACCGCATTCTTATTGGCAGACTCAACAGCCTTGGTTTCTCAAGTGACTGCCTTGCTTGGTTCTCTAACTACTTTGCAGACAGAGTTCAGTGTGTCAAATCGGAGGGCCTATTGTCCGATCCTCTGGCAGTCTCTATGGGGGTGCCACAGGGTTCAATTCTTGGGCCAACCCTTTTCTCTATATATATCAACGATGTTGCTCTCGCTGCTGGTGACTCTCTCATCCATCTCTACGCAGATGACACCATTCTGTATACAACTGGACCCTCTTTGGATACTGTGTTTACTAACCTTCAATCAAGCTTCAATGCCATACAACACTCCTTCCGTGGCCTACAACTGCTCTTAAACGCTAGTAAAACTAAGTGCATGCTTTTCTATCGAACAATGCCAGCACCCGCCCACCGGACTATCATCACTACTCTCGACGGATCCGAATTAGAATACGTGGACACCTACAAATACCTAGGCATCTGGTTAGACTATAAACTCAACTTCCAGACTCACATCAACCATCTCCAATCCAAACTTAAATCCAGAATTGGCTTCCTATTTCGCAACAGAGCCTCCTTCACTCATGCTGCCAAACATGCCCTTGTAAAACTGACTATCCTACCGATCCTTGATTTTGGCGATGTCATTTACAAACTAGCCTCCAACACTCTACTTAGCAAATTGGATGTAGTCTATCATAGTGCCATCCGTTTTGTCACCAAAGCCCCTTACACTACCCACCACTGCGACCTGTATGCTCTCGTTGGCTGGCCTTCACTATACATTCGTCGCCAAACCCACTGGCTCCAGGTCATCTATAAGTCTTTATTAGGTAAATCCCCACCCTATCTCAGCTCACTGGTCACCATAGCAACACCCACCCGTAGCATGCGCTCCAGCAGGTATATCTCACTGGTCACCCCCAAAGCCAACACCTCCTTTGGCCGCCATTCCTTCCAGTTCGCTGCTGCCAATGACTGGAACGAATTGCAAAAATCATTGAAGCTAGAGGTTCCTATCTCCCTCAATACCTTTAAGCATCAGCTGTCAAAGCTGCTTATCGATCGCTGCACCTGTATATAGCCCTTCTGTAAATAGCCCACACTACTACCTCATCCCCATATTTATTTTTGTTTATTTTTCACTAATCTTGCACTCCAGTATCTCTATTTGCACATCATAATTTGCACATCCTTCATTCCTGTGTTAATGATGATAATTCTGTAATTTATTTCTACTCTATAGTCTATTTATTGTCCTACCTCCCAACCTTACTGCATTTTTGCACTACATTTTGCACTCTGTTTATAGATTTTCTATTGTGTTTTTTGACTGTTTGTTTAATGTGTAACTCTGTTGTTATTTGTCGCACTGCTTTGCTTTGTCTTGGCCAGGTCGCAGTTGCAAATGAGAACTTGTTCTCAACTGACCTACCTGGTTAAATAAAGGTGAAATAAAAAAATAAAAAATAAAAAAGAGGTATTAAATTGATAATATGGGTAAAAAACATTTAAAAAAGAGATTTACTCATTAGTGCAAAGTTCCAAGGGGTTAAGCATTGTGTCCCATACCCATCTCATTTACAGCGAAGGAGCACTGATAGCCAGTGTAGATTTGGGATGCACCGCGTCCGGGGAAGTCAAAGAGCTTCACCAGTCTGGGCACCATCTCGTCCTTCTGCTCCGTGTGACCCAGCCGTCCATAACCACCAAAGCCCCAGGAAAACACCCTCTTCTGGGAGTCCAATATCAGCTGGACAAACACACAGTTTACATACCTTGCGCAAAACAAAACGTGAGATGCATGTGAAAACTTATACTTTGAGTGGACTATCCCTTTAAACACAGGCTGGTACCAAATGCTATTAAACCCGCTCTGCTCCCTATATTAGCGCCCAGACTTAAGGATCAGAAGGAAGAGGTCTCCATCTGCAGTTTCATTAATTAAACATGAAGGGAACGCTGTAAGTTGCTTTAGATAAGAGCATCTGCTAAATGAAAAAATATGTAAAGCACTTCATTCAGCCATTATACAAAGGGAGTGACATCTCTAATATACACCGATACTATTGAGAGACAGAAAAGCTCTATATAATTGTTTGATTGATGTTTCTAAAATAAACATTTCTGGCTCATGTGGCATTTGTGACATTAAGGATCAGAGCCTGTATACGTTTATCGTTTTGGATTAGGAGTGCTGATCTAGAGTCAGGTCCCCCATGTGCATTTAATCTTATTCATTATGATCTAAAAGGCCAAACTGATCCTAGATCAGTATTCTTTTTTCAAGACTGTATACGGGTCCTGGTCTTCTCCTCACCGTGTGATTGCCTCCGCAGGCGACGTCTCGGACCACCACGTTAGGTACTGGTGTCACCTGGCCGTCCTTACTCTTCTCGATGAAGATGGCCACGCGGCGTGCAATGGTCTCACAGTCAAACTCGATGCGCTGGGCGCGGGCAATGAACTTGCCGTCAGAGTTGTGTCCTGTGACCCAAAACACAAGGCAAAAATAAGAAACAAATGCTACACCAGTGTTTATTCAATGATTTTAATGGGCCATTGTGATTCTTCAAATGTGTAATTGGAGAAAGTCCTGCTTGTTAGTTGTGGACATACCTAGCTGGCCATACTCTGGGCAACCGAACGAGTAGAGGTTTCCTTTGCAGTCCACCACCATGCTGAACTCTGCCCCACACGCCACCTTGACCAAGGGCTGCCCATTGTACTGGATCTGAGAGGGGCAAGGCGAATATTTGATAAGCACAGGCTCAGCATGTGGCCATATTAAACCTATAATAAAGCAGCAACAATAATGAGGCAGATGAATAAGGAGGTTGATGTTGCTTACCAGGGCTGGACTGAGGACTGCATCAGTTTGGTTGCCCTGGCCCAGCTGGCCCAGTTTGTTCTCGCCAAACGAGTAGGCGGTGCCACCCTCTGTCAATGCCAGGGTGTGGTTGCGTCCACAGGCTGCATTCACCACCACTTCGTCTGCGAGGGCCTCAATCAGCTTTGGGGCCTCCAGGCGTTTGGTGTCCCCGTGACCAAGCTGGCCCTTTTCATTTCGACCTGATAGAGGCAGAAAGAAGTCAATATTGACCTCTTCACTGTTGACATTGAGACTGGTGTTTTGTGTGTACTATATAATGAAGTTGGGGACTTGTGAGGTGTCTGTTTCTCAAACTAGACACTAATGTACTTGTCCTCTTGCTCAGTTGTGCACAGGGCCTCCCACTCTTTTTATTCTGGTTTGAGACATTTTGCGCTGTTCTGTGAATTGAGTAGTACACAGCTTTGTACGAGATCTTCAGTTTCTTGGAAATATCTCGCATGGAAAAGCCTTCATTTCTCAGAACAAGAATAGAATGACGAGTTTCAGAAGAAAGTTCTTTGTTTCTGGCCATTTTGAGCCTGTAATTGAACCCACAAATGCTGATGCTCTAGATACTCAACTAGTCTAAAGAAGGACAGTTTTATTGCTTCTTTAAATCAGCACAACAGTTTTCAGCTCTGCTAACAATTGCAAAAGGGTTTTCTAATGATCAAGTAGCCTTTTAAAATTATAAACTTGGATTAGCTAACAACGTGCCATTGGAACACAGGAGTGATGGTTGCTGATAATGGGTCCATGTACACCTATGTAGATATTCCATGAAAAATCTGCCGTTTCCAGCTACAATAGTCATTTACAACATTAACAATGCCTACACTGTATTTCTGATCAATTTGATGTTATTTTAATGGACAAAACAAATTGCCTTTCCTTCAAAAACATGGACATTTCTAAGTGACCCCAAAGTTTTGAACGGTAGAGTATAAACTGAGCTATTACGGTATAGCATTCCTACCCCAGCTCCAGAGCTTGCCCTCAGTGGTGATGAGAAGGCTGTGGGCAGCACAGGGCCCAGACACAACACTGCTGACCTGCACGTCATTCAGGCTGCCGTAGCGGTGAGGACCCCACAGGTTCTGGCCTAGGTTCCTGAAGGCCGCTGAGAGACCACACACCACAATTGTAATGTAAAGTCTGTTGCGATTTTAAATGCACTTTAAAGTTTGATTTGATAAGAAACAGGAACAGCTCAATACTCAGTCAATTAGGAGGATTACTTAAATATTGCCATTAGAAATAGACAGGAAAAACTACTTTCATAGTAGTTCTATCGAGGGACTACATAGTGGAGTATTGCATACAGCAATGTTTTCAGTAAAGGACTGGGCAGGATTATACCTTGTGCTTTTGGCACCTCTTTCCTTCCGATGAGATCCCAGTTGGTGGCTCCGAAAATGAGCAGTTGACCTTTGACTTTAGGTAAATCAAGTTTCTATAGAAATGACAATACAGGGATCAGCGTTTCTCTTAATGTTTTGTTCTAGCACTTCATAAGCACCCTTGATTTACAAGTGACTAATAACATGTTACATTCTCTATTCACACTGACCACAATTCTATATAGTCACATCACAAATTCCCTCCCTTGATGATCTGAACAACGTTCGACTTAACCTCATGCAGGTCAGGAGAACTTACTATTTTTTCCTTGATATCGTCAGCGACAGTGACTGGCTGAAGGCCTGACTTTGTAGCAGGCTTGCCAGGTTTCTTTGTGTTCTCCTGCTCTTCATAATCATCAAACTCATCATCACTGCTGAACTCCCTTTCCTTCTTTTTGCCTCCTGCCCTCTTCCTCTTGATCCCACCATTCCCTGAGACTTCTGTTACCTTCTTGCGTGGCATGTTGGTAAAAATATCTGTAGAAAAGTGGGGGCGAAAACAAAACAAGGCATGCATTTAGATATGAATACAACCGAAACCAAACTATTCTTGCTGAACTCCTTACAACGCAATGCTCTTGGTGAAAGACATGCAAACAGTCAAAGGAAAACTAAAGTTAAATTCAAGTCCAAGTACACACAAGTTTGAAAGCCACCTATCCTAGCCACGATTAACATAGCAAATCGCGCTAGTAATGTCATTAGCTAGTAATTAATTCTATCACTCAGTAGTCCACATTTCTTTGTCTTCGTGCTAGCATAATCTGAGGCTACTACCTACTGAACAACAGACAGCTATTAAACTATGGAAAAACACAAAAATAGCACCACAATGCGCAGTTTTACCTGATAAGAAAATTTATCAGTTAGTTAGCTAATTTAGTTAGCCTGCTAACGTTACTAAGATCAGCTAGAATAAGCTATCGATATCTAAACAAAGACACAAACCTTGGGTAACGTTAGCTAGCTAATACAACGATGAAAAACTTTGTCTTTCCCCAACTAAAAGTTGCTAAACCTCTTTGAGATTATTTCCGTTCCAATTCGGCGACTAATTAACTTCTGCGGAGGTATTTCCTGATTCTCTCGTGTCTGTCCGTCTTCCTCGTTTTTTGAAGGATTTTTTTGAACAAAAGAATCTGCAGTCTCCGGCTTGATGAAACCACGTGGTTACTGCCTACATTTATAATGAACTACAGTCGGATAATGCAAAAAGCCATTACTCGTAAAATGCGTACAACTTTCCCTTATGTATATTAACGTTACAGTTTGTGATAAAAGTTGTCACATATACACTGAGCAAAAATATACACACAACATGTATCGGGGTTCCATGTTTAATGAGCTGAAATAAAAGATCCCAGAAATGTTCCATAGGCACAAAAAGCGTATTTCTCTATAGTTCGTTTACATCCCTGTTAGTGGGCTTTTCTCATCCTCCTGACAGATGTGACATATCAAGAAGCTGATTAAACAGCACGATCATTACACAGGTGCACGTTGTAATGGGAACAATAAAAGGCCACTCTAAGATGTTTTTAAAAAAAATCCCGCACAATTCAATAACATAGAGGTGTCAAGTTTTGAGGAAGCGTGCGATTAGCATGCTGACTGCAGGAATGTCCACCAGAGCTGTTGCCAGATAATTTAATGTTAATTTCTCTACCAAGCTGCCTTCAACACCATTTTAGAGAATTTGGCACTATGTCCGACTGGCCTCACAACCACAGACCACGTGTATGGCGTTGTGTGGGTGAGCAGTTTGCTGATGTTAACGTTGTGAACTGAGTGCCCCATGGTGGTGGAGGGGTTATGATATGGGCAGGCATAAACTACAGCCAATGGACACAATTGCATTTTATCGATGGCAATTTGAATGCACAGTGATATTGAGACCAGATCCTGAGGCCCATGGTCATGCCATTCATCCGCCACCATCACCTCATGTTTCAGCATAATGCATGGCCCCATTTTGCAAGGATCTGTACACAATTACTGGAAACTGAAAATTTCCCAGTTCTTCCATGGCCTGCATAATCACCAGACATCACCACCCTTTGAGCATGTTTGGGATGCTCTGGATCGACGTGTACGATAGCGTGTTCCAGTTCCCACCAATATCCAGCAACTTCGCACAGCCATTGAAGAGGAGTGGGTCAACATTCCACAGGCCACAATCAACTGCCTGATCAACTCTATGCGATGGAGATGTGTAGCACTGCATGACGCAAGTGGTGGTCACACCAGATACTGACTGGTTTTCTGATCCACGCCTCTTCCACACCTATACCTTATTATTTAAGGTATCTGCGACCAACAGATGCATATCTGTATTCCCAGTCATGTGAAATCCATAAATTAGGGCCTAATGAAAATCTTTGAAATTGTTGCATGTTGGGTTTATATTTGTGTTCAGTATATGTTAAACATTTTTCCTGGGATTCGTTTGCTGTGGATGTCTGGCCTATAGGTATTTTGATCGATGGTCTGCTTTATCGCTATGAGCCCTCCCCCTTTGTCATCTGTCTTTTTTGTTAAAACATATGTGCCGAGATGTGACAGGTCGGCTCGGTGGGTACTACAAAATAGAAACACGTGGGACTTGGAAAATGTAAAGAAAACTACAACCCATGACGCTACCAAAGTATCATGTCTCCCTCTTGTGACGGGGATGTGCATTTTTATTTTGTGCAAATGCTAATTCTATATTATTTAGGCTAGAGCCACAGATGAAAGGGGAAATCTTTGACTAGAGCTAAATGTCAGTGAATTACATACTTTGAAAGTTTTCATTTCAACAGCCTGACCCTGCCACTTTGTTTGGTAAGCTACTACGCTTATGGATGGGGCTTAGGTAACCACTCTGAAATTTAGAATGACTGAAAGTCAATGAGACTGACATGATCGTTTGAAACATATTTGGAGCTATACATTGTAGACAATGTAAAAACAAAATGGGGCAAAAGAACCTTAGATTTGTGTGATAGGGTAAGCTGAGTTGCACTAAGCTCATAAAGATAAAACTGTCTTTACCGAGAACAAGGAGGTGAGACCTCATTGTCTGTGGCTGTCCATTACTCTCTGTATCATCACATTGCAACAAAGCCTGGACCCCACTAGGGAGGATGGGATGGTGTGTGTGGTGCAGTGGAGGCTGCTGAGGGGAGGACGGCTCATAATAATGGCTGGAATGGAGTGAATGGAATGACATTAAACACTTGGAAACCATTCCCACGAACCTGTCCTACCCAATTAAAGTGCCACCAACCTCCTGTGGTGTGGTGGGGGTTGACCTCCAGATTTCAGGAGAGTGACCTGATGCGCTTGATAGGCGTACAGATCAACCCATTCTGAGGAGAAGTGCATTCTGAAAAGGATGTACAGTAGATAAGAGGAAAAACATAATTCTACAATACTGCAGAGGGTCTTCAAAAGCCTTAAGTTAACTCCCTTTGACTGTTCAGAGAGAAAGAGAAAGCCCTTACAAAAAAAAAATGTGTGCGTAACCTTTATTCAACTAGGCAAGTCAGTTAAAAACGAATTCTTATTTACAATGATGGCCTACACCGGCCAAACTGGACGATGCTGGGCCAATTGTGCGCCGCCCTATGGGACTTCCAATCACGGCCGGTTGTGATAGTCTGGATAAATACTTTTTTTTGGGGGGGGGTTATCTTCACGAGTCAGTAACGTGGTTTTCTGACACGTGTGAAGTTTCACATGTAAATTCCAGCTACATCTGGTGTCCCATCCAGGGACCAACCAGGACCTACCATGGTTAGCTTCAGAGGCAAAACAGCAGTGGGATGCAGGGTGCTATGTTGCTGGAATTAATGTGCAACTGTGAAAAAAAGGCAGCGAAAGCAAAGGCCAGGGTAATATAACCAATGATAGGGAAAATAGCAGGAAAGAGGGAGTTTTATTTCATCGCGTTATCATAAAAAACATTTAACTGAAAATATGTTTTTTTTGCATCCATATACATTAATTTGTTCTCGCATTACGAAATGAAATTCCTGGCAATATTTAGTTTAGCCATCAATACGTTTGGGTTTATGTTTTGCTATCAATACCATAATTTTTGTTTGCATTCCTAAGCATTTTGTTCTTGACTTCAGAAGTTTTGCTTGATATTAATGTCACAAAATTAACTCACTCACTACAGGATTGCACCATATAATAACACTATTACTCTATTAAAGGTGTTTAAAGCGGCAATCCTAAATTGAAACTTTAACAAATTGTTTTCCCCACCACAGGTACGGTAAAAAGCTGAGGGATGTGGCTGGAGAAATGCAACCACTCTCAAATCCATAGACTACGCTATGAGTGCAAGGACTGACCATCCATGATGTCAATAGTTTGAACAATGTTTTTAGGTTGTTTACATTTAGTTTGTTTACAAAAATTTGAGTAAATAAAACAAGTTTATATTTTGGGTTCTGATGGGGTACGACAGCTGAACTAAGCTCATGAGGCATTTATTTGTTATATTCTTCAAGAATCAATGGGTACATGTCATTAATTTATAAGTCCAAAAATGGATGTAGCAACTAAGGGTTGCCACTTTAGCAGGCAGTGACTTTCATACAGCAGAACTATGTCATCAGTTGAATGTGATCCATTAACCTTGCCAATTTTTTTTATTCTGTCCACTGTTCCGTAAATGTCCTGCAGAATCTTTCCCTTGTCCCGCATTTGGGCATTTTAGATGTGGCCACCCTAATTCCACCGGTGGAAACATTGCTGTTGCCTCACTATGTAGTCTTGTTTATGACATTCATACGTGATTGAGTGTTCACGACCATTGTCTGTCGTCAGTGAGAAAGCCCTACTAGACAGGACCTGGTGCTGTATTCTAGCTCAAGGCCCTAGTTAGTAAGTCAATCAAACTGTAGGTGTGTATTTAGAATGAAAAGGTCCACCTTCTTGGAGCCATTTTGATTAAAATCAAATAGTATTGGTCACATACACGTGGTTAGCAGATGTTATTGCGGGTGTAGCGAAATGCTTGTGCTTCTAGCTCCGACAGTGCAGTAATATCTAACAAGTAATATCTAACAGCTCTGTTCTGAGGATTGGCTAAACTGCTGGCCATCGTGGACAACGTCACCCACCCTCTGCATGCCATGGTTGTGACGCAGAGGAGCACCTTCAGTCACAGAATGATCCCACCATGGTGTGCCAGAGAGCGCTACAGGAGGTCCTTCCTGCCGGCGGCTATTAGACTATTTAATGCCTCACCGGGGTGCCGTGCCGTCGGCAACATAGACCTCGAACTGTTGGGGTGTTAGGACCTAGTTTAACAATTAGGCATCCATCCATCCGTGAGTAACTCTCTGGTCTGTAATCACTCATTCACTCAGGACTTATTCACTCATTCATTCAGGACTGTATGTACTTATTCATGTACAGTTGTTATATCATATCACGTGCAATATTGTAAGTAATTCTTGGACTGAACTTACGTAGTCATTCACTCAGGACTGTAGTCTAGTATCCTGTCAGTAGTATCCTTTTTTTCTCTCATTGCATTTAGTATATTGAATGTGCAAAACGTGCATTTATCTGTAATTAACCATGTTCTAAGGACTGCATTTTAAGGAATTAGTATTATTACCCTAAATTATATCATACGCACATTTAGCTATTTAAGTATCTCTTCCTGTCATTTACCTGTACAGTTAATTTAACCATGCAAATATTAATTTACCTGTACATTTAACCAGACTGTATATTAAGTAAACTATTACTCTCACTTATATCATATGCACATTTAGCTATTTAAGTATCTTTCTCTGCCATCGACCTGTATAGTTAACCATGCAAATATTTTTTGTATTTATATCAACGTGCAATAGTTGTATAATTTTTTCACCTAACACTATAACAATGTACATATTCAGTCATTCACTCATACTATGCAATGCGTTTCCATAGCTTTTTGCACTCCAGACTTTGTGTATTTTTATACTTTTTCATACTGCCGCACTTTGTATCATGTATCGTGTATCTGTCTTTTGTGTATTTCGTTCTGGCATTTTGCACCTGCCCTGTGTTTTTCGTAGCTGCTTGATAAAGTAATTTCCCCATGGGGATCAGTAAGTACCTATCTATTAGCTTCACAACATATACCCAAATACACATAAAACTAAGTGAGGAATGGATTGATAATATATACATAAATGTCAGGGCGGCATTGGACTAAGATACAGTGGCATAGTAAGCTTTATAGTGTACAGTATACACATAAGAGATTGGTGATACAGTATGTAAACACATTCAAGTGACTAAGATACCGAAGATGACCTCGCCTTCTGGATGATAGCGGGGTGAACAGGCAGTGGCTCGGGTAGTTGATGTCTTTGATGATCTTTTTGGCCTTCCTCTGGCATCGGTTGCTGTAGGTGTCCAGGAGGGCAGGAAGCTTGCCACCAGTAATGCGTTGGGCAGACCGCACCACCCTCTGGAGAGCTTTGCAGTTATGGGGGGGTGCAGTTGCCGTACCAGGCGGTGATGCAGCCCGACAGGATGCTCTCAATTGTGCATCTGTAGAAGTTTGTGAGGGTTTTACGTGATAAGACACAATTCTTCTTCACCACACTGTCTGTGAGGGTGGACCATTTCAGTTTGTCAGTGATGTGTATGCCGAGGAACTTGAAGCTTTCCACCTTCTCCACTGCGGTCTCATCGATGTGGATCGGGGGGTGCTCCCTTTGCTGTTTCCTGAAGTCCACAATCATTTCCTTAGTTTTGTTGATGTTGAGTGAGAGGTTATTTTCCTGACCACACTCCCAGAGCACTCAAGCTGTCTCATTGTTGTTGGTAATCAAGCCTACTACTGTTGTGTCGTCTGCAAACTTGATGATTGAGTTGGAGGCGTGCTTGGCCGCGCAGTCATGGGTGAACAGGGAGTACAGGAGGGGGCTGAGCACGCACCCTTGTGGGGCCCCTGTGTTGAGGATCAGCGAAGTGGAAGTGTTGTTTCCTACCTTCACCACCTGGGGTCGACCCGTCAGGAAGTCCAGTACCCAGTTGCACAGGGCGGGCTTCAGACCCAGGGCCTCAAGCTTGATGATAAGCTTGGAGGGTACTATGGTGTTGAATGCTGAGCTATAGTCAATGAACAGCATTCTTACATAGGTATGCCTCTTATCCAGATGGAATAGGGCAGTTCGTAATGTGGTGGCGATTGCATCATCTGCGGATCTATTGGGACGGTAAGCAAATTGAAGTGGGTCTAGGGTGGCAGGTAAGGTGGAGGTAATATCATCCTTGACTAGTCTCTCAAAGCACTTCATGATGACAGAGGTGAGTACTACAGGGTGATAGTCATTTAGTTCAGTTACCTTTGCTTTCTTAGGTACAGGGACAATGGTGGCCCTCTTGAAGCATGTGGGGACAACTGACTGGGATAGGGAGAGATTGAATATACCTGTAAACACAATAGCCTTGCGAGGGTTAACACGCTTAAATGTCTTACTCACGTCGGCCACTGAGAAAGAGAGCCCACAGTCCTTGGTAGTGGGCTGCGTCGGTGGCGCTGTATTATCCTCAAAGCGAGCGAAGAAGGTGTTCAGACTGTCCGGAAGCAAGACGTCGGTGTCCGCGACGTGGCTGGTTTTCCTTTTATAATCCGTGATTGACTGTAGACCCTGCCTCGTGTCTGAGCCATTGAACTGAGACTCAACTTTTTCCAGATACCGACATTTAGCCTGCTTGATTGCATTGCAGAGGAAATAACTGCACTGTTTGTATTCTTCCATATTCCCAGTCTTCTTGCCCTGGTTAAATGCGGTGGTTCGCGCTTTCAGTTTTGCGTGAATGATCCCATCTATCCATGGGTTCTGGCTGGGGTATGTTTTAATAGTGACAGTGGGTACAACATCTCCTATGCACTTCCTTATAAACTAATTCACAGTGTCTGCGTATGTGTCAATATTATTAGCTGAAGCTACACTGAATATGTCCCAGTCCACGTGATCAAAACAAAGCGTGGATTCCGATTGGTCAGACCAGCGTTGAATAGACCTAATCACGGGTACTTCCTGTTTGAGTTTCTGCCTATAGGAGGGGAGAAGCAAGATGGAATCGTGGTCTGATTTGCCGAATGGAGGGCGGGGGAGGGCCTTATATGCATTTTGGAAGGAATTGTAACAATGGTCCAGCGTGTTAGCACCACGAGTACGACAGTAAATGTGTTGATATAATTTCAAGAGCCTTTTTCTCAAATTTGCTACAATAAATGCAGCCTCAGGATATGTGGTTTTTAGTTTACGTAAAGTCCAATGAAGTTCTTTGAAGGCCGACATGGTATCGGTCGGCTTGAGGTGGGATATACGTATACGTCTGTGGCAATGATGGTCGAAAATTCCTTCGGCAGGTAGAACGGTCGGCATTTGATTGTGAGATATTCTAAGTCGGGTGAACAGAAGGACTTGAGTTCCTGTATGTATGTATTTATCACAGTTACACCATAAGTCATTAATCATAAAACAGATACCTCCACCCTTCTGCTTCCCGAAGAGATGTTTCGCAATGCACTGAGAACCCAGCTTGCTTTACGGAGTCAGACTGAACATCTCCAGAAAGCCATGTTTCTGTGAAGCAGAGTATGTTACAATCCCTGGTGATTGTAAGAGTATATATGATATTTTATGCCTGAGAGGCTAGTCATCCTGTGTTATATGTGTTTAAGGTCTCTGCCTGCCTTGCCCTGCTCACAGTGGAGTTGACTCTGGATCTGCCACACACTCAGGTATCTTATGGCAGAACAGTCAACTGCAAGGATGCAATGAACTATTGTTTTCTAGCAATTGGCGGCTCAATTGAGAATGAACAACTTATTTGAAAAATTCCAGTCGGGCTTCCCCTCTCTTCACAGGACGGAAACTGCTTTATGAAAGTCATTAATGACCTTCTGTCGGCTGCCGATTAATTCTCTATTTTAGTTATTTTGGATCTCAGTGCCGCGTTTGTCACTATCCGGCTGGAGAGGTGGGTGGGAATCTCCAGCGTTTCCCTCGACTGGTTCAGGTCATGTACTGTATATGTGGCAGACGCTTCTCAGTGAGCATGGGTGGTCAATTCTGGGCCCTATCCTTTTTTCCCTGTATATGCTTCCCCTTGGGGATATTGTATCATCCGCAATCATAACATTCAGTTTCACTGCTATACGGATGACACGCAGCTCTATTTACCAATCAGACCCAGTGACCAAGGTAGCGTAGCTAACCTTCACAAGTGTCTTGCTGAGATCAAATGTTGGATGTCTGACAATTTTCTCCAGCTCAATGATAAAAAAAATCTGAGGAATTTGTATTTGGCCCCCACTTTGCTATAACTCAGAATGTATATAACCTTTGTAATTTGTACACAAACGTAGCATACGGACAGAAACCTTGGTGTCTGCTTTGACCCTGACCTAAACCTCTTGCTGTAGGTAAAGAAGGTTGTCCAGTCCTGCTTTTATCAATTATTTCATCTCAGTCACTGATCTGGAGAAACATATACAATGCTTTTTTTTAGCTCACACTTAGATTACTGTAACTCTTTGTATACCTGCCTCAGTCGGAAATCACCCCATCGTCTACAGTTAATTCAGAACAGCTCGGCTTTAAAAAGGCACCAGGAAATGTAACCATATCCCACCTATTTTAGCTTCTCTACACTGGCAACCAGTCACTTTTAGAATATATTTTAAAATTGTATTAATCAGGTTTAAGGCTAGGCTAGTTTTAGCCCCATACTGTATCTCAGATCGTTTATCTCCCTATGACCCAGGATGCAGCCTGAGATCCTCAGGTAGGGCACTGTTGACCATTCCAAAGTCTAGGTTGACACCTAAAGGAAACTGGGAATTTTCCATTGGGCTAGACTTTGGAATGGTCTGCCAGAAGAGATCAGGCTTGCAGATTCACTGCCTCTTTTTATATCCCTGCTGAAGACATGCTTTTAATGTATGATTTCAATGTATGATTTTTAATTAGCCATGTTTTTTTTCTTAATGTCTCCTTCCTCTTGTTTTTGTTTATTTGTTAGTACTTTTATTGTATTATTTTATGATGTGAAGCACTTTGTTACATGTAATGAAAAGCGCTATACAAATGAAGTTCTTCTTATTATTATTTGTGTGTTTGTTTTTGTACTGTACATGGAGACTCTACAGCCTCAGATAAATACCCATGTAGGTTTGAGGTTGAGAGAGGTGAAGTGTCAAAACTATTACAGAGCATGTGATTGAGTTGTTCACACAGCACATTCTACAGTGTTGAATCAACACTGAAAGTGTTAAATGTATATGAGTCCACAATTTTCAGTGTTAAATTAACACTCCGCTTAGTAACGATAGACCACTTAAACTGGTACAACACTTCCACTCATGGGTGGCCAAAAATAACTATCTGAACGCTACGCCCCACTAAGCCACGACTTCAATACAGTTTTCCAGTGTTCATTGCCTTTTCGAGTGAATTGTAGAGATACCACCTATGACTGCATTTGTTAGTGACAATAGCTAGGTTTCCATCCAATTGGCGACATATTTTCATTCACATATTCTAAAATCTATTCATTTAATATTACAGGCTTTCAATATTGGTGCAGAAGTCAATAGTACTAGACGTGTGCAGCTATTATGTCAACAATCAGTGTTGATTCAACACTGTAGAATGTGCTGTGTGAACAACTCACTCACATGCTCTGTGTCAACTTGTAGTCTTGGAAGGACCCTGCTTCATTCTCCAAGCAGGCTAAGTATAATTTTATTGAACCTGTAAGCTGTGTTAGTTTTGTCTGTCTGTCCCAGTTAATTAGTAAGCTACCTAGTCTGTGTGAACTGCTAATTTGCTTAAGAAGTGTTAGTGATTGCTACCCATTCAAAGTGGGTGCAGGTCCATCCACTTCTTTTGTTCTCTGCAGATTACAACTTAATAGGAGGGGGAGTGGCTTCACCTGTGCTAGGCAATTAGCTTAGTGTTATTAGCAAAGCCTCGTTCAGCGGCAGCTGTTTGCGGCAGACGTCCTTCGAATAACCCCCGTTCTGCGGGAGTTAGTCGAGGGAGGCCCCGCTCTCGCTTGCCCATATGTTTAATTAATTTAATTACGATCTCTTTTGCATTATTGTAGCCTTTTCTGTGGCCTGTCAACTATGTGTCTGTCTATCCCTGTTCTCTCCTCTATGTACAGGCCATACAAACGCTTCACACGGCGTGGCTGCAACCACTCTAATCTGGTGGTCCCTGCGCACACGACCCACTTGGAGTTCCAGGTCTCCAGCAGCCTTTGGAACTGCCGTTCTGCGGCCAACAAGGCAGAGTTAAGCTCAGCCTATGCTGCCCTCCAGTCCCTGGATTACCACAGAAAACACTGCTACTCCTACTGCTCTTTCCTCGTCTGATCAAGTGTTCTCGCATACCCCGAGAGCATCTGGTCAGCGTGGCGGTGGCACAAGAATTCTAATCTCTCCCAAGTGGACATTCTCTCTTTTCCCCCTGACCGATCTGTTTATCTCCTGATTTGAATTCCATGCTGTCACAGTCACTAGCCCATTCAAAATTAACGCCCTCCAGGTTCATTGAAAAGTTAATTTCCTGATGATGGCTCACCCCTCACAGTTCTGGGTGACTTTAACCTCCCAACGTCTGCCTTTGACTCATTTCTCTCTGCCTCCTTCTTTCCACTCCTTTCCTCTTTTGACCTTACCCTACTCACAAGGCAGGCAATACGCTTGACCTCATCTTTACTAGATGCTGTTCTTCTACTAATCTCACTGCAACTCCCCTCCATGTCTCCGACCACTACTTCGTATCCTTTTCTCTCTCGCTCTCCTCCAACACTACTCACTCTGCCCCTACTCAGATGGTAATGCGCCGTTGCAAACTTCGCTCTCTCTCTCCCGCTACTCTCTCATCTTCCATCCTATCATCTCTTCCCTCTGCTAAATCCTTCTCCCTCCTGTCTCCTGATTCTGCCTCCTTGACCCTCCTCTCCTCCCTTTCTGCATCTTTTGACTCTCTATGTCCCCTATCCTCCCATCCTGCTCCGTGACTAGACGACTCATTGCGAGCTCACAGAACAGGGCTCCGGGCAGCCGAGCAGAAATAGAGGAAAACTAAACTCCCTGTGGACCGGTCATCTTTTCGCTTTCTCCTATCTATGTTTTCTTCCTCTGTTTCTGCTGCTAAAGCCACTTTCTACCACTTAAAATGTCAAGCCTCGGCCTCTAACCCTAGGAAGCTCTTTGCCACCTTCTCCTCCCTGCTGAATCCTCCTCCTCCTCCCGCTCCCTCCTCCCTCTCTAGTCCTGCTCACACTGCCCTACCCTATGCTTTTAATTCTTTCTCCCCTCTCTCTCCAGATTAAATCTTGCGACTTGTGACAGACGGCCGCCCAACAACCTGCCCACTTGACCCTATCCCTTCCTCTCTTCTCCAGACCATTTCCGGAGACCTTCTTCCTTACCTCACCTTGCAGTTTACTCTCACTGAGCTGGAGACGTTAGCCGAGAGGTGGAACGAGCAGAAACGAATAGCAGACCAGTTCGCAGAAATCCAGCAGCTGTCACACAGCGTTGGTGACGGCCAACTGAGCAAGGTCTGTCCGTCTGTCCATCTTTCTCGAAATTACAATATATTTTAAGGTCAATAAGAAAAACTCATTTTTTTGTTAATTCTACTTTGTGTAAGAGTACGTGAGTGTTTTGTGTTTGGTGTGTAGTGTGTGTAGATAGTTTGTGATTGTTGTGGGATATTTGTGTCCCCTCTAGAGACTAGAGGCAGCTGATACTGTGCGAGGTGCTGATTGAGACGGTGTACTGGGAGAAAGGACAGGTCTTTAAGTCCAAGGAGTGCAAAGTCTTCCTCCGTAATGACACCCTCATCTGTGCAAATATCAGAGTCAGCACTACCATAGAAATAGGTTCTCTGTAGATGAGGCCTACTGTCAAATGTCATGTTGAATGAATGTCAGCAACAATGTACTGTATATTCATGTTGACCAACGCTCCTTTTCTGTGTTCTCTCCAACACGACTACTAAATGTTTGAGTGTCACGGCATTGATCATTTCATTGATGAAGAAAGGTAAAGATTTGACCGAACTTCAAATCTTAAAAATTATTAATTGCACCAAATTTGATTCAGCTCATGCCTCATGCCAACTTTGCCCTTTACTTCACAATGCTTTCCATGCATGATTATGGGGAATATATGAATAGTAATGTGCCCCACAAATCAGTAGGGGGTCCGCTGTTTGGAGAGAAATTAAACTGATCAGAAGGACTGTAATTACAATATGTATTCCCTGACGCCCTTTCATGTTGTTGATTCAAAGAGCACTGACACATTTTGAGGATTTTTCAATTGCTGAATGCATTATCTTACATAGAGGGCTCTATTTTCGGCTGGCGTTAAGCAGCGCTATTTTCAAACACTTGCATAAGGATTGATAATTTACCTATTGTGTATGAGCTCGCTTGCGCTGAGGAGGATGAAAAATAAATATCTGAAGTGTGTACTTAAAAACATCACCAAAGTGCCATTTTCAGGCAGCGCTGGTGGGAATATTTAAGACCAACCAAAAACGGGTATTAGCGGTAACGTGGTTGGTTATTATGGCATGGATTTTGACAGCGGAAGCGCAGTTTATCCATGTGCCCAATGACATAAAATATACTTTTCCCTCCTCTCAATGAAGACTGATTTATTTGATCCTGCCCAATGCATTTACCAAGTAATCAAGACTATCGATAAAGGGTTTGGCTCGTGAAACCGGTTTGAAAAAAATCTTAATAACAAAGTTTCATTATCATATCAAGTTTGGGAGCAGCAAAAATGTGAATGGACAGAACCTTTTTATCTGTATATTACTTGCGCAAACCCCTCATGTACATGTCCATATGGAAATCATGGAACGAGAGATAAGCTGATCATGTCGGTGAACCTATTTAGAAACATTTGATATTTTCCTGTAACAGTTTCTTGTTTTCCGTTTCATGTGATTAACAAACAAGCCCTCAGTAGACTGCACCAGTGGTGTAAAAAGTACCCAATCGTCATACTTGATTAAAAGTGTAGATAGAAATGGAAAGTTACTCAAGTAAAAGTAAAAGTCCCCCAGTAAAAAACGACTTGAGTAAACGTCTAAAAGTATTTGGTTCTAAATATACTTAAGTATCAAAAGTAAATGTAATTGCTAAAATATACTTATGTATCAAAAGTACAAGTAAAAGTATAACTAATTTCAAATTCCTTATATTAAGCAAAGAAGGCGGCACCATTTTCTTGTTTTTAAAATGTATGTATTGCCAGGGGCACACTCCAACACTCAGACATCATTTACAAAGATGCATTTGTGTTTAGTGAGTACGCCAGATCAGAGGTAGGCCTACCTGCAGTGCATACTCCGTTCGGCTTGTCCGGTAACCAAAAACACTGTCAACACTCCAAACCTATTGAGAAAACACTGGATGTTTTTTTTTACTTTCCGAAAGAATTCAGACCCCTTAACTTTTTTCCACATTTTGTTACGTTACAGCCTTATTCTAAAATTGATTAAATTAAATGTTTTCCTCATCCACCTAAACACAATAACATATAATGACAAAACGAAAACAGATATTTTTGAAATTTTTGCGAATGTATTAAAAATAAAACACAGAAACACCTTATTTACAGAAGTATTCAGACCTTTTACGATAAGACTTTGAGCTCAGGTGCATCCTGTTTCCATTTATCATCCTTGAGATGTTTTTACAACTTGATTGGAGTCCACCTGTGGTAAATTTAATTGATTGGACATGATTTGGAAAAGCACACACCTGTCTATATAAGTTCCCATAGTTGACAGTGCACGTCAGAGCAAAAACCAAGCGATGAGGTTGAAGGAATTGTCCATGGAGCTCCATGACTTGCTTGTGTCGAGGCACTGATCTGGGGAATGGTACCAAAAACTTTCTGCAGCTGTGAAGGTCCCCAAGAACACAGTGGTCTCCATCATTCTTAAATGGAAGAAGTTTAGAACCACCAAGACTCTTCCTAGAGCGGGCCGCCCGGCCAAACTGAGCAATCGGGGGAGAAGGGCCTTGGTCAGGGAGGTGACCAAGAACCCGATGGTCACTCTGATATAGCTCCAGAGTTCCTCTCTGGAGATTGAACAACCTTCCAGAAGGACAACTCTATCTGCAGCACTCCACCAATCAGGAATTATGGTAGAGTGGCCAGACGGAAGCCACTCCTCAGTTAAAGACACATGACAGCCTGCTTGGAGGCACCTAAAGACTCTCAGATTATGAGAAACAATATTCTCTGGTCTGATGGAACCAAGATTGAACTATTTGGCCTGAATGCCAAGCGTCACGTCGGAAACCTGGCACCATCCCAACGGTGAAGCATGGTAGTGGCTGCATCATGCTGTGGGGATGTTTTTCAGCGGTAGGGATTGTGAGACTAGTCTAGATCAAGGGAAAGATGAACGGAGCAAAGTACAGAAAGATCCTTGATGAAATCCTGCTCCAGAACGCTCAGGACCTCAGACTGGGGCAAACGTACACCTTCCAACAGGACAATGACCCTAAGCACACAGCCAGGACAACGCAAGAGTGGCTTCGGGACAAGTCTCTGAATGTCCTTGAGTGGCCAGCCAGAGCCCGGACTTGAACCCGATCTAACATCTCTGGAGAGACTTGAAAATAGCTGGTTAGCAATGCTTCCCATCCAACCTGACAGAGCTTGAGAGGATCTGCTGATAATAATGGGAGAAACTCCCCAAATACAGGTGTGCCAAGCATGTAGAGTCATACCCAATAAGACTCGAGGCTGTAATCCCTGCCAAAGGTGCTTCAACAATGTACTGAGTAAAGGGTCTGAATACTTATGTAAATGTGATATTTCAGTTTTTTTGCTTAGTCATTATGGGGTATTGTGTGTAGATTGATGAGGGAAAAAAACAATTTAATCCATTTTAAAATAAAACTATTTAATGAACTGTAGTATCAATCCACAAAGGACTTGGATGAGAATACTCTGTGCCTCCAGTCGAATTGGAGTCGATGACAATGCAAAGACCATCAACAACCTACAGAACATGAAACAATGGCATGCAGTATTAAGCCATGAAATGCATTAATTGGCCAATGAGTGGCCAAGCCCTCATCACACCTTCACTTTATTTATTCATCAAAACCCATCCCTTTCGCTCCACCGCCAGCTATTGTGCTCATAATTCTCACTGTGAAAATAGCACAAATATTTCTGATACAATCCCAGACATACAGCGCTAACTCAAGCGCTAAGATTTGCCATTGCGTTAGGTTTGTTAAAATAAAGCCCTCGATGTTTTCCAGCATCTTGTTCAGGCCCATAGAGATGGAAAATAGAAGGTACTATCTTTGCAATTATGGTTACTAGGACAGCATGGGAAATACTATTAAAAATAGGCTTTGGGGCAAGTGCCCTCTATCCATTTCTATCGTCAGGCCATTGAACTGTGTTCCTGTTTCTTCCACTAGGGGTACCCCTGATATCAGCAACATAGTTCCTATTGGTCCTAAATACAGTGAAGTGGAGCTCTCACTTGCTGCAGATGCAGGTAGTAGAGGGGGGACAGGAGAGCTTCCAGAGCAAAGATACAGGGAAACAGGCAAATGTTGCTAATGTTCCATGTAAAAACACATTACATTTGTCGAATTCAATTTCAAATGCATTGTACACCTTCAGACTCAAGACAAAATACTCATGTAAGCTATGAATAAGTAAGCCTTCCCACTCTTTCACCAAGCACTTGTTTCAACTAATACTAGCCTGTCAGTTATCTGGGTATGAGCTCAGAAAGTGTCTCTACCGCTACCTGCTTGGGAAGCTGGAGGAGCTACTGTAAGGGCCTGACTGAGGCCAGGTCTCTGACTCCCACTAGGTTGGTGTTGGGTTTTGGTGAGAGCAAACATATTTATTAATTCTAACACGAAAGCAAAAACAACAAACGTAATATAGTGAGCACCGTGAACTGTGTAGCACACGCACACACACAATGATCCACACGCAGGTGGATCTGAAGTGAACATAAATAGACTCCCCAATTAGAGACAACTCAAGACAGCTGTCTCTAATTGGGGAGTCTATTTATGTTCACTTCACGTCCACCTGCGTGTGGATCATTGTGCGTGTGCGTGTGCTACACAGTTCACGGTGCTCACTATATTACGTTTGTTGTTTTTGCTTTCGTGTTAGAATTAATAAATATGTTTGCTCTCACATCTCGCTCTGCGCCTCGTTCCCTCACCCGAGACCATGACAGTTACAACAGGAACTATCTGTGGTTGAACACGTCACCTTGCTAGTCGGGACATTACAAGCCACCTACCAGGTTAGACACACATGTACACTCATTAACGTTTACTTCTCAACGCAGGGCCAGACGGATTACAAGGACGCATACTCAGAGCATGTGCTCACCAGCTAGCAAGTGTCTTCACTGACATTTTCAACCTCTCCCTGACCCAGTCTGTAATACCTACATGTTTCAACCCTGTGCCCAAGAACGCCAAAGTAACCTGTCTAAATTATTACTGCCCCATAGCACCCACATCTGTAACAGATCCATAGATGACGCAATCTCTATTGTATTCCATACCGTCCTTTCCCACCTGGACAAAAGGAACACCTACGTGAGAATGCTGTTTATTGACTACAACTCAGCGTTCAACACCATACTGCCCTCAAAGCTCATCACTTAGCTAAGGACCCTGGGACTGAACACCTCCCTCTACAACTGGATCCTCGACTTCCTGATGGGCCACCCCAGGTGGTGAGGGTAAGCAACAACACATCCCCCACGCTGATCCTCAACACAGAGGCCCCTCAGGGGTGCGTGCTAAGTCTGCTCCTGTACACCCTGTTCACCCACAACTGCATGGCCTCAAAGGACACCAACACCATCATCAAGTTTGACACGACAGTGGTGGGCCTGATCACCAATGACAATGAGACACCCTTTAGGGAGGAGGTCAGAGACCTGGCAGGGTGGTGCCAGGACAACAACCTCTCCCTGAAAGTGGGCAAGACAAAGGATCTTATCGTGGACTACAGGAAATGGAGGGCCAAACATGCCCCCATTCCCATTGATGGGCTGTAGTGGAGCTTCAAGTTCCTGTGTGTCCATATCGCTATTGACCTACAGTATCTTGGTCCAAACATACCAACACAGTCGTGAAGAGGGCATTACAATGCCTCTTCCCCCTCAAGAGGCTGAAAAGATTTGTCTTGGGCCCTCAGATCCTCAAAAAGTTATACAGCTGCACCATTGAGAGCATTTTGACTGGCTTTATCACCGCTTGGTATGGCAACTGCTTGGCATTCAACCACAAGAAGCTACAGTAGGTAGTGCGTATAACCCAGTACATCACTGGGGCCGAACTCCCTGCCATCCGGACGTCTATATCAGGCGGTGTCAGAGGAAGTCCTTAAAAATGTACTATTCTCTCTAATACTGCAAGGCAAGAGGTACCGGAGCGGCAAGTCTGGTATCGAAAGGCTCTTGAACAGCTTCTACCCCCAAGCCATAAGACTGCTAAATAGTTAACTAAATAGCTATAAGGACTATCTGCATTAACTCCTTTTGACTCTATGCACATATACTGGACTCTACCCACACTACACACTCACACATACTTACACTGACACTCCAACACACACACACACTCACTTACTCACACATAACGAGTACACACATTTGCCACACACACACTTTCACACTCATCACATACGCTGCTGCTACTGTCTATTATCTATCCTGTTTCCTAGTCACTTTACCCATACCTATATGGACATAACTACCTCAATTTCCTCATACCCCTGCACATCGACTCAGTACTGGTACCCCATGTATATAGGCAAGCTATCGTTGCTCATTGTGTTACAATTTTTTATTTGTGTGTTTGCGTGGGTGGGTGGTTGGTTGGTCTTTGGGACCTCCCCCTGGTTAGCAGATGGCAGGGCAGCTTGGAGTGGGTGGCATGGACTGGCACATTCTTAGTCTACTGACAATATGTGGATGGTCTATTCCTGTGTGGTTTGAGATTGGAATATTGGTGCCTTTTACAACTACAGCCAGTCATTTAAATGCCAAATAGGCAGTTAGCGCTTACACTTTAAAAAAATGTTTCTGATAGAATTCTCAATCTCTACTAAAGCAATTCAAGGTCCAGCATTAGCAACGTTATCCACTAGCCCATAGCCCTAGAAACCAGGGACAGGTCTAGGTCAGGGAGAACTGGAGTGTAGTCTGGATGTTCATAACGCCCCTCTCCATTCCCATCTGCACCATTCTGGCTTGTGATTGTTTGTTTATGTCTGTGTGCAGATGTGTGAGCCTGTATGCCTATAAGTTAATGCATGTATTTTATTGCCTCTCAGATCTGAACGGCCGGTCAATTTAATGTTTTTTCAACACACCCAGTCCCCTCAGCAAGATCTCTGCATGAATATTTAACAGTATAGCTAGCCTACGAGCTTAGCTAGCCTACTCCTAATACAGACCTAATACATATTTAAGCTTTGTGGCATATTAATCATTGTATATGTTTTGCCCCTGATGGATGTTGTAGAGGTGTACAGCTAAATGGATCTCTTTAGACCCAGGGGAAGAGAACACGCCGGGCTGGGTGTGTGCGGAGGATGATGTGAAGACTAGACCTCCATTCTGGTGTCCCTTTCTAGCCTGACGACTCCCCATCTTCTCCCCCGAAACACAAGACCTAAAGGTAAGCAGCTATAGCTGTGAGGAAGCTCAGTGGTAGAGTGGACATATTTTGACAGCAAAATGATGCCATTTATGAGAGTAGGAAAGTGATCATAGACAACAGAAAGATCTGTTTTATGGTTTCATGAAGAAAACAATTTGCGTCAGATGGCACTGCAATAAAGTAGAGTGATGCCAAGAGTGTGCAAAGCTGTCATCAAGGCAAAGGGTGGCTACTTTGAGGAATCTCAAATATAAAATATATTTTGATTTGTCTTTTTTTTTTTTTTTTTTTACCTTTATTTTACTAGGCAAGTCAGTTAAGAACAAATTCTTATTTTCAATGACGGCCTAGGAACAGTGGGTTAACTGCCTTGTTCAGGGGCAGAACAACAGATTTATCTAACACTTTCTTGGTTACTACATGATTCTATATGTGTTATTTCATAGTTTTGAGGTCTTCACTATTAATCTACAATGTAAAAAATAGTGCAAATAAAGAAAAACCCTTGAATGAGTAATATTCCTAACTTTTTGCCCCCAGTGTATGTATATATATATATATATATATATATATATATACACAGTGGGGAGAACAAGTATTTGATACACTGCCGATTTTGCAGGTTTTCCTACTTACAAAGCATGTAGAGGTCTGTAATTTTTTTTTTTTAAATCCAGAAAATCACATTGTATGATTTTTAAGTTATTAATTTGCATTTTATTGCCTGACATAAGTATTTGATACATCAGAAAAGCAGAACTTAATATTTGGTACAATTAATATTTGGTGCAATTACAGAGATCATACGTTTCCTGTAGTTCTATACCAGGTTTGCACACACTGCAGCAGGGATTTTGGCCCACTCCTCCATACAGATCCATACTCCATTCTCATCCAAGAATCCTCCATTTGCTGCAATTACAGCCCTGCAGACCTTTGGCATTCTAGTTGTTAATTTGTTGAGGTAATCTGAAGAGATTTCACCCCATGCTTCCTGAAGCACCTCCCACAAGTTGGATTGGCTTGATGGGCACTTATTTTGTACCATACGGTCAAGCTGCTCCCACAACAGCTCAATCGGGTTGAGATCCGGTGACTGTGCTGGCCACTCCATTATAGACAGAATACCAGCTGACTGTTTCTTCCCTAAATAGTTATTGCGTACAGTAGTTTGGAGCTGTGCTTTGGGTCATTGTCCTGTTGTAGGAGGAAATTGGCTCCAATTAAGCGCCGTCCACAGGGTATGGCATGGCGTTGCAAAATGGAGTGATAGCCTTCCTTAATCAAGATCCCATTTACCCTGTACAAATCTCCCACTTTGCCACCACCAAAGCACCCCTAGACCATCACATTGCCTCCACCATGCTTGACAGATGGCGTCAAGCACTACTCCAGCATCTTTTCATTTGGTCTACGTCTCACGAATGTTCTTCTTTGTGATCTAAACACCTCAAACTTAGATTTGTCTGTCCATAACACATTTTTCTAATCTTCCTCTGTCCAGTGTCTGTGTTCTTTTGCCCATCTTAATTGTTTCTTTTTATTGGCCAGTCTGAGATATGGCTTTTTCATTGCAACTCTGCCTAGAAGGCCAGCATCCCGGAGTCGCCTCTTCACTGTTGACGTTGAGACTGGTGTTTTGCGGGTACTATTTAATGAAGCTGCCAGTTGAGGACTTGTGAGGCGTCTGTTTCTCAAACTAGACACTCTAATGTACTTGTCCTCTTGCTCAGTTGTGCACCGGGGCCTCCCAACCCTCTTTCTATTCTGATTAGAGCCAGTTTTCTGTGAAAGGAGTAGTACACAGCGTTGTACGAGATCTTCAGTTTCTTGGCAATTTCTCGCATGGAATATCCTTCATTTCTCAGAACAAGAATAGACTGATGAGTTTCAGTAGAAAGTTATTTGTTTTTGGCCATTTTGAGCCTGTAATCGAAACCACAAATGCTGATGCTCCAGATATTCAACTAGTCTAAAAAGGGCCTCCTTGCTCACACACGCTTTTTCAGTTCTGCCCACACATTTTCTATATGATTGAGGTCAGGGCTTTGTGATGGCCACTCCAATACCTTGACTTTGTTGTACTTTAGCCATTTTGCCACAACTTTGGAAGTATACTTGTGGTCATTGTCCATTTGGAAGACCCATTTGCGACCAAGCTTTAACTTCCTGACTGATTTCGTGAGATGTTGCTTCAATATATCCACATAATTTTCCTTCCTCATGATGCCATCTATTTTGTGAAGTGCACCAGTCCCCCCTGCAGCAAAGCACCCCCACAACATGATGCTGCCACCCCTGTGCTTCAAAGTTGGGATGGTGTTCTTCGGCTTGAAAGTATCCCCCTTTTTCCTCCAAACATAACGATGGTCATTACGGCCAAACAGTTCGATTTTTGTTACATCAGAAGTACAATCTTTGTCCCCATGTGCAGTTGCAAACCTGTCTGGCTTTTTTATGGCAGCTTTGGAGCAGTGGCTTCTTCCTTGCTGAGCGGCCTTTCAGGTTATGTCAATATAGGACTCGTTTTACTGGTGATATAGATACTTTTGTACCTGTTTCCTCCAGCATCTTCACAAGGCCCTTTGCTGTTGTTCTGGGATTGATTTGCACTTTTCGCACCAATGTACGTTAATCTCTAGAAGACAGAACGCGTCTTCTTCCTGAGCGGTACGACGGCTGCGTTGCCCCATGGTGTTTACACTTGCGTACTATTGTTTGTACAGATAAACGTGGTACCTTCAGGCGTTTGGAAATTGCTCCCAAGGATGAAAAGGACAATTGTTTTTCTAAGGTCTTGGTTGATTTCTTTCGATTTTCCCATGATGTCGACCTTAGAGGCACTGAGTTTGAAGGTAGGCCTTGAAATACATCCACAGGTACAGCTCCAATGGACTCAAATGATGTCAATTAGCCTATTAGAAGCTTCTAAAGCCATGACATAATTTTCTGGAGTTTTCCAAGCTGTTTAAAGGCACAGTCTACTTAGTGTATGTAAACTTCTGACCCACTGGAATTGTGATATATAGTGAGTTATAAGTGTAATAATCTGTCTGTTAACAATTGTTGGAAGAATTACTTGTGTCACGCACAAAGTAGATGTCCTAACCGGCTTGCCAAAGCTATAGTTTGTTAACATGAAATCTGTGGATTGGTTGAAAAATGAGTTTCAATGACAACCGAAGTGTATTTAAACTCCCGTCTTCAACTGTGTATATGTATATACTGTATGTATATTATTATAATATATTATTATAATATATTTTTTTTAAATAATTTTTACATCATCTGACACTGGGCACAGACGTAATTTCAACATCTATTTTGGTTTACATTTGGTTGAGTTGTCAACTAACATGAATTTGGCATTTAGGTTAAAAATTGGGTGAAAAAAATACGAAATTCCCTTACGTTGAGGACTTTTTTCCAATGTAGGAAACAATGTTGTTTCAACCAGTTTTTGCCCAGTGGGTTGATTGTAATTCAACACTGTTGAGTTGAACTCATCTATATTATCATTGGTATAATGATATGCAACCTTGTTCTAACCTACGCATATCACCCGGCGCAAAAAAACAGTACTATAACCTAAAGCAGTATTTCAAGCTGTTACAAAATAACTCATTACAGAGAAAAAGGCAAGTATGTTAAGATGAAAGGTATTATGTGCTCTTCCTGTACTACACTGTTATTATGCCATGCTAACACACCACCTTAGTTTGCCTGGCAGGTTTAAAGAAACAAAGAATGTTGAAGAGGATATCAAATATGCACTGGCTCTGTGAATGTGCAAAACTAACTCATTATCATAGAATAATGCAGTTAAGATGAAAGGAAACCTTCTGTAAAGTGAAAGTAAACCTGTGTGTGTGTGTGTGTGTGTGTGTGTGTGTGTGTGTGTGTGTGTGTGTGTGTGAGTGTGTCTGCCCTCATGCATTCGTGCGTGCTTACGTGCTTCCTGTAGAGGAGATGGGATACTATCATTATTCTCTCTCATTCACCCACAGCCTCGGAAGACCCACAAAATTAATGACATGGCTTGTTTTAATCTGGAGTCATGTCATCTGTCAGATCTAGTGACAATCTGTGTTTCCCCCGATTTCAACACACACACACTGCCGATACGGTATCAACACACTCTCTCTGTTTCCCCTCTTTCACAGTCTCTGCGTCTTGGGATAGAGGAGAGATCAAAGAGTAAGCACCTTATTTCTGGTGACTCGGCTGAGGCCATTGAGTCCTGAAGATAATCCATAAAGCGAGGCAAATGCTGGAGGGTTTACAAAGTCATCTTTCCAAATTCCGATTGAAAGACTGATGGCCCATGTCCCACAAATATTCCTGCATACATTACAAGTAAAGAGTAAATCACAGGCCAGCCTGCATCCAAAATGTCACCATATTCCCTGATAGCATACTACTTTTGACCCGCTCTGGTCAAATGTAGTGCACTATATTGGTAACAGGATGCCATTTTGGAGGCAACCCAGTGTTCTTTTCTGGAAGGCGATCCCTACTCCCTCCTCTCCCTCTGCTCCTCCGACCTCTTACATTCTGTACACCCCAATTCCCTTCATCTCAACTATTTGAAATTCAGATGCATCCGTCTCTGAAAGGAGAGATTGTGTGTGATTGGGATTTTAAAACTCAAAGGAAAATATGCATTTACAACATTTGTATGGAAATGCAGCAGCAGTGGCCAGTAGCGATTCTAGCTTTTATGGCGCCCTGGGCGAATCTGCCCTTCAGTGCCCGCCCCCGCCCGTCCATGTCGCCCGTAACTAAATCCACTACTGGCAGTGGCACAGGCCAGTTACCTGGAGACTGTGCACCACTGCAAAGTGCATGGAGATGATGGGCTGGGCCCTGTGTTTGACCTACACAATGTTCCAATTTACATCCATATGTAGCTTAGTAGTGTGACCGAACTCTTTATAAGGCTTCATTCTGACTGATATCCAGAGAGTGTGTGAGTGTGTGTAATCATATTGCAGCTTAACCCCACTATGTCTGTTTTGTTATCCCTGTTCCAATAATACCGTCGGCCTCGTCCCATCAAACCTCATCGGAAATCTCATTGTCTTTATCTGCAAATATAAATGCATGTTTCGATTCAAGTATTCAACAAAGCAATCTACTACACAGAGTGTAGGGTCGTTCCACGAATGAGTCCCTTTTCCATCCCTTTGATAGAAATTGTGCAGGAATATTGGATTTTTTAAAAGCCTGTTATATTAAATGATTAAATCTTTGACCTCTCTGAAGACTTTAACCCACATAACCCTTTTCCTGCAGTAAAATGACCTACTGGCCTCATGGTTGGAATGTTGATGTTTCTACATCAAACAGTTTTGTTATATTTCAGTCTTCTGTGATGTATATAAAGTGTAATATTGGGATGCAATCTCAACATTTATTTAATATCAACTCTATATCTGACATGGTAAAAACAACAACTGTCCCTTGTTTTAAGGTCAACCCTGTTACATTAACTGAACTCTCATTTTAATATGGTGAAAGTATTATTTTTCTAAAGTAACATTGGACATCTAATAGTCAAATCATAGTGTAAAAGCAGGTGAGCTGGTTCTGCTCTTTTTGGCGATTTTCTGTTGTTTTGTGGTGGAAAACTGGGTGGATCGAGTATAACATGTCAACCATATTACCCATAGATCAGGGGTGCCCAATTCCGGTCCTGGAGGGCAGAAACACTTGTTTTTGTTTCTTCCTTGTAGTTAATGGCACTCACCTGTTGTCCCAGGTCTGAATTATTCCCTTAATTAGAAGGAGAGGATGGAAACTATAAGTGTTTTGGCCCTCCAGGACTGGAATTGGGCAGCCCTGCCATAGATAGACAGGCTAGAAATGTTTTAACAATTAAACAATTTTGTGAAGCTTGCATTCAATTGCCCCTCCCTGTTGCATACTGTACAACAAGCTTCCATTCCCCCTGTCACAAGGGTATTTATGCTGATTTAAGATTACTGTTACGGTCAACCCTGTTATTTATTTGGGGCTTAATAGGCACTTAATATAGTATCTTTCTTTTACCTCCTGAAATGGGAAAACATGTTTTTTTTTTTATTAAGTTGAACAGAATGTTAAAATTAGGTGAAATAAAAAGAATATCATCAAGTTACACTACCCAAAAGGGACTCATTTCATGGAATGACCCTGTAATCTCAGCACCCAGAACCAAATATCATTTGAATTCTAAGGTCCAATGTAGCCGTTTTTTCTCAATATCAAATCATTTCTGGGTAACAATTAAGTACCTTACTGAGATTGTTTTTAACTTAAATGGTAAAAAATAAACAAAAATAGCTTCTTAGCAAAGAGCAATTTTTCAAGCAAGAATTTTACTGGGATTGTCTGGGGGTGGTCAGAGTGGGGAGGGGAAAATGGAAAACTAGCTGTTATTGACAGAGATGTTTGGAACTCTCTTTCTTATTGGTCTATTAACTCATTTGGTGATGTCACCAGGCAGGCCAAAACTCCATCCCATCAAAACAGGCTGAAATTTCAGGCAGTCTTTTCAAACAGCTCTTACACTAAATGCTTATTATCATAACTTTAAAAATTTCACAGTATTATGCCAACCTCATAGTGTGGAAATATATACACAACACAGGAAAATCATGATTTTTACTGCACTGGGCCTTTAAAGGATGTCATGAGAAACTACACATTGTGACAAAAAGACATTTCGCTGCATATTGAGTCAAACATTCTTTATTCTGCCACGTTCAAAACAACTTGGAACTCAGAACTGGCAACTCGGAAATCGACTTCCAACTTCAGTGCGTTCAAGACAACTGGGAACTCTCAAAAAACTAGCTCCGACTGGGAAAAATCGCTTTGAACGGACATCCAACTCGGAATTCCATGTTGGAAACTCTGGAATCTTTCTAGATCTCTTTCTAAAGCTCTGACTTTCTGACCTGAAGATCACTTACGTTATTATATGACCTTGTTTATTTCAAGAGTTCCCAGTTGTCTTGAAAGCACCAGTCCTGTGTGAGATTAGTATTATTTTTAACTGGAATATGGAATTTGTAACCATTGTGGATTGAGTAGAGCATTGGATGCATCCTCAAAATACTCTCACATACTCTATGTCCTCTGACTCTGAACATGAAGTCAAGCAGGATGTTGCAGAGATGTTTTAATAATATCAAAGGAAAACCATTTCCTCAGATCATTATTCAACATTGAGGCAAAGGATCATTCTGGTAACCAACAAAATAAGAAATGAAAATGTAGCTGCAATATGCATTATATTGCCTATAATGCAGAATACTGCCTATATCCATATAACCAAAGACACTTACTACGTGTTTCCAATCCTCTTTGCTATAACTGAGTAGTGATTACAGTGGGTCTATGGGTAAAACTGAACATTTGTTGTGTTGTCTGCAGCTGCAGATGGCACTTCACAACCCGGTCTGTTGTGCCCTGCTGGGCTTCTCTGCAGCCAGCACATCTCTACCGCAAGGCTTTCTCTGGGTAAGCACTGCAAACTGTAAATAGATTCCAGGTCTGAACTGAGCAGCGGAGAGGAGGAGGTTAGGTTAGGGAAGGGGTAGGAAGTGTAATGAAGGTGGTCCAATGAACTATGTTGGTTCATGTGATGAGTAACCTAGGCCTTGGCTTTAGGTCTTTAGCTCAGAGGGCTGATGCAGTCTAGTGTCACGCATAAGACCTGTGATCAATAGCTGGTCGGCCCCATTAACATCCTCTATCTGTAATGACCAGGTGACCAGTGGAGGTGACCGCAACCACGGTCAAGTGGAAATCTTCTCTCTGAACCGCTCCATGCCGCACACGGTCAAGCCCATCCAGTCCTGTTTCTGGACCACATGATGGAGCCCTGTCCCACCGAAGAGGAAGAGGATGGGGACGCTGCTGCAAAGAACACAGCCAGCACCGGCAACACCATCTGTGTAAGCCAAGTGGGTCATCATGTACACTGTAGTACAAACAAACATGGCTGAATTTTTTATGCTGCACCTTATGGATTTGTTTATCCACTATTCTCCATCAAGGAACCATCAACAGAAAAAAAGTGCCAGACTTAACATTAAGCATTCAGTTCATCGTGACGTGTATTGTCCATAGCAATGGTAGTAGAAACTAGAACATAGCATCCCAAGTGGCCACACACAACTCTATCAGTAAAATTCAGGTTGGCTCCTGTTATTGTCATTGTCATATACCTAATATTTAAATGGCCTTGAGGTCACCCTATTTCTCATTAGCTCCACTTCCCATTTTCCATGTGTATGGTAACGTGGAAACTGCAAACCGGTGCCTTCTGACTTTCTCCCACCCAGACAGTTGTCCAGTTCTGTGCCTGAGACACTCTGCCTCTTTCCTGTTCGCTGGGATGGGGAACGGAAAAGTTGCCATTTACGCTCGGAAGAGTGGAGGTGAGACTGCGAACCAACTGTATAATCATACAGTCATATCCTACCATTTTATCGTATAATCAAGGTAATCAATTACAGGTTACAAGAAAACATAAAAATTTACATGATGGGTCTAATGCAATGAGCATTGGCCAGAATTGTAGCACAAGATAATCTCTCGTTAAACCATCAATACGCGCTAAACTCCCCCGCACAGGTGATCTCAATTTCAACCATCATTAGCCACCGATTTAACGCTCCCTAAAGTGGATGTTACTGTGGGCAGTGGCCCCATCCGCACCCTCCTAATCCTGGAGAACACTGTGTGAGCCAGCTCTGCCACGATCATCTGGGGCTCCAGCCTCTACACCCAGGTGGGCAAAACACATCCTTCTATACACCCTCATTTACACAGGGAGGAAGGAAAGAGGGAGGGAGAGGAAAAAACGAGAGACTATGGCCCAAAATAAATGTATCAAGTGAACAAATTAAGTTAGCTGTGCAAGACATTTTCTAGATAAAATGATAAGTAGCATATACACTTGTGGAGGACCGTCTTCCGTTTGCCTATTAACTAATTGACACACTCCTCGACCACTAGACCACTTATCGGTTTCCGGATCACAGAGGAGAGAGGACGGCGAAGAGAGGATGGAGGACTGACTTTTTCCCAAATGATAAAAGGCCTATATGACCGTGGAAGGATAGGTTTAATACTGTATGATACTGTAGCTAGTATGAAGAGGACACATGCATTGACAACCTCACACAACCTCTCCTCTCCCTCTCTCGATCATAACACCTCTCTCTTTCTTTGTCACTCACTCCCTGTCTTACTCATTCACTCCCCCCCACCCCTTCTCTCTGTCTCCCCCTCTCTCAGAGTTTTGAGGCGCACCCGGAGCCCGGGGTCAGTGTGAGTCACATGGTGCTGGCAGGGGGAGGGGTTTGAATGGCCTTCTCCGAGGGCATCCATCTATTCTACACGGAGACACTGGAGCACCTGCCCGAGATCAACATCTCCACACGCTCCACCTTCCTCATCCCAGGCAAGTACAGTGTAGAAGGTCACAGGTCACCGACTACTTTTTTCACTTCCATTATTAAAATCCACCCCCTAGACACTTGTGTATGTCTAAAAGAATTAGATACAGGTATGAGCAATCTGGTAATAGGTCCACATTGCCCTATATAAGGCTAAGTGGATTTTCCCCCTTTTGATCATATGTATTCATAGAGGCTAAGGTTAGATGTGGAAGTGGGAAGCTGCAACATTGACATGAACAGAAGGAATTGACAGAATGGTGGTTGTGTCTCTCTTCCAGGTCAGCAGGGCAGTCCGGGTCACCAGCCTACTGTGGGTAGGCACCGCCCAGGGCATCATCGTCACCCTGCCCGTGCCCAAACTGGAGGGCATCCCCAAAATAACAGGTCAGGCTTGGCAAAGATACAACCAAGGCTTGCACATTAAGCCTGGCATCTGGTGGCATCAAGGTACTCCTGTTGCGTTGTTGTGACTCGCTGTATTTTGAAATATATTTTTCTAATAAAAACAATGGAACAGCAAGGACTGTGAAGTAACACAAACATAGGCACAGACACATGCATACACACATGATAGCATACGCACTATACACACACATACACATGGATGTTGTGCTGTAGATATGTGGTAGTGGAGTACGGGCCTGAGGGCACACACTTAGTGTGTTGTGAATTCTGTAATGAATGTACTGTAATGTTTTTAAAATTGTATAACTGCCTTAAGTTTGCCAGACCCCAGGAAGCTAATGGGGATCCATGATAAATACAAATCAATCAACCAACCAACCAACCAACCAACCAACCAACCAACCAACCAACCAACCAACCAACCAACCAACCAACCAACCAACCAACCAACCAACCCACCAACCCACCAACCCACCAATCAACCAATCAGACTGTGTTTTCTAACAAAGGCCTTGTGTGCTGTTTGTCCCACAGGTAAAGGGATGACATCTCTAAACACTCACTGTGGCCCTGTCGATTTCCTTGTGGCCACCTCCAGCACCCTGTCCCCAGGCATGCTCCAACAGGGCTCGGCCTGCGACACTGCCGACCAGGCCATTGAGGGAGCGGGAGGAGGAGAAGGACAGGGTGGGGAGCGGAGGAATGAATCTTCCCAGAAGTCACTCTTGCAACCGGACTGCTCCTCCCCCCCAGGGACAGCCCACCAATGCTAAGGGAGTGCTGCTCCAGTATCCCCTCCGTTCCACCACCCAGCTGCCCGGAAAGCAGCTGACGGCGGAACTGGGCCAGAGCCCCTGTGACGCCCCACCAGAAACCCTAGAGCACTGACCAGAGGACAGCTCCATCTATTTATTTTTTTATTTTATTTCACCTTTATTTAACCAGGTAGGTCAGTTGAGAACAAGTTCTCATTTGCAACTGCGACCTGGCCAAGACAAAGCAAAGCAGTGCGACAAAAACAACACAGAGTTACACAGTAAACAAACATGGTCAAAAACACAATGGAAAGTCTATATACAGAGTGCAAAATGTAGTGCAAAATGCAGTAAGGTTAAGAGGTAGGCTCTATGAGCTGAACGAGGACCCTGACGTGTGGGTGTGGGGGCAGCCCCCAGCCAGGGACGGGTGTGGGAAGGACAAGGTGACCTGGGGACTACAGCAGCCAATGGCGACCCAGATTAAGGTGGTTTGGCAACTCCCACTAACAGTGAGCCCATGAGGAGAAAAAGGCTGATTGGACGTTGCAAGAGCTGGCTCCTCTAGCTCCTCCCTCTCACCTGATGTATTTTATGCTCTAGGAAGAAGAGACACTATTAAGCAATATATTTCAGGATGGTAGACTAGGAAGGGCTATGCACTATGGTACATTCCACTACTACCTTGGTGGTTGGATCTCTGGATGGAGTCTAGTGGTGTGCTGAGCTACAAGCTGTATGACATGTTTCAGGCCCTGGGGTCACATCATAGTCCCATCTGATGGAACTCTAAACTCTTAACACGCACTCCTCCAACCAGATGCTGCTTCAGTCTGGCAGATCTAGACCAGGGGGTCTTGCCAAATTGTGATTTGAGGAGGCTCACCCAAGTTGACTTTGCATATCTTTTGCATGTGCTTAAAAAAGGATTATTGACAAGTGACTGGAAAATGACAGTTATGAACATAAGATTGGATTTGCTTGTTGTCACTCTAATTTACTCATATTGTAAGTGTATCATATGCTTTGCTAACACAGAACATGACAGCTAGTGGTATTGTATAGGTAGAGTGTATGGGAGCATGTGTATAAATGACTTATAAACCCTTTACAACCCCCTTTATTACTGCACTGGGCTATAAATCAGGGTCACACATAGTGATTCTTGGTAGTCTTGAACAAATCTACTATGAAAAAAAAGTATACACCTCACACACCTGTACCATGTCAGTTGAAATGTATTCAATTTTGAGTTTGCATTCCAATATTGCACTTTATATACATCACAGAAGACTGAAATTGAAACTGTTTGACATAGAAATTATGAAGAATATGAATACAATTCCACTCATGAGCCCAAAGAGGACGTTTTTGGTAACTGACTGGACAGGGCTACAGGGTACCTTAATGGAAAGATTTACCAGTGAACGTAAAGTAAAGTATAGGTACAGCACACCACTGAAATGTATCCCACTTTTGGGAAAAAGGGAATTCTACATAAATCAACTTGATGACCAACATACTCTGTGTAATAATGTACTGTCCTTTTATTCTGTGAGATTTTTTTCAAATGTCCTGGTTTCCATATCAATAAACACACTGTCAGTCTTCAAGCTCTTAATATTTGCTAATTTGTGATTTTTGCGAACTCAGTTAATAACTTTGGTGATGCAGTTGAGGTACAAGCTAATAGACTGTTATCTAGAACACAGAGGGGGACATGGGGCTACATCCTGTAGCTTACGTTTAATTTAATTGCATGCAAATAGATAATCTAAACAAATAATGAGCTATGTTGGTTATGTTTCATAGCGCTAACATGAGGCAACTGTCAGTCTCCTAATAGGATTTGGCGCGCCTATCGGTGATTGTGTGCGCGCGCGTATACGTGTGGCGTGTGTTGAGAGAGAGAGAGAGACTTTATTCAAATCTGTTTCTCTTTTTAATCCTCTCACTATTCAGGATTTAATAACGGGAAGAGGACATTTTTCTCACTACAGAAACAGAAAAGTAGGTCTGCGTTCCGGTGCAGAATGAAGCGTTCCCAAAGGGCACCCGACCCCGTGCCGCAGACACCGTGGATGGCACATTATCGGAGATTTGTTGCCTAAAAGTAGATGGAATGTAAACTTGACCACACACACTAACGGAGAAGATGAGTTGTGCTTTTTCTCAATGTCTCGTCGTATATATTTTGGATTTAGCAGTTGGTAAGTCTCAGTTTTTTTAATACTATAAGGAGCATTTTGTTCTTATTAGCTAAAACGTTTTTATTTTATTTCTAAAGCTCAGTGCAGTAGACTATTTCACATAAATATATATATATACACACACACACACACACACACACACACACACACACACACACACACATACATACATACATACATACATACATACATACATACATACATACATACATACATACATACATACATACATACATACATACATACATACATACATACATACATACATACATACATACATACAATATATATACAAACATGTTGGTCCCATGTTTCATTAACTTATTTGTCTAAAATTCTGTGCACAAATGTGTCCCTGTTAGTGAGCATTTCTCCTTTGCCAAGATAATCCATCCACTGGACAGGTGTGGTTTATCAAGAAGCTGATTAAACAGCATGATCATTACAAAGGTGCTCCTTGTGCTGGGGACAATTTATAAAAGGCCACTTTAAAATGTGCAGTTTTGTCACACAACACAATACCACAGATGTCTAAAGTTTTGAGGGAGCGTGCAACTGGCATGCTGACTGCAGGAATGTCCACCAGAGCTGCTGCCAGAGAATGTAATGTTAATTTCTCTACCATAAGCTGCCTCTAACGTTGTTTTAGAGAATTTGGCATCACCTCCAACCAGTCTCACAACCGCAGACCACATGTAACCATGCCAGCTCAGGACTTCCACATCCGGCTTCTTCACCTGCGGGAGTGTCCGAGGGGGATGTTGCGTTTATATTTGATAAACGCAACATATATATATACTGTACGCACTTCTGTGATAGCTCTAAAGCCTGCAGAATGAACTTTACAATAATTATAGGCTCCAAAAGTTATTTGAATGCATGTTTAAAACTCATTAGCCTAGATCGACTGCAAACAGTGTCAAGTCATTGACTGCCATCCAAAAGCATTAGTTGAAGAGCTTTGTCTTTGAGGAGATTTGCTTCAGTGTCTGTACATTGAGTGCTCACATTAATACATGTTTGATGTAAACAAAAGTTGCCTGATGCCAGTGAGGCTATGATGTCACAATCCTAGTTACTCAATCCAGTTTTTGATTGATTATCTGAGGGATAAAGGCTGACCCATTTTACAGGTAATCTGTACTCTAAAATAATGAAATGCCACTGCCCCAAGGTTCTAGGCCCTAACACAATGCCAGAAACAAAAACACTGAGGATATGCATTATTTCAAACGTCTAATATTAGTAAATATGAGTTTTAGTGTGTGTGTGTGTCGGTTTTTAGTCTTGCTTGCCAGACGAATGGCACTCCACCTCCAGCGGCTCGTGAGATCAACTTGGTCTGTGAGTGGGAGAGAGAAAGAGAGAGATATTCATCTCCTTACTGCCTTTCTGTCTGTGCTTTATTCAGCACCCCCTCCTTCCCATTTGCAGTATCTGAGTTAATGCTTGTAGGGATCAACCCATTTTCAGAAGAATCAAGACTCACTATAGAAGGTATTGCTGTACAGAATATATGGGGGTACTGTATATAAGTTATGGCTATATAGAAGGTATGGGTGTACTCTGTTAGATACAACCGATGACAGCTGTCCGTCATGGTGCCTTCTCAGAATATGAGGCCTGAGGAGCTTGTCATCGTAGCAGAGCACTAACATGAGGGGAAGTGAACCCTGGGTATTTGCAGTGGATCTTCTACAGACTACTCTGCTTAAACCATTCATCATTAACTTTGTTAGAGGAGAATTTCTATATCCTGGTGGTTATATAGTGAGTCTAGGCTCTAGTTGGGTGACCAGGGACTATCGCTGTCTTTTATGCACTGCAGAAGACAATGGTGATGAAGTTAAGGCCTAACCTCACCAGTAGTAGTAACTACTTTGTCCTATAAGAAACCTGTTTTTCTATGGTATATTGAATACGACCCTGATTTGGATTGTAGATTCTTAGTGGAATGGCCCCTTTAAGAAATGTCAACTGACATAAAAACACCTGAGTCAAGTTGTTTTGCCTTCACCTACAGGGCTCACACTTACAGAGTTGAGTGTCAGCTCTCTTTGCTCCAAAGAGCTGCTGTTTTAATTTTTTATGTTCTTAATGTGAGTATGTAGCACAAGCCCCTCAAGCGCTCTCCTCCCATCCATGTAGTATCTGGAGCAGGACGCAGAGCGATGTGCCGAATGGCTGGGTCTGTAGATGAAAAGCTGGGGGATTAGCGGGAAAAACATGGTGAAAAATAATCCACCATGATGTCAGGGTGTAGAGGCCAAGGTGGGAGGGAGGGGCTAGAATGCTATGCTGACATTATTATATAACACTGTGGCTGCGTTTACACAGGCAGCCCAATTCTGATCTTTTTTTCACTAATTAGTCTTTTGACCAATCAGATCAGCTCTGATCAGCTCTCCCACTATTTGAAAAGACCAAATAGTGGGAGAAGAAAAATCAGAATTGGGCTCCCTGTATAAAAGCAGCCTATTTGGTCTTTTGACCAATTACATCAGATCTTTTTACATCAGATATTTTTCAGAGATGATCTGATTGGTCAAAAGACCAATTAGTGAAAAAAATATCAGAACTGTGCTGCCTGTCTAAACGCATCCTACAACACTCAATATTTACTTAATGTAAAGCTAATGGAGATTCACAGAATGCGCTTATGAAAGTGGAAATGAAAACATATAATTACAGAGTATTCATTCTCAGAGAGAATGAGGTCGCTACTAGGTTTCTGTGGCCTCGAATGCCTGTGCAGGGTAGAGATAAAGATTAGTGCTTCTAAGCACTATATCCTCTCTTGACTTGTTTAGGAGACAGGTTGGCTTTTAATTCATCATTCTGACCTTTTTACTCTGTCCGAGCCAAGGCACATAGCCTTGGTAATGCACTATTAATAATCCATTACAGCTAGCCGGTAAGGTTTGATTCCCAATACTCCAGAGAGAGGGAGGTATGGTCATTTGAGAAGAATAGTAACAATCTTTGATGGCCATTAGGAATCATAGAATAGAGCAACTGCATGTCTAATGCATGCCTATTGTATGTTTTGCACTGGTCTATGCTATTGGCTTCATGGGAGTGGACTACATTGTGGAGAGAAATGTGTGTGACAGACATTTTACTTCTTTCTTTGAACCACAGGCTATTTAACAGTCACTCTTGAGTCCCTCCCTCCCGTTGTCATTGGAGACACGGTGACACTCAAGTGCAATTTCAGGACGGATGGCAACCTGCGAGAGATTGTGTGGTTTCGGGTGAGTAGGGTTGCCTTGATGTCTCTGTATGAACCGTATGGTTGTTTGCAACAGCACATATCTTGTGTTTACTTCAATGAGACGTTTTTGACTAGGCCGGCATTGTTATCTCCTGTTTTCCATTGACACTTCAATTAAAACGCTGAACCATGCATCAAAGCTTTGTTCAGAAGAGAGAGCATTAGATACAGTACATAACAAGCTATCTGACTTCTGAAGAGCTACTAGGTTTGATAAGGTTTGTTAAATTATTATTATTATTATTATATTATTATAAGCTCCTTGTGAAAATTCACTTCAAATTCTCATTAACTCCCCACTGTGAAATTCATATCTAGTAACAACTAACTAAACTGAGTAAAGTGGCCAAAGAAGAGGCTTCAAAGCTCCCTAGGCTTCATGAATTGGAAAATAATAACTGTGTGCTTTGATAGTGTTTTGTGTATAAAGCTTGTTTTATATGGACACATGCCCAGGGTGTTTAATGTCATGTGTTCTTTAACTTTCTAGGTGACAGAGGGTGGCAGTGCCAAACAGAAGATCTTCACCTACGATGCCATGTACAACAGCAACTTCTCCCATATGGAGGACTTCCGCAGACGAGAAGACCTGGTCTACCAATCAACTGTCCGGTAAGCTTGACCTGTAGTCTGCAGCCTCAAGAAAAAAAGAGCATTGGACAGTGTTTTCACTTGCAAGTGTAGGCTTATCTTATCTTTTTTTTTTTTTTATCTTATAAATGCTTTGAGTACATGGAAAAGCGCTGTACAATTCCTATCTTGAATTTGTATTATCTTCATGGGTTTACTGTTGTGTTGCCAGGCTCCCTGAGGTGCAGATGGAAGATGATGGGCCATATGAGTGCCATGTGGGGATCTACGACAAGGCCTCTAGAGACAGGGTGGTCTTAGCCTCAGGCACCATCGTGCTCACTGTCATGGGTAAAATTCAAGAGAATTTATGTTATATAGATATGATCATGTGGTAATGGAAGGTTTTGTAGCCTTTGTCCAACATCCATTATTCTTTAGTGTTTTAACAGTTTTCAGTACCACCACTATCAGCATTTTTATCACCTGCCTCCCCCTACTGTTGAGATGTGGGAAATGCACAGAAGAATACTTTCTGCTGTTAAGTACAGCCATGAAAAAGATGTCTGTTTCATGTTTTATTTTCCCTTCGGAAAATACTGGGGGGAAAAACAGAAAATTCTTAATCTTTGCCTTTATGTGTATGGTTTTCTCGTTTTAGTCCCAGGCTCTGCTCTTTTCCTCCATAGTGCCTCCTAAATCCATATCTGTAGTGGCAGCAGACTGCCCGGCCCCCTTCAGTCGCTACGAGGCCCAGAACTTCACTCTAGTCTGCATCGTCATGGGAGGAAAGCCAGCCCCTATGGTGAGTTTGCCAACATCATGCTAACTGAGGAACGCTCAACTCTGTTCTCTTATATCGAGGCGGAGTTGAGTTTTGATAACTGGTCGCGCGATTTGCTAGAAATAACACTGAGTTACCATCGGTCGATTATTGTAAAAATGTAAATTCTGAAAATGCTTACCTGTTCAACTGCGGTCCTTCTGCGGAGTGCTGAAATTCATTCTTTTAATAAAAACTTTCAGCGAATACAACCACCAACTTTTTCCTCATTGGGGGGTGCTTAAGATGGTGGGTTGGGTTGTGGCATCAGAGGTCGTAAAATTTCTAGCTGAGGAACAATTTTAGGGTTTTCTCACAAAGTTTATACATTTAGGCTGCAGTTGCAACAACAACAAATATATAACCATACAGTGTAGCTATTTTGAATTATTTTGTAATTAATCAAGCCATTGAAATATTTGTTTGACGATTTCCAATGAACAAGCAAGTTAGTTATTAGCTAGCTAACATCTTCATAGCTAGCAGCATGGAGTCAGGACATAACCAAACTGTTGCTGAGGTAATGGATGTGTTGAGACTTCCAAGGAGAAAATATCTAAAACTAATTCGTATGGTTGTAATGTAGAAAAGGGGGGTGAATGTGATGCATAACTGAATACCCCAACCAAAGAGCAACTTCCAAAGAGGCTGAGAAGCGAACCATCACTGAGTCAGCTACCGCCAGGACAACATTGTCCGCATCCTCACGGCTAAAATCAAAGAGAGCCCAGCTGACATCATGGACTTGGTGAAAAAGAACACTGTCAGCATCGTTAACCTGAAGAAAGCGATTGATTTAAATGCTGAGGAAGTAAAGACTCTGAAGCAGCAGAACGCAACACTGAAAACTCTGGTTGAAAAGCAGGAGAAGAAACTCACAGAAATGTAGTCAAAGGTTAACGAGACTGACCGGTACAGTCGGAGATGGAATCTTCAAATTTGCGGAATCGCGTAAAGATATGAAAAGAACATCAAACAAAGCAAAGGTGAAGGACATTTGCAGGGCAATAGTCCTGGAGGCCGAGTGGAAAGTTATTGCAGGTTCGCTGGAAGTGTTGCAACGCTTGGCTGAGATGGAGAGAACAACCAGTCACCGTGACCAGTGATTGTGAGATTCATCTCCAGGACAACGAGGTATCTGACATGGAAAAGTGCAAAGAAAAATGACTATTTAGATAACAACAACCTGAGGTTCAAGGAGGACCTGGCAGCATTTGATAAAGAAGCTCGGAATTGTCTGTGGCCGATGATTGAGAGCGCAAGGAAGGAGGGGAAACAATGTATACTTAGCGGGACGCATATCTTGATGGCTATTGGATCAATATAAACAGGGAAACCCATACCATTTTCCAAATATTGCCTTTTTAGTGGTCCCACAGCGGGGTGTTTTCTCCACACTGGGATGTCGCCTTATGCAATTACTATGGTATAGATTCTCTTATGTCTATCCAAATGTGAAAAAACTACCTAATGAGTACCCCTATCTAACTTTTAAACACGGTCCCAAAAATCTAATCTTACCTTGTATTATCTAACCTCCACCTCAGGTGAAGTGCCAGGAATAACAAAACACTCACCATAACACCTAACAATAGTAACCCAGGGCATACCTGTTTACCTCATTTTATCAAACCATTTTAAACATTACACGTTATAATTTGAACTTCACCAAGCCAGATGCCCTCACAAGGCGTCACCTGCACTCTAGTTCCTCATTCAATGAGCTTCACCAAACCGAGTTCTCTCGCAAGATTACCCGCCGTCTAGTCCTTCACTCCAAATCTACCTCACCAATCCTACTGTTGATCAAATCAGTACCACGGATTTGGACTTTTGGTTTGCCCGCAACTGGCTAATTAACAATCATGTCCAAGAATACCTCACTTAAGAACACTCTTATCAACTCAACTCAGTCCTGCTAGTTACCCCAGCTGTGGCCCTCTTAAGGAAGACCTCGCTCTGAGCGTACCCTCAATAGGGGCTTTATATATTACAATGATAGATTTTCCAAGCCTACCTCTCTCAGTACTCTGTTCGAGATCTGGTATCCACCCGCGCCCGCTACCTCTCAGATCATAGATGGGTCCAGCTGCTCAATAATGAGTGTGGTTTACCCGGCGATCACAATTTCTGATCCCTGTGCACAGTTTACCCAGATCTTCAGGAGCGGTCAAAAGGTGACATTGCAGAACCCATCCTCGTCGCCAAAAATGTATTGAAAATGTCTGTACTGAGAGAGACTTTGTCCTTTCTTCAAACAGTCATCTTTATTTAATATCGATTTAATTATTGCAATGAGTCTTGGCTGTTGGACTGAGAGTCTAACCAACAATAAGAAACAGACATCTTTATACAAGACACAAAATACTTAGTTCCACCCCTCTCTGACAGATTAGAGCATCATAAGCCACTTTGGGTTTATCCTGGGGTCATCTATACGGGGTCGTCGTCTCAACCCCACGCTGGCTTAGTTCCCCAGATGCAAAGTTAACTTGATCATTTTCTATATTCATTTTCACCTTATCTACGGAATTCCAGCTGTAGGTTTTCAGGCTCCTCTCAGTTCACACAGACATGTAATAGAACAGAAATGTCTTACTATTTGTTAAAGTATATAATCCTTACCTATTAATATCAAACAAATCAGGTAAGTATGTAATTTTTCCCGGACAATGTCTGTTGATTTTTACAAAGCTTTTGACACTGTAGAACACATTTATGTTCAAAGCGATAGGTTTTATTGGGTTTGGTGACTTTCCAATCTTTATACAGTAGTTGTACTAGCTCTTTGAAATTAGCTCATGGGACATCCCAAAGATTTGATATTGGGCGTGGCATTAGGCAGGGCTGCCCAATTAGTATATTTTTATGATGGCTCTTCATATCAAGAAAGGACATTCACTGTACATAGATTTTCTATTGTGTTATTGACTGTACGTTTGTTTATCCCATGTGTAACTCTGTGTTCTTGTTTTTGTCACACTGCTTTTGCTTTGTCTTGGCCAGGTCGCAGTTGTAAATGAGAACTTGTTCTCAACTGGCCTACCTGGTTAAATAAAAAAAATTCAAGGTATTTCAGCAGTTGGCAAGGAATTTAAATTCTGTCAACTGGCTGATACCACCATATTTGTGAGAGACAGGAATGAGGTTTCTAAAGCAGTTTCCTGTATTGAAGAGTTTTCATTGGTTTCAGGTTTGAAATGTATGTCAATAAGTCAGTCTTATTTCCACTCAAGGACTGTGTTTTACAGGCGCTATATGGTATCCCAATTAAAGTTAAGGTAACTTATCTTGGAATTGTTATATGCAAGGATGAAAAACAAAGGAGTAATTTAAACATTAACCCAATTATTGAGAAAACAAAGAAGCCATTTAACCTCTGGTTAATGAAAGATATTTCATTATATGGTCGGGTTTTATTGTCCAACGCTGAAGGGTTATCCATGTCGGTTTATGTCTCACTTGATTTACCCACTAAAATTGTAAAGGATCATTTTTATTTGGAGGAACAGGCCTCACTATCTACAGAAATATATTATCAGTAATACCCAAGAACAAGGAGGTTTCAATACTCTAAATAATACTTAAAAAGAACAATATTTGGAATGTCTTCCCAAAGTATTTATTTGACTCTGTTGGTGGTTTAGAATTTCTGCTTCGGTGTAACTTTGATGTTGATAAAATCCCTGTAGAATTCCATAAACAGACACTTTTAGCTTGGATGTTAGCATAAAAACATAATTTTTCCACTCTCTGATACTTTCTATGGAACAACATATTTTTAAATCGTATTTCTCTTTTTTTCTCGTAACTGGTATGATAATAAAATAATTTTGGTTGGATATCTCTCATATGGGGAATTTCTTGATATGTTTAGAATTCCAATAACCCCAAAATAATATGGAATTGTTTTTGATGCAATTCCAAGGGGGGTTTAATTATTTAAAAAAATATTCCTCTGTGGCTGATGTAATTACCATAGATTTAAATGAAAATATATTACTTGGCAATATTAACATCCTCAAAGATAAATGTTGTAATAAACAGATTAGGAATATTGTTTGGGATTCTACATTTCTTAGGTCAAAAATCTATGGTGATATACAATGGGGGAAGCATGGAAAATTCCTAACAAATATTGTATCAGTAACACGGTTAAGGAAGTTTCATTTAAAATGTTACATAGAATTTATCCTGTGAAACCATGTTTTGGAAAGATATAAGATATATATGAATATTGACTAATTGTGATTCTGTGGAATGGAGACTGTTTTTAATTAGTTTTTTACCTGTATTTATAGTAGATTTTTTGGGATTGACATACAAAACTTTGTTATAATTTTAAAGAAATTCTGACATTGATAAACGTGTAGTATATTTAATATTAGGTACATTTAATATTCACAAATGCAAATAGTCTATTTCAGTTTTTTCACTTCATACATGAATTGAAACAATATGGTACTACTTGAAAACTAAAATGAAAAACAAAAAGGCAATTCAAACTTGTATTATTTATGAATATAATTGGTTTGTTTAGGAGTTTGTATGTATGCTTGTGACAATGTAAAAAGTGTATATATATTCTTGTTTGCATGTGACTATTCCTCTTTTGTTTGTTGATATTTGTTTGTTAATGTAAATAAAAATGGCCTCATTGCTCGTTCAATGTAAACTGAGATTGAGTCTGTGCTATCCAGGATCCTTGGGACACCCGAACCTTGCCTTGACCCCTAACTGTAACCATAACCAACCATAACCTTACCAAACCCTAACCTTAACTCTTACCTTAACCATTTAAAATGTCAACTTCAATGGGGTAGGGACTTCCCAAGGATCCCAGATAGCACAAATCTAATTGAATCTCAGCTTAAGTAGTACGAGCAATGAAGAAAAAGTCAGTGGTTATTTTGCTAAAAGGTTTTATTAAAAGTATGAATTTCAGCACCCTGCGAAAGGACCGCAGTTGTAAGTACAGGTAAGCGTTTTCAGAATTTACCAGAATAGACTGATGGTGGATGAATGTTGTTGCTAGCAAATCCTGTGGCCAGTTATCAAAACTCAACTCTGCCTCAATATAAAAGAACGGAGTTGAGAGTTCCTCGGCTTACTTCAATATATTTTGAAGTAAGAACACTCACTGCACTGTTGAAATTATTAGTGTTCTATATATATATTAGTGTTACGGGCTCTTACGATGTCGTTCTCCTCTCAGGTGTACTTCAAGCGTGACAGTGAGCTGATCGAGGTGTTCCCCTCTATTATGGAGGGTGGTGGGGTCCAGTCCCAGGGCAGGGGCCTGGCAGGTCTACGGGGCTCTAGGCCCCTAATTAGCAGAGATCTGGATGACACCAAGCTGAAGAAGTCCTTCTCCCTGCTGAACCAGGACCAGGGGAAGCCCCCCCGTCTGGACCAGGACACCCCTGGGACCGGAGGGACAGGGAAGAAAGGAGGGGCCAGGGAGGAGCCAGGGGCCCCGGGGGAGCATGGCAGTGTGGAGGGGTCTGAGCCCAGCCCCACCACCACGGAGGTGATCCCAGAGACGGTGGTAAGCCGGGAGTTCCCTCGCTGGGTGCAGAGCACTGACCCGCTCTACTACTTCCAGCACAGGCGGCAGGTCTCCAGCGATGGCACCATGGAGGTCAGAGCCATGCTTACCTGGAGCCTCAACCCCCAGCTGGATAACGACGCCCTGTTCAGCTGCGAGGTCAAGCACCCAGCTCTGTCCATGCCCATGCAGGCTGAGGTCACTCTGTGTGGGTACCAGACCAGAGCATGCCCTTCCACCTTCTACCTTCCCTCAGATACCAGTCTCCCAAACCGGTTTGACCATGAAAATCAGCTGGATACCAAATACTAATGTCTCCTTGAAAACAGAAAGAATATGTAAGGGATAATCAACGAGGGGCTATGCGTTCTATGGAAAAGAATAAAAGACGTGGAAGGTGTGTTCCACGACTTGCTAGTGGAGTGGAACTGACCTTCCAAGGAGTTGCATTATTTTACAGAGAACGCATAGAGCACTGAGTTGATTATCCATTTTATACCATGGCTATAATTGAATACATTTGTTGCTAGAATGTGTTAATTTGCCGGTAGAAATGTGTTCAACATCCACTAAAGTAGCTAGCATTACAAGTTTACTAGACAGCTACAGTAGTTGCCGTGGTAACCAACCAAACAGACTTGCCAGTTTAACTAACCAAACCATCAGTCCTAGCTTGCCATTATGAAAATCGAATTCAACGATACCAATGTTTTCAATTCGACTTTCGCTTTCAAAAGCAGCTCAAACATGCCTGAATACAGCCATTAGCCGTTGTATATTGTCCATATACCACAAACCCCTCGTTGCCTTATTGCTATTATAAACGGGTTACCAACGTAATTAGAGTATTAAAAATGCATATTTGTCATACCCGTGGTATATATACCATGGCTTTCAGCCAATCAGCATTCAGGGCTCGAACCTCCTGGTTTATAATCCTTCAATATTTTTCCAAAATATTAGTTAAATTCCAAATTCACTATAGGTTTACATTTTTTGCATTCTCTCAACCAGCTTCATGAGGTAGTCACCTGGAATGCATTTCAATTACAAGGTGTGCCTGGTTAAAAGTTAATTTGTGTAATTTCTTTCCTTCTTAATGTGTGTGAGCCAATCAGTTGTGTTATGACAAGGTAGGGGTGGTATACAGAAGATAGCCCTATTTGATACAGGAAAGGAAGACCCAGAGATACCTCTGCTGCAGAGGATTCGTTCATTAGAGTTACCAGCCTCAGAAAATGCAGCCCAAATAAATGCTTCACAGAGTTCAAGTAACAGACACATCTGAACATCAACTGTTCACAGGAGACTGCGTGAATCAGGCCTACATGGTCGAATTGCTGCAAAGAAAACACTACTAAAGGACACCAATAATAAGAAAAGACTTGCTTGGGCCAAGAAACACAAGCAATTGACATTAGACCGGTGGAAATCTGTCCTTTGGTCCAAATTTGAGATTTTTGGTTCCAACCACCGAGTCTTTGTGAAATGCAGAGTAGGTGAATGGATGATCTCCGCATGTGTGGTTCCCACCGTGAAGCATGGAGGAGGTTTGATTGTATGGGGATGCTTTGCTAGTGACGCTGTCAGTGATTTATTTAAAATTCAAGGCACACTTAACCAACATGGCTACCACAGAATTCTGCAGCGATACGCCATCATTTGTTTTTCAACAGGACAATGAACCAACACACCTCCAGGCTGTGTAAGGGCTATTTGAACAAGAATGAGAGTGATGGAGTGCTGCATCAGATGACCTGGCCTCCACAATCACCCGAACTCAACCCAATTGAGATGAGTTGGACCGATTATTGAAGGAATAGCAGCCAACAAGTGCTCAGTATATGTGGGAACTCCTTCAAGACTGTTGGAAAGCATTCCAGGTGAAGCTGGTTAAGAGAATGCAAAGATTGTGCAAAGCTGTCATCAAGGCAAAGGGTGGCTGCTTTGAAGAATCTCAAATATAAAATATTTTTTTATTTGTTTAACACTTTTTTGGTTACTACATGATTCCATATGTGTTATTTTATAGTTTTGATGTCTTAACTATTATTCTACAATGTAGAAAATAGTAAAAAAAAAAAAATTGAATCAGTCTGTGTCCAAACTTTTGACTGGTACTGTATACAGTTGAAGTCGGACGTTTACATACACTTAGGTTGAAGTCATTAAAACTCATATTTCAACCACTCCACAGACTTCATGTTAACAAACTGTAGTTTTGGCAAGTTGGTTAGGACATCTACTTTGTGATTCTTCCAACAATGGTTTACAGACCAGATTATTTCACTTATAATTCACTATATCACAATTCCAGTGGGTCAGAAGTTTACATACACTAAGTTGACTGTGCCTTTAAACAGCTTGGAAAATAGGCTAATTGACATCATTTGAGTCATTTGGAGGTGTACCTGTGGATGTATTTCAAGGCCTACCTTCAAACTCAGTGCCTCATGGGAAAATCAAAAGAAATCAGCCAAGACTTTAGAAAAACAATTGTCTTTTTCATCCTTGGGAGCAATTTCCAAATGCCTGAAGGTACCACGTTCATCTGTACAAACAATAGTATGCAAGTATAAACACCATGGGACCACGCAGCCATCATGCCACTCAGGAAGGAGACGTTCTGTCTCCTAGAGATGAACGTACTTTGGTGTGAAAAGTGCAAATCAATCCCAGAACAACAGCAAAGGACTCGTTTTATCCACAGTAAAACAAGTCCTATATCGACATAACCTTAAAGGCCGCTCAGCAAGGAAGAAACCACTGCTCCAAAACCGCTATAAAAAAGCCAGACTACGGTTTGCAACTGCACATGGGGACAAAGATCATACTTTTTGGAGAAATGTCCTCTGGTCTGATGAAACAAAAATAGAACTGTTTGGCCGTAATGACCATCGTTATGTTTGGAGGAAAAAGAGGGAGGCTTGCAAGCCGAAGAACACCATCCCAAACGTGAAGCACGAGGGTGGCAGCATCATGTTGTGGGGGTGCTTTGCTGCAGGAGGGACTGGTGCACTTCACAAAATAGATGGCATCATGAGGAAGGAAAATTATGTGGATATATTGAAGCAACATCTCAAGACATCAGTCAGGAAGTTAAAGCTTGGTCGCATATGGGTCTTCCAAATGGACAATAACCGCAAGCATACTTCCAAAGTTGTGGCAAAATGGCTTAAGGACAACAAAGTCAAGGTATTTGAGTGGCCATCACAAAGCCCTGACCTCAATCCTATAGAAAATGTGTGGGCTGAACTGAAAAAGCGTGTGCGAGCATGGAGGCCTATAAACCTGACTCAGTTACACCAGTTCTGTCAGGAGGAATGGGCCAAAATTCACCCAACTTATTGTGGGAAGCTTGTGGAAGTCTACCCGAAACATTTGACCCAAGTTAAACAATTTAAAGGCAATGCTACCAAATACTAATTGAGTGTATTTAAACTTCTGACCCACTGGGAATGTGATGAAAGAAATAAAAGCTTAAATAAATCATTCTCTCTGCTATTATTCTGACATTTCACATTCTTAAAATAAAGTGCTGATCCTAACTGACCTAAGACAGGGAATTTTTACTAGGATTACATGTCAGGAATTGTGAAAAACTGAGTTTAAATGTATTTGGCTAAGGTGTATGTAAACTTCTGACTTCAACTGTATAGTATATATACACAACCCTACCTAGTAATGGAAGAAAACAATCACTTCCCAGCCTAAAGCATCAGCCAACTACAGGAATATACAGCACTCATATGCTTTAGCTCAGGATCCAGCAGCAGCCAGCAACTATTTAGAGGCAGTGACTCACGTAATGAGGATGATCCTTAATGGAGTATTTGTTCAGAGCATCCATTAGTTCTGCTTAGAAACGCATTAGAAATCTCACGGCAGATCAGCTATTTTTTCCACCGTTACATATGTAATCACATAAGCACACACACACCTACCCACACTATGATCTGTCTGCAGTACAGCCACGGGCATCCGTTTATGATGAATAGATGGCAAACCTCATATCAGTAAGTATGAGTGGATTACTAGATATAGTGGAGATTTATCATCATCAAAAACTGCTATTCCAAGACTGCCATGCTCATATACAAAATGGGTTTATAGTCTGAAAGCTTTGTGCACGGTATACAGAGAATATATACTGAACAAAAATATAAACACATATAAGTGTTGGTCACATGTTTCATGAGCTGAAATAAAATATCCCAGAAATGTTCCATATGCACAAAAGGTTTTGTGCACAAATGTGTCTACATCCCTGTTAGTGAGCATTTGCCAAGATAATCCATCCACCTGACAGGTGTGGCATATCGAGAAGCTGAATAAACAGCATGATTGTTACAGGTGCACCTTGTGCTGGGTACAATGAAAGGTCACTCTAAAGTGTGCAGTTTTGTCACACAACATAATGCCACAAGTTTTGAGAGTGCTCTCAATTGGCATGCTGACATCAAGAATGTCCACCAGAGCTGTTGCCAGATAATTTAATGTTAATTTCTCTACCATAAACCACCTCCAACGTCGTTTTAGAGAATTTGGCAGTATGTCCAACTGGCCTCACAACCACAGACCACGTGTAACCACACCAGCCCAGGACCTCCACATCCGGCTTCTTCACCTGTGGAATCGTCTGAGACCAGCCACCCAGACAGCTGATGAAACTGAGGAGTATTTCTGTCTGTAATAAAGCCCTTTTGTGGGGAAAAACTCATTCTGATTTGCTGGGCCTGACTCCCAAGTGGGTGGGCCTATGCCCTCCGAGGCCCACCCATGGCTGGGACCCTGCCCAGTCATCAAATCCATAGATTAGGGCCTAATTTATTTATTTCAATGGACTGATTTCCTTATATTAGTAAAATAGTTAAACTATCAGTAAAATAGTTAAACTTGTTGCATCCTGCATTTATATTTTTGTTCAGTATACATGACTTGCTGCATTTATTCCTTTATAAATAGTTTATGGAACACATAAGGAAAAGATTATGGAAGAGATTTGATACTGACTGCACTGACTGTAAGTCACTCTGGATAAGTCTGCTAAATGACCAAAATGTAAATGTACAATTTTGTTAAAATATTAAAGATTAGATCAGATAAAAAAAATATGTAACATTGATTGTTTGTATTTTATTACCCTTTAGCTGCTCCCAGGGGCCCCAAACTGTCCATGTCGCCTGGTAAGGCTAAAGTAGGAGACACTGTCCGCATTACAGTTCAGGGCCTCCAGATCTCTTCCACTGGGGTGAGTACATGAGAAATGCTTTGTTCTTACCCTATTTGTAAAAATAAGTGCATTCAACTGTAGTAGGAAAGACAACCACATATCACAATCATTGAAAGCAAACCTTCTTAAAAAATATAACACTTCACCAACAGGTGTCGTACTATGACTATAGAATACAAGTGGTAGATACATTAGGATCAAAGTCAGTTTGAGTAAGGTGAGCTGGCAAGGCACATAATCTTGATCACAGATTAATTATTTGGGATGCAAGGTGACTTGTACATCAGTGATTATGTGCAGTCCGGCTGTAATGTAGTCAATCTCATACACACACATTATTTACAAAGAATGCTTTTCCCCATGCACTCTTCAGAACATGGTGTTCCCCGAGCCACTGTTCACCTGGACCAGGGTGGGAGGTCCTCTGCTGGACGGGAGAGAGGACCATAATGGGAGGGAGCTGGTGCTGGAGAGAGTACCAGCCGAGCTTAACGGCTCCATGTTCCGATGCACTGCCCAGAACCCTCTGGGATCCACTGACACGCACACACGGCTCATCGTGTTTGGTGTGTGTGTTCTCTATGTCAAGGGTTCTCTGTGTCAAGTTACCCCCTCTCCTCATCCATATGACTTACTTTGTTTTCACTCTTTTTACAGAAAACCCCAGACTTACGAAGGGGAGAAAACATTTTGTTGGTATGCATAGAGAGAATGGACAAAAAGAAACTCAATTCTTTGCAAGGTCAACATGAGACATATAATTCTACTAAAGATGAACTAACACTTATTTCTATTAGCAGATGCAGCCTATTGCAATGAGGCACTGGAGCTGACCACCATGCTGTTAATGTTAGCCCTGACATGGGAGATGACGTGAACAGCAAAATGGACCCCTGCCCTTCTCCAGGCTCACTAGTCTCTCGAGTCTCTCCTCTGTCACTTACTTCCCCATCTGCTGGAGTTCCAGCTACAGGAGCTGAAGCACTGTTCACTTTTCATAAAAGCAGCTTAGGAAAATAAAAACATTATCAGAAAGAAGATAAGAACTACATACATTCTAATTGTCCAAGCTTTTATGTTGTCATTCTGCCTGCCTAACTGCATATTCCCTTTTCAACATCCTATGATCGACTATCACAGTGGTTATGTTTTATGGTAGACCCCAACGTGTGTTATAAAGGTCATTTTAACCAAGTTTGTGTGGGCTGGCCCACATTAGATGCCTTTTCCCGTCTTATAATATTTGAAGGTCAGAACACATACAATATTACATGTTTGTGACATATCTTGGTCCTTGGTTAAAATAAATGTTTGGTTGAAAGAAATGTCATTGAAATGTATTTTGTTCAGAGCTATATGTTTTTTTCTTAATTTGATGAAACACAGTTATTTTAAGAGTAATATACAGTCTGGGGTTCTGGTCCGTACTTGAATACACAGCCGAGTTTCTTTTACCAACACCACATCTGAGTCAAGGTGCCAATGTGACCAAACAGGTGTTGTTTGGATATGTGCTGTCTGGGGAATAGAGATATATGATGGAACTTGAGCCTACAATCAGATGAGAGTTCAACATTATCTCATCTTGAATATTGTAACCTTAAAACACGATCTTTATGGTATTACTGATATATCACCAGAGTAATCACACAAGGCAATTTCAATTATAGGCTACAGATAACACATAGTTTACTTATATATAGTGATGACAGACTATTGGCAATTCATAACATAAATATAGTGGGGGTTGTAAACTTGCAATTCATACTTTTTCCCCATGCGACGTTCTCCTCTCGCAACTCTCTTGGGGGTGGAGAGAGGGAAAATGCGCAACAGCCGTTAACGCACAGTCAAATCAGAGGGACTATAATCTCCAACAACTGTCAATCAAGATGAATGGGATATATAAAGCCATATTGTCGTCATACCGGTAGTCAGACAGTACTGGGATTGAAAAGGCTAAGCATAGTCGAAGACGTAAAATCCAAATTGTGTTGGTTGGCGCACGCACTGTTGGCATTGACTCTCCATGTCAGCTATTGTCACCGCATGTTCGCACTGTGCCTATTATAACAAAGACTTATGTGTGTCAACCTCTTATATTCAAACTGGAGTGATGAGAATTCTGTCGTAGAGGGATAGTGGTATGGAGAAGACTTAAAATTCCATCATCTGGCATCCACGCACTTTGGGAAGGTGTGCATTGCCTATGTCGATACTCCAATTGCATTCTCAGAAAAAGGCATCTTTATACCTCAAAGTCGTAATGGAATTAAATAACTTGGGACACGCTTTGTTTTTCCTGTTCCACATCATCTTCTGCATATTAAAAGCATGCTTGGCGTTATTGCTTCCGAGCAGAAGGAAGGACCTACGTGGAGAGGTGGTGCTGATCACCGGCGGTGGACGGGGCATCGGTCGGCATTTGGGGAAAGAGTTCGCAAAACATGGGGCAAAAAAGGTAAACTATAACTGTGCGCTTTTATGCATTTGTGCGTAATTACGCATATCATCAACATGATAAACGCCCAATTAAAAAGCAATGCACTGCCAAACAGTCATATCCACCACTATAGCATGCTCACATGACTTTATACAGGTTGTTTGTTATCCTAGTTTAAAAAAATGGAATATGAACAAGAATCCATTAACATTTTACCTGGTGAAAGTAGGGGAGAAGAAAGGGACAGTTGTTTTTTAGATGTTTTATAATTTCTATTTGATTCAAGCATAACTTCAGAATCTATTCTATTGTTGTATAACTTATAGTATAGCTTCAGTTCAATTAAATATTTGCGTCTATCAGTCACTCTCGGTGTGTTTGTTTTCTCTGTGAAATGTAATGGGAAAGCACCAGTACTCATTACACTAGGCTAGTGGAACAGAGCCTGAACTTCTCTCGCCCCCTTGCTGACCTGGAGGATATATGTTGCATAGTGTGTTCCCTTCCCCATTCCTTTTATTGTAAAGGCACACAAACACAGGTGTTTCCTCAGTCCCTGGTTGTAAAGGCACACAAACACAGGTCTGTGCTTTACAATGGGTTGATGACAGGTTGGGCGGAGGGCTCCGTAGTGCTACAATGATATTTGACTTTTTAACCTCAACTCTAGCCTCTCTGGGTCCCCAGTGACTGTTTAAGAAAGTTCACTGACAGGGTAGTGGAACACACAGCTCGGTTAGGTGAAAATATTCCTTTTATCCCCAAAGCATTTGTCATTGTTGTAAAATTATCTGATGGTTATCTCTGTCTGTGCGTGTGTTCGTGTGTCTGTGTGAGAGTCTTGTGAATGTGCGTGGTCAGTGTACATGTGTGTGTGCGCATGCGTGCATGTCTGTCTGCGTTTGTGTGCATGCGCGTGTTTTGCATGTGTGTGTATGTGTAGTGGGGGTCTGGCCAGTAGCCAGACATCCAGGGTTATCAGTGTACAGGGGCCCCTCTGGAGACTGATATTAGATCTTTGTCTCTGGTTTTCACTCCAAAACTGCAAATAAAAGAACTAGTGTCTGCTCAAAATCTCTAGCCAATACCTCCTCCATGAGCAATTCAACATATAGCACTTTGCAATGCACAGCAATCTTAAACAGGTGGGAATGATGTTAACGTAATATAATATAACTTCAGGCTACATGAGAATTGGTTTAAGAAATGCATGCAATTAACATATTAATCTACAAAAACAACATTCTTCTTGCCACCCAGAAAGCCTATGTGTTTATGTGTTTAATTTTGATTCCTACAAGATAACATAAGTCCAAATATGTGTTCCCAGTCTCAGGACAATAGACTGCTCTTTTTGACCTTTGTCACCTGTTGTCAGGTGATCCTGTGGGGCCGCACTGAGAGGTGTCTGAAGGAGACCTGCGAGGAGATCTCTCTCACCACTGGAACCGAGTGCCACTACTTCCTGTGTGACGTGGCCAATCGCGAGGAGGTGTACAAGCAGGCCAAGGTGGTCCGAGAGAAGGTACAATAGAGATAACCTCCCAGATACTGTAGCCCCATCCATAATGAACAACCCAGTTCCTATGTCATTTATATAACAAACACATGACACTGTTGAAAATGGTCTACACAGTCCAACCAGTCTTTCAAAGGTTTCCTTTGGAATCTTCCACTGTACAGTGTTTCACAAGGATACATGATGTATCAGCTTTAAGAGATTGTCTGGTACTTTTGCGTACTTTTTAGCCAATAGTTCTGATAGTAGCGCTCACAAGACAAAAGTAGTCCCTGAAAATTGCGTACTGCGTTAAATATGTGCAGATATATGCACCACGTCATTGCTCTCTCTCTCGCTCTGCTGTGTGTGTGCATCTTCATAGCTGTCACTCAAATGGCGAGGGGCTGAAGCTCATTGGCCAGAACTAATTTCTAGGGGGCTGGCCCATGTGGGGGAAAATGTAGGGAAAATGGAGCAGCACAGCTTCCAAAAAAAACGTTTGCTTTAACTTAACAAGGATTAAGATAAGACTAATTATCACTCACTTATCAGTCTTGCAATTTAAAATGAAGGGAAACAAAGCAATAAAGCAATGAGATAAGCCTTTTACAGAATATGTTTATTTTTGTCTCTTAGGTAGGCGACGTCACCATTCTGGTGAATAACGCAGCAGTGGTTCATGGGAAGAGTCTGATGGACAGTGACGATGATGCTCTGATGAAGACTCAACACATCAACACGCTTGGCCAGTTCTGGGTGAGTGTTGAAAAATAGGTTTCCTTTAGATAAGTATATGATACAGGAAAGTACTAATTCATTACGGATTATATTATGTATTGAAGCATTTTATGAATGTCATATGTTGATACCACAAGGTATGAAGGGGAGAATTATGTTTTTAGTACTCTACTACTGGTCTCAATATGACTCCCTGTTGAAATAAAGGTTCAATAAAACAAATTAAGAAAGAATCTTTAGATCTGAAATCTAACGCTGGCAACTGAGAATGCTTGCTGACTGTTAAAAGGATCTCACATAATGTTGGTGTTTGTCATTTGATTTGCACTGATGGGACGTGGAACAGGTTTGGTTCCCCAATTCTCTCTGAGTGCTGCAACCCCTCTCTGTTGTTCTTGCGAATTTCAGAAGGTAGGAAGGGAACTGAATTTGACAGAAGAGTGAATAAACAGCTAGGGAATAGTAGTGAGTGGAGTAGAACAATGTGTAGACGGTAACATTTCTCTCTCTCTCTCTCTCTCTCTCTCTCTCTCTCTCTCTCTCTCTCTCTCTCCCTCTCTCCAGACCACCAAAGCTTTCCTACCCCGCATTCTGGAGCTTTGCCATGGCCACGTGGTGTGTATAAACTCCATCCTGTCCCTGTCCTCCATCCCGGGGGCCATAGATTATTGCACCTCCAAGGCCTCGTCCCTGGCCTTCATGGAGAGCCTGACCCTGGGCCTGCTGGACTGCCCCGGGGTGGGCTGCACCACTGTGCTCCCCTTCCACACCAACACAGACATGTTTCAGGGCATGAGAGTCAGGTGAGTTTGCCCACTGTGGGATAGCATACATTGGAACTACCATACATTGAGTCTACTATACATTGGAACTACCATATATTGATTCTACCATACATGGCACTCTAGTTGTTTTACATTGGGTCAGCCAGTGTACAGTCAGTCACATAGGCTCAGATAGAGGTTCCATAGAAAGCAATGGATGGAATGTCTACACGGACCAATCCCTTTCACACATCAATGGCAGGACGAATTCATCAATATTGTGAAAGAAATTCACCAAGACACATTTGACAATATGACTTACAGGGCTAAATAAAAGTGAAGTGAGAGTGTGAATGTGAAGTGTTGTGATGTGTTCATCCCCCAGGTTCCCTCAGCTCTTTCCACCGCTGAATCCTGAGCTGGTGGCCCAGCGGACAGTGGACGCAGTCCGGACCAACACTGCGTTCGTCTACTTACCTTGGACCATGCACGCTCTAGTTATCCTCAAGAGGTTGGTGGACCGAATCCCAGGCACGACACCAGAGTAGCCTACTACTAAATCAGATAGATGAGGCAGTGACACTGGGTCTTCTGAGTGCCAAAACTGTGTTAGCCCTCTGAGCTAAAGCCCTAGGGATTAGCTTGAGGAGCTAGCACAAGTCTTCAAGTCTCAGACAACGTTAATCTTCATCTAAGTGTGGTTCAATGAACTACCTCTGTTAGATAAAAATGCTCTATTCTTTTCTCCAACAGCTTCCTGCCTCAGGCGGCCCTGGAGGAGATCCAGCGCTTCTCAGGGTGCTACACCTGCATGGACACCTTCAAGGGACGGACATAGGAATTGAGGCCAGGCACGAGTACTGCCTGGGTCATTCTTGAATTGCGGTGGCATTAGCGTCCCTTGCCTTTGCAACCATAAAAAACATATTAAAATGACAAATAGTTACACATCATACATATTTTTGCTTATATTGAACTGTTTATCAATCATACAAAATAATGCAAGTCCTTTATACTGCAGAACTGTATGTTTAGGCATTGTTTAAAGTACTTAGGGTAAGCAAATGGGCTTGTCCCAGTGATGATGTGTAGAATTGTAGTGACATGTTTTGGGGATTTAGAGATACTGTATCTATCTATTATTTTGAATGCTAGAAAGTGAACTAAAGTATTTAATATATTGTATAGATCAATTAGAACAAAGGCAATTTACAGTAAATACCTATTTTCTTTACTAGTATAACGTGTGTCCCTCAGTTTTATGCTATTTGTGTTAACGCCTTGAAAATCACTAATTACATAGATAAACAAGGAGTTTGAGCATTCTCTCCGGTGGCAAACTGTTATCGGGGAAGGGTCTATATTAAAGAAAACTCTCAGCTAATCACACTATTTAAGTATGTCATAAATTTAAGGATTTCATTGATAATTTGGTGTGTCTAAATCCAGTGTTAGTTGGTGTTTAAATGAAGGAAAATAACATGATTAATCATATTACTTTAGTAAATTACTTTTAAAGAACTGATCACCTTAGATTTTAGTATTTGTGGCCTCCATTTCAGAAAATCCTTATTTACCTAAAATGTCTCATTGGTGTTAATAATCCAACTGGTGGCACAATGTTAACTTAATGGTAAAAAAATGTACAGTCATTAAGCTACCATATTAGTTTATTTATACACAAAAAAATATATATGTTAACTAGAAAAATGTTAATTTTCTCCAAAATGCCATGCCCAAATGCCACCGTAATTCAAGAATGACCATTTGCACATCAGAAGCACAGACCTTGTGGCTCGGCACTAAGAATTACACAACAGCAGCCCATCAAAGGAGTGGAAGTATTGTATCTCCAAGGCAACAGAGGCCTTAGGAACTATGGGTACTTGGGGTCACAGTGCCCTGATGGTGCAAGAAGAGGATGCTGTGGAATCTTGAATTGAATAGTGGTGTTTGGGTTGCCAGATTGGGAAAATGGGTTGCCAAATTGGGTGCCACTGACCCCACAAGTGATTTCTATGCAGCCATGCTGGAGTTTGAGGCTCCAAAGCCTTTCAGTTTGGGATCATGGACTAAGCACCAGATGGACTGGTATTCAGAACTGATCAAGCCTTTACCGCTGTGGTAAACTTAACATCTGTCGTTGTACGTTTTTTTTTAAATGACCCGGAAGTGTTTTTTGGTTGTAGAGTTGTTTTTTTTAAGGTTCCAAACATATGTCATTTTCTTAACCCATGTAGTGACTAATTGACAGTATAGGTTTCAAGTATCTTGCAACTAGTCTTGGGCAGGGCCGGCCCTGGGCATAAGCGATATAATGCCTCATGGAAAAATGGAGCGAATTACAGGAAATGTACAAAATAAATCTCTCTACCATCAAGAGGGGGACCACCAAAAGTTTTACCCGTGAGGTGGGTAATAGCTAGGGCCGGCCCTGATCTTGGTTGGTTGCCTGGGAGAAGATGCAGGAGAGACGGGTGGGAAGAAAGTAACACAATGTTAACTGATGACCTGGAATACAATAAAACAGCAATTTAAGCACAGGCTCTAGTTTATATTGCTTTTATAATGTTTAGAATTATGCATTAATCAATTGACTTGATGGATCAGCTTGTCACATAAGCTTTTAAAAACAGGTTAGAGGTTAAAATATATATATATTTATGATTTTGAACATATAGCATTAATTATTAAAATCGACACGAACGTGAAATGATGGATGATAGTACATTTGTTGAAAGTATGGAGCATTGCAAAACAGAAACATGGAGATAAGACAGGTATTGTGCACTTCTCGCCAGCTGTTACTTCCATCCCAAGGCTGTGTTAGTCCCGCCCTGCCAGTAGGTACAACAATAATGTTGCGGCAGTTTTGTTCTCGGCCTATTTCATTTCAACTCATTTACCCTAGAAATGTAATTACATATATTATTCATACACCTTGACATATTCCACATTTTGATGTGTTACAGCCTGAATTCAAAATGGATAACATCTATTTTTTACCTCTCACGCATCTACACACAATACCCCATAATGAAAATGTGAAAACATGCTTTTTTGACATTTTTTTGACAAAACATGTTAGAATCACCTTTGGCAGCGATTACAGCTGTGAGTCTTTCTGGGTAAGTCTCCAAGAGCTTTGCACACCTGGATTGTAAAATTTTTGCACATTATTCTTTTAAAAATTCTTCAAGCTCTGTCAAGTTGGTTGTTGATCATTGCTAGACAGCCATTTTCAAGTCTTGCCATAGATGTTCAAGCCGATTCAAGTCAATACTGTAACTAGGCCACTCAGGAACATTCGATGTCTTCTTGGTAAGACACTCTAGTGTTTTATGGCCTTGTGTTTTAGGTTAATGTCCTGCTGAAAGGTGAATTTGTCTCCCAGTGTCAGTTGAAAAGCAGACTGAACCAGGTTTTCCTCTAGGATTTTGCCTGTGCTTAGCTCTATTTAGTTTATTTTTATCCTAAAAAAACTCTGTAGTCCTTGCCGATGACAAGCATACCCATAACATGATGCAGCCGCCACCATGATTGAAAATATGAAGAGTGGTACTCAGTGATGTGTTGTGTTGGATTTGCGCAAAACATAACACTTTGTATTCAGGACATAAAGTTAATTTCTTTGCCACATTTTTGCAGTTTTACTTTAGTGCCTCATTGTAAACTGAATATTTGTATTCTGTACAGGCTTCCGTCTTTTCACTCTGTCATTTAGCTTAGTATTGTGGAGTAACTACAATGTTGTTGATCCATCCTGTCTTCTCTCACTGCCATCAAACTCTGTAACTGTTTTAAAGTCACCATTGGCCTCATGATGAAATCCCTTAGCGGTTTCTGGCAACTGAGTTAGGAAGGACGCCTGTATCTTTGTAGAGACTGGGTGTATTGATACACCATTCAAAGTGTTATTATTAACTTCACCATGTTCAAAGGGATACTCAATGTCTGCTTTTTTAATTCAGCTATTTTTATATTTACCCATCTGCCAACAGATGCCCTTCTTTGCTAGGCATTGGAAAACCTCCCTGGTCTTTGTGGTTCAATCTGTGTTTGAAATTCACTGCTCGACTGAGGGACCAGATAATTGTATGTGTGGGATACAGAGAGGAGGTAGTCATAAAAAAAATCCTGAACTTAGGCTTGCCTTAACAAGACATTTCAGCTTTTCATTTTTCATTAATTTGCAAAAGTTTCTAAAAACAGAATTCCATGTTGACAATATGGGGTATTGTGTGTAGGCCAGTGACACAAAATCTAAATTGAATCTATGAAAAACTCAGGCTGTAACCCAACAAAGTGTGGATAAAGTCAGGGGTTTGAATACTTTCTGAAGGCACGGTCATAAACAATGTTCTCTCTACTTCTATCGACCTCTGGGTAATTTGTAAAGAAACAAAAAGTGTTACTTTCCTCCCGGTTCTTTTATTTATTTTAATTTAACCCTTATTTTACCGGGTAAGTTGACTGAGAACACATTTATTTACAGCAACAACCTGGGGAATAGTTACAGGCGAGAGGAGGGGGGTTGAATGAGCCAATTGGAATTTGGGGATGATTAGGTGGCCATGATGGTATGACAGACAGATTGGGAATTTAGCCAGGACACCGGGTTAACACCTATGGGTGCCATGGGATCTTTAGTGACCACAGAGAGTCAGGACATCCGTTTAACTTCCCAATGAAAGACGGCACCCTACACAAGGCAATGTCCCCAATCACTCCAACAGCATTTGCTCTCCCATCCAGGACCAACCATGCTTAGCTTATGAGGCAAGCCAGCAGTGGGATGCAGGTTCTCCCCTATTGTATAAAATGCTGTATTAAATACTTATTATACATGTATTATTGTGTAATGTGTGTGTGTGTGTAGACAGATCCAGTTTTCTCTGCGTGCTTGTTCAAGTTCTGCCAAAGCCTCCAGCCATCTCATGGTCAACATTCCTTTGCTGCAGCCCTGCCAATTGTGAGCTCATTGTTCGCTTTGTTAGGGTTGTCATAACACTCTCTCAGCTCCATAGGAAAGCGTACCGGAGAAGATCCTTCCTTTGGAAGACCAATGGTTTAAGGGGGACACAGGCAATTCAATCGACATTCTGAGAGTCCTCATTCATCTGATCCTATACTGTGACTACTTAACACACTTGTTTTGACCCTCTTTCTTCCTTTCTTCCCTCTCAGCTCCATCGTTTAATCTTCTTTAGTGTGGTTATCAATCTGGAACACGGAGACCAATATTATCAGTTTTTCTACATTCTGTTGATAACTTGCCTTTGCTAAGTAAGGGCAGTCATTCTGGTTATCTAGGCTTTTACGTTTTTGTGGTTAGCATTTAGGTGTAGATATTGAACATTCAAATGTATGTACAATGATGTATCCAAAAAACGGCCAAAGTTATTTGATTAAACAAATTCACTTGGTCACATTTGTGTGAACAAAAGCAAGGCCAATTAGATACAACAGTGATACAGCGATAGTTTGTTTTAGACTAGAAAAGTTTCAGAATGTAATGGCCCAACCTCTGAGTGTGTGTTGGAGAAGACCGGTCAAATCTCAGCGGGCGAGTTCAGAGCAAGGTTAGCCAAACAGCAGATAGATTTGAGGAGGTGGTTGGACAGACAGATGACTCCCCCTGTGCTGAACTATTCACCCTGAGGCCTTGGAAGGCAGGCAGCTCTCTTGAGTGGAGGCTCAGGTGGACGAGAGGTGCATCAATTACCAGACTAAATTCTTGTCTGACTTGTGAAACTAGAGGAGAAGTGGGATGCTGCGGGGTGCAAGGAAGGGACCAAACAGCTTACACCATGGCCCATGTGACAGACAATGCACCCATAAAAAAGTGTCATCCTCCTAGTTAGGTTTTAGATACATTGACCAGGGTTTCCTGTAAAGTTGGTGCTTCTGCCCTCTGTAAAGAGAGAGAGATTTTCCTAGGCCACTACCTCCTTTCTCTCTTGATGCAAATGAATTGTGAAACCCTTCCATTACTACCAGTTACCCTCGGGAAGCAAAGGCTCCTCGCAGTCTTTATGTGAGCGAGCGAGGCACTGAACTCCTACAACTCAGATCTTCAGGGCCTCTCTCTCTCCGTAATGCAGGTTCTCTTACAACTTTCATACAACATTCATCTGATATTCATCAGTGTAATTGTATAAGCTCTATTTGTATACATTTTCATAATCACATGGCTTCTGGAATTAGACAGACTTCAAAGCCTGCGTCCAATCATTGCTCAAACTCACCGAAACCCTGGCCATGGATTTGATTGAGCTGGCTTTAAAAGACTTCAGAGACTCCAGCGAAAAAGGCAAGTCCAAACGAGCAAGGATCGTTAGATCTCTCATGTCTCACAGTTCCGGGAATCGTTTAATTCAACATTAAGATCACTGTAGCTTCATGGGGGCTCAATAAGGGTTTGCGGTCTGATCCCTTGCATAGTCACTCATTCTCCAGAACTTTGGCGACTACTAAGTATTTTTTAAACCTCCCGCTTTGGACTGTGTGTGTCAATGTGTAGTTCATACATGCTAAATTACGAGAAGAATTACTGTCTTACCTCAATTAGCACTTTTGAAATGTACAGCGACAGAATTCAGAACATGGGCCGATCATAAGAGTATTCTCCCTGTACACCAAGTCAGAACCGTAGGATAAATATAGAGGGCATATAAGCAGACGATGAAAGCTCTTACTATATTTGATAATGACATTTCTCTTAAACAGGATATAGGCTAAATGTGAACCACCAAGTCAGAACAGTAGACTAAGTTATGAGGGGGAAAGGGATCAAATTATTAGGGGATACTAACAGCTTACTACACAACATACACTCAGTATTACTTTCTTAGCTACAGTATACATATCTCCCTGGCATATTACATAATTTATGCAGCAGCATACAAGACATATTTGGACTCACCTTGTTGTGCTGTGCTCACTTTAACAGGAAGGTGGCGCGGCAGTTCTTTGTGGCAAATTTTGTCGTCAAAATCTGTCATTCTCTGGATTTATGGTGCTTTCCAGACAAGGAAAAAAAACTATGTTGAATCATGATCAGTCATCAGTGATGGTCAGTGATCTTCAGGTCGTAGCTCTAGAAAGCGGCCCCATTTCCCGACTTGGAATTCCGAGTTGGATGACCATTCGAACTGTATTTTCCCAGTCTGAGCTAGTTTTTTTCCAGAATTCCCAGTTGTCTTGAACTCACTGAAGTCTGAGATTTCCCAGTTCCGAGTTTCCAGTTGTTTCAACGCTACCGAAGTCATGATGGATTGACAGCATAGCCAATATTGAATGTTTATCCTTTTAAGCTCGGAAAAGAGACCCTTAAACATAGACTTGGACCACACCCCCACGCCACTGAATAGCAGGCTAGTGATTGCTTTGCAATGCTTGCAGTTAACCACTGATTCCTTCCAAACCCCTCATTGGTGAATTTGCGATCAGCACCGATATGTTTTATCTAAAGTTTCTCTTCATATGACAAGAATTGAAAAGGATTTGCCAGTAGATTGTCGACTTGATTCATGATGATGATTGCTAGCTTGCTAGCTAAGATTTTGAAAGTAAGATGTTGACATGATCAGTCCATTCAAAGCTACGGTACATATAACGTGATTTGACGTAATTTTATCTGTGGTCAATGACCTTGAGCATTCTTGGATGGGCACTTCTAACGTAACTGTATGGCAGCACCCAAGGGGGTTGAATTTTCGAACTCTTCCCGTAGGTGACGTAGTGTACACATGACTTACAGAACACTGAGCCAATCACGGTGCAACTAGAGAACATTACCAACCCCTACGCTCCATATTTTCTGCTGGCTTGCCCCACCACCACAGAAAGCAATGAGCTAGGCTGAAACACCTGCATTTTGGAGCTGCCTTACTCAAGAAAGCAAAAGAGAGACCATGTTTGTACGCGGCTTTATTAACAATTAAATATAAATATATATTTTACATAGTTTGCAAACTGATTTTTTATTTTATTTTATTTTAGGTAAACAGGTGGGGCTCTGACCAACCTGCCCTGAATGACAGGTCGCCACTGTTCACACCCCTTGACCTTTTCCACATTTTGTTGTGTTACAGCCTGAATTTAAAATGGATTAAATGTAGATGTTTTGTCACTAGCCTACACACAATACTGTAATGTCAAAGTGTAATTTAGTTTAGATTTGCTAAAATGTCTAAAAACGTGTTTACGTTTTGTTAATGGGGTATTGTGTGTAGATGGCTGAGAAAAAAAATAATATTTAATCCATTTTGAATTAGTCTTTAATTTCAGGGAATAAGCCCTTATTGTTCTGTGACCCAAATATAAACAATGTACAATAACACCCATAGAATTAGGAATTAGACTATCAGAAATAAAATAGGATCTCTATGATAACTCCACCATAAAGAACTTCAAAACCCTTCACCTTGTTGACATGGTGACTGCTCCATCACAAAGGCAGAGCATGTCCCCTTGGGAGGGAGTCAGGGAGACAAACAAGCCATGGACTATCCCCCAGCAAGGGGGAGACCACATGCCTCCGCTGACTTGTCAATCAAGAAGAGGGATGGTGGAGCATAGGGCAAGGACTTCAGGGCAACCAACTTCAGTAACAGCTTAATGGAGACTGAGGTTAGAGGGCACAGCTACAGTCACCATTTGAAATAGGGTAAACTTCTCTGTTTTGCTTTATTATTGTATTGAAATGATTGAATAATGAAGTGGTCCTTTCTGAAAGGAGTGGGTGGGCTGAAATCCCCCAAACATACCACTGCAAAACTGGGGGAGGTGCTGTTAAAAGCACCCCCAAAAACTTTAAGACGCACTCCAGCTATTCTTTCAAGTATAAATACAAAACGTACAGACAAAATAGAGAGCAAAATAGTGTTTCAAGGAAAATTCAAGGAAACTGCAATTCAAGAAGTTGGTCTGATGGGTGCACGCTGATGTCATATGCCTCCCCCCTTGTTGAGGAACAATAGAGGATCAATAGAGGACATGAGGAAAGGCCCCTCCCACTTGTAACATGTCATGAGGATACCTGGACCATCTATTGAGATGTGCCTTTTGTTAAGTAAATCAGGTGATAAATGGTGTCCTAGAAAGGCTGGAGTGGATCTTTAATTTGTGCAGAGACATTGCAGAGACAGCACTTGACTGCAAACGAAAGTTAGATTGTTCCTTTAATTTGGGTGAATAAACAATAAGAATGCACTGGACGATATGGAAATTATGACATTTGGATCAGTAACAGGCACAGATGGCCCACAGTATTATTGAGTACTGCAATTGTGGTGTGTTATTATAAGCAATGTCATCCATTCACTCTCCTTCCTCCTCCTCCATAGGTTCAAATCCTTCACCTTTCACAAGCTTTGGGTGTAAGGCCCCTGGTCTGATCACAGTAGATAGAAACTCTATGTTTTAGGAACACATTCCCAACACCTAGAACTCTCAGAAGAAATGACAAGAAAAGTTATTCAACAAAATAGTGACCGAAACCAGACAGATGCCCATGATTGTAAAAGGCTAGGGACTTGTGGCAGCTTCCCGACTGCCTTACCTGTGCGGTGGGTGTGGCCCAGGTGAGGGCAAGAGCAGCCAGTGTGTCCCAAATAAGTGTCAGTGCAATGAATTAAACTTGAAAATACTTTTATAAACAAAATAAATACATTTTAAAGGCAGTTTTGTACAGCATTTCACTTCATATCAACCTCCATTATTATTATTATTATTATATTGTTTATCCACCATGGATATGTACATAGCTATAGTGTTATATTGGTATGTAGCTATATGTACATAGGTGTCTATTCACAAACATATATAACACTACTCGTATGTGTACATCTACTGAAATATAGCAATCTTATAGACATCTTGGTAAAATAAAACATCTGTGTCATTGTATTGTGTTGTAAATATACAGAAGTCATTAAAACACCTGTTTTTCCATTGTTTAAATTAAGTCTAAACTATGTTGCGCTACTCCGATCCTGACCCGAGATGGGCTTCTCTTCACACAAAGCTGCATCCAGACCTGAAGCCCTTACACCCATACAGAAAGTCAGTCCAACAAGCCATTCACTGTGCACTGGGCTAGTTGTCTTCATATCAGGAAGGTGGAAAACTAGCAGGCTGTGGCCACCCAGGATCAGGATAGGGCATTCAGTCCTTAGAGAGACAGAAGATATTCCCTAGTGAATCATATCTTTTGACGATATCGCAACCAATTAAAGATGACCTTTAGTGGGAAGAAACAGGAAGAATGTGTATGTGCCACTCTTTCCAGGAGTCATTTATGAGTGCAATAGAGCGCAGTATTCAGTCTCAATGGGTGGCAGCATAAGCTGCTGCTCATAGTAAAGGCTATTGGCATAGTTGATTTCTTGAAAGATTTTCCCAGCAAAATTCTCGCTCTTCATATGAACCTATGAGGAAATTAAGGAAAAGTACACTGATTTAACATTGTGGCAACCTATGAAAATCCTTAGTAATATTAGCAAAGTAAATACTTTTGTTTCTGATGGAAAAAGTCAAACAAATACATTGTTTTTGGACTTTATAGGCTAGAATGTGCATAAATAAATGAAATAATAATACAATTATTAAGACCTTAATTCATTAACACTACAAAATAGTTCTTATAGGGTTGGGGAAGTCTTACCATAGGCTTCTGGTGGGAAGGGCCTGGCATGACTACACCACTGCTGATGCTCTCTGCCTTCTTGGTGAGCTGCACATACACCTTCCCATGGTCCTTTGAGACCAGGCAGTGGTACAGGTCTCCAGGAAAATGGCATCGCCGTCCACAAATTCACTGGGTTTGAGGAAGTAGACCACTTTGGAAGATATGAGCACACAGTAGGTGTCGATCGGCTCCACAGCAATGAAGCTAAGTGGGGAGAGAGCGAGGAAGGGTGAGAGAGAAAAATATTTAGAACTCAAGAATTGTTTGGCTACAATTACCTGAGTTGATTCCCTGCCGAAGCTAAGAACCACTGTGCATGTCACACGTATGAACAGTGTAAAATACGTGCACACACATGCTAACGTAAACAAACATGGTGTGACCAGTCCCATTGGAACAGTGAAGTATGGGCCAGGAAGCCCAGAGGCTGAGCTCAGTAATTGGCTGGTTAACACCTCCAGGGTCAGAGGACAGGGGCTAGAGACAGGGTTCTGCTGACTCTTTGGATTTATTAGCCTGTGAGGTGACAGATGCTCTCAGGCCCAGCAGAGATACTGGATACAGGCTGCATTAATGAAATTAAACATACATTTGATGCAAACTTAAACTAAACAGTTTTCCGTGTGATGCAATATTAATTAGAGATTGGTTATTTCTCAAAATCGTTGAAATAAGTCAACAACATCTGTAGCTGTTTTCTTCCAACACCTGCAGCCGGCTTTTGTTCCAGCCTATCACTAACTCAACTGACTCATCAACTCATTGTGGTATAAATTAAGTACTATGATGAGTTGAATCTGGTGTGTTAGAGCTGGGCTGGAACAAATGCCTGCACACACTGTGGCCACTGTTCCAGGGTTGCCCACCCAAAACAAGTGTGACTGGCCAGACAGTGGCTTAACTTTGGAAGCTCAGAACAGGAGTGTGACTCACAACTCCGAGTGGATGTTGTCAGTGAGGTAGAAGAGCTGCTCCTGTCAGTCGGCCTGGGTGGACGAGAAGCGGAGCAGCTGGCCCTGGGGTCCCTTACAGCATTGTGGCTTCCTCGCCCACAGCACTCTCAACCTGCAACACAGGATAGAAAACACAGAGCAGCGTCAGCAGTAAGTATAGCTGCTAAATACAGAGGATCAATATAACAAAAGCTCAGCACAGCAGCTTTAACAAATACACAGCATCAACATAACAGCTTAGCACAGCAGCTTTACATAGCAGCCAAATACAGAGTATAAACATGTTAGGTCAACATGACAGCTCAACACAGTGCGTAAGGTGGTATATACTGTAGAACACTAGTTGAGACTGATTCCGATTGGAAAGGACCTGTGAGGCTGTTGAGAGGTGAAGAGGTCACACAGTGCCCTGGTGCCAGCCTGCCGGTGCCAGGCCCAGGTCTGGTCTCACTTCCCCTTCAGACAACCCCCCCCCCCCCTCCATCTCTCTTTCCTCTCCCTCCCGCCCCCCTCTTTTTCCTGGCTGCCAGAGTCAGCCCAGGCCCGGCTGGAATTCCCACATCTGGCTTGAATCTTCCCGGGCTGCGGTCTTTTGATTAGGGACCAATGGGGCTCAGTGGATTTACAAAGACGGCACTGTACTGCTCTGCTCTAGTGGGCTGGGCTGCGGGGGTTTGCTTTTCTTGGGGCGAGACAGGTTCCAGGATGTCTGCAGCTGGAGCCACTGCTAAGGTGGAATGGGAGCTTGTGGGAAGGCTGGGCGCCGGGAGCCAGGGGGCTGAAGGGCTCCTCTGGCTGGCTGGCTGGCTGGCTGGGTAGGTAGGTAGGTAGGTGGGTGTGTGTGTGGACAAAGACGGAGAGCGGCGCCGGCCGATGTCAGCCATAGGTGAAAAATTGTGGGGGGGGGAAGCCACAGCCACAGCTCAACAGCTTCATATTAGTGTGAATAACGTAGGACAAGCCAGGTCGACTAGAATGGCAGGTTAGCTGTGACATGCGAGAAGGACAGGGAGAAGTCTCCAGTCTTGTGGGAGGAGAGGGCAGGTCTGGCCCACTAGCCTGGCCAGCAGGGTTTATCTATGGGTCAGGCTCAGGGGCCTGGAGGCCTGCCTGGAGGAGGACCGGCCTGCTGTCAGCAGCTCAGGCCCCGGCCCAGCACAAAAACACACACTGCCCTGCTCCAGCCGTTCTCCTCCAGGAGACAGCACTGCCCAGTCTCCCACATCGCCCCTGGCCCTAGGCACTTTATGTAGATCAGAGAGGATCGGCTCGATAGTTAATATGCTAATAACTCCACTATGCCACCTGGAAGGCTGGGAGGAATTTGTGCTGTATTAGTTACACACTTCTCCCATACTCTCAAGTGCCTAGGAGGTTAGGGGTATTAGTGGGATTGGGCAGAAAGAATTGTGGGCTGGGCATTTGGCTCAAGTGTGTTTTGTTATGGCATGTACGGCAGAGAGGTATAGCTGGTTAGAAGAAGATCTAGATTATATGGATGTGTCTAGAAGATACAGAAG